>CM029017.1:43603955-43886455 GCA_016801055.1 Panax notoginseng | reverse complement strand
ATTTAAGAATAGTTCTCATGACTGAAAAGTTATCTTATGTCCTTAATACGTCTATCCCTGCAATGGTTGCAGATAATGCCTCTGAGGAAGAGATTGTTACTTTTAGAAAGTGGCAAGATGATGCACAGTTGGCTTAATGCATCAGGCTCGCATCCATGAGTAACGAGCTTCAGCGTCAGCATGAAACTATGGATGCTCTTACTATATTCTTGCACATCAAGTAGTTGATGGTGAAGAAAGTAGGACTGATAGATATTAGATGTCTAAGGAGCTCTTTCGATCTAGAATGACCGATGACACTACAGTACAGATAAAAGTTCTTAACATAATCAATTTGATTGATCAATTAGGACAACGAGTTTTGTCATGGATGGAGAGTTGAGCCAAGATTTGATCTTGCACTCACTCCCGGACTCCTTTCATAAGTGTTGTGAATTTTTAATATGAACAAGCTAGATATCAGCCTTGCTGATTTGCTTAACATGTTAAAAAATATTGAGAGTCACTTTCCAACCAAGAAAGACCATGTCTTACTAGTAGGGGTCAAAAGATCTTCTGAAAAGAAGAATGATTCGAAGAAGGTAAATAGAAAGGCAAAAATAAAAGATAATAAGAACAAAACTGATACAGATAGCAAATGAGTTTGCTTCCACTATAATAAGTCTGGACACTGGAAAGAAATTACGAGAAGCATCTTGCAGAGGCTAACCAAAGAAGCTTAGTGAAGTTTCGGTTACAAATACAAATTTGTTCATGATTTAAAATAAATTTTTCTTTAAGTCAAGGTTCTACTTGGGTATTGGATACCGACTTTGGTTATCATAAATATAGATTTATGAAGGGGCCAAGCAGAAGTAGAAAGCTAAACAAATATAAGTAATCCTATGTGTGGAAAATAAAGCAAAGGTTGCCACATTAGCCATAGAAACTTATAGTTTAGCAATGCCTACGGGCAAATCTATTAAGTTAATAAGTTGTTATTGTATTCCAGTTCTCGTTAGAAACATTATTTTTTATTTTGTTGTTGGACAATGAAATCTTTGATATTATATTTAAGAACAATTGTTGTTCTATTTATAATAATAATATTTTGTATAGAACTGAAATATTACTTAATAGATTTTGTATACTTGACTTACGTGAAAATTTTATTTTGCAAATTGAACAAACTAGTATAAGAAAATGAGATGATCATTCAAAGAGTTAAACGTGTGTATTTGTTGAAATACAAGTGCGAATTATTTGAAAGGTTCAAAGAATTCAGAAGTGAAACAAATTGGTAAAGTATTAAGATTCTTTGATTAAATCAAGGAATAAATACTTGTGCAATAAGTTTCTAGATCATCTCAAATGGTTTTCTCATAATGGATGCCTCCTTGTAACGAATGTGTTGTTTGAGTTGTGATTCTGAGGACAGAATCCTTATAAGAGGGGAATGATGTAACATTCCATATTTTTTAAATGTAAGTTATAAATATTTATTGATTTATATAAATATTTATTGGATGTGTTTATTATTGAATAAGTAATTGTTCAATTTGATTGAGTTTATTTAGTTAATTATTTATTTGCTAAATAATTAATGTGATTAGTCAATTAATGTGTTATGTGGATTGAGTTATATGATTAAGTAATTTATTTAATTGTTATTATATAAGGTGTGACTAATTACTATGTGATAAAGAGTTATTAAAATAAATTAAAGTAATTTTAATTTAGTTTTACTCAAACAAAGCTTAAGGTTATAAACTATTTTATTTTAAAGGGATAGGCCAAACAAAGCCTATGGCTTTTGGATTTTAAAATTTAAATGATTAATAAAATAATAATATAATATATACGTTAGTTTTGTAACTGATATGTTATTAAATTAGACGTATTAAGGTTAGCGATTTTATTTTACGCGTTATAGCTATCGGTTGTTTTCTTGTTACACATTCTAGTTGCTGAGAAAAGAGAGAAGAACACTAAGAGAGAATTTCAGAGAAAGTTTAAGAGAGAAAAGGCTGTGTTTTTTTCAAATACGTTCTGAGTTTGTCAAAGCTATTCTCCATAATTAACAAGTGTTGTCGGAACAAATTAAAGGTAGGTTGTATAAACCTTATCATATATGTTTACACTATATAGTTTTTGAGAAATTGTATGTCTCTGTTTTTCTTGAAATAACCGTGTATAAGTTTTTACCAAATTTGTCTGTAAACCTTGTTCTAGAATTTGTTTTGGTATTACATATTTTGTTGTTATAATTGTTATAACTAGCATGTATATGTATATATATATTTGAGTGGTATTTTAATCATGTGTTAAAGAAAAAGAAATAGTTTTACTGTGAACATAAACATGTATGAATGTATGTTTTTCAGAGAACCAAAATTTATACTTGTATTATATGATAATCATGGAATTTAACTGTGATTATATGAATTGGGTAAGAATTAAGTAGAATATAGTTAGAATAAATCAAATTGTTTTCTAACTATGATTACAGTGCTTATTATATCAACAATGGAGTTTTGATTTTTAAAAGTTTGGTTTTAAAGGAAAATAGTGTTTTCAAATAATTAGTTCTCTGATATTGTTGTTTAGTTGTGTAAAATTCGTACACAAATACTTCATAACTTTTATGTGTAATTGTCATGAAGTTATACATGTTGTTGGATGTCATTGGCTGTTAAAAATAACTTAGACAGTAGCTTTGCTCTGTGTTTCTGGTTTGGTTCTGTGAATTTCGGCGCCCCAGCGTCAAAATTCACGCCCCAGCGCCAAAAATAGGCCAGAAGTTCGCTCCCCGGCGTTGGAATTCGCTCCACGGCGCCACTGCTCGCGCCCCGGGGCTGGAAAAGTGGCCTGGGTCGGACAATTTTGACCTCCTGTAGTAAAACGGCCATAACTTTCTCATACGAACTCCGATTGAGTTGATTCAAGATGATCCGGAACGAGGACGAATAGACCTACAACTTTCATGCTTTAAGTTTTTTTAATTTGAGGTCTGTAACAGTAGTTAAAATGGCCATCTTTAGGACTATTGTGTATTTGGAGCCAATTGGAGGGCGTCAGGATGCACGAATGCAAGTGCAACCCTTTGTGTATTAGTATAACTTAATGATAACATGTTGGACATGTAATAGGATGTTGTATCAAGTTGTTAATGTGCATATGGTGCAATGACATGATCACTTAAGTAGTTGTAATAAAGCTTAAAAGTAATGTTCATGAAAAAGATGTGATGTTGTTTAAACATAAACTTAGTTAGTAGCTATACTAAGAGTATTAAAGTAACTCATAAAGGTAATGTTAGTGTAACTAATGTGTATTGCCAATACATATGGTATGTGTAGGACTTGGAGTGAAAGTGAATAGTAATTGTTTAACCTACGCACGAGGCAAGTTCCCTAACTTTTACTACTTTATTATTCAGCAAGGTTGCTTTTCACTGTTATGTTATACTTAAGCAAGTTTTCTAATTCTAAGGCTTCGTTATGTAAAATTCATATGCTATACTTTATTGAGTAAAGTATTTCCATTAAGCAACTTCATTGTATCCAGTTATTCATGTTGATACAAGTTTCTCATCTCTGCACTTTCGTTGAGATAGTTATTATGATTATGCAAGTTTTCTTAACTATAAACTTGTTATATTAGCATGCAAGTACCTTTAGTTTATCGTTCAAGCTATTATTTGTTGTGCATGCTTGATATTAAATTCTAAGATGTAACCTTAGCTTAATGTTATTCAAAGCAAGGTATGATGTGTTATTCAATAGTTATGCTATTAGATTATCCCTAAAGCATGAAATTAGAACGAAATACTTATTCAGTTATGATTATTCAATAACATAGTGTTATTATCTTTTATTCAACTAATCCTTAGTTGATGTCTGTTGAATTCCAAATTACCTTGAAGTGTATCCAAACCAAACTATCTTTGGGGCGGACTTGTACTCAAAATACTGAGATGAACAACCCTATTTATAGGGGTTACGCTTAGTTTTGTACTTTGCGCTGAAATGTTTGTATACAATACATGTACGAAGGGTTGATCCCCCTAAGTACCTTAAAGTCATTATGGTCGTATGACCGTAAAAGTTTAAGTTGAAAGATTACTTATAACTGTGTACAAGGTTCGTGGTCATTAGACTCTCAGTGAATGTTTAAAATGTTAATAGAACTCATTGTTTAGTTCTATTGAGCCCCTGAATGGGCAAGGAATGTTTAAGATGTTAATAGAATCTATTGTTCAGTTCTATTGAGCCCCTGAATGGGCAGAGAATGTAAAAGTTGTTCATTGTTATTTCAAGTGAGCCTTGTTTGCTCACTCTTGCCTGTAAAATCCTTACAGCTACAGATGGAAAGGGTGACGTACCTAGCACCAGTAAAGGAAAGGGAAAGATGAACAAGTACTGAAGACTTGTAATAGTTTTGATAGTTTTATTATCAGACTTTGGTTTAAGGAATGTAACGAAGTTTATTTAAATTTTCCGCATGAATGATTGTATGTAAAGGTTAGATAACCTGGGAGATATTATTTTATGTAATTCTTGTATGGGCAGGTTTATTATTTTATGATTTGGTAGTTATAAATGAATGTTTTGATTATGTGAACACCAAATCTTGAGGTAATGAAGTACCGAGATTTGGGGGTGTCACACTCCTGATACGCAATAATTGATTGGTGTATCTGAAAGGAAAAATCGTACCTTGTTGGACATGGTGTGGTCCATAATGATTTTACCGATATTTCAGTATCCCTCTAGGGTCATGCCCTAGAAATGGATGCATATCTACGAAAAGGTAACCTCAAAATCCAGCCCCAAGACTCCATAAAAGTTATGGATAATGAGGATTCCTAATCTTAAGTATGTTAAGATAAAGGTTTGTCCAACTTATGTGAAAAGGTTTCAAAGGATAAGCTTGGGACAAAATTTGACAAGTACAGATTTGTGGGACATCCTAAAGTAAGATTAGGGTATATGTTCTATAATCTTATATAGCAAAAGATGTTTGTTACAAAACTTGCTACCTTCTAAGATAAAGGTATTTATCATTAAAGGGGCTAGTGGGAGGATAATACATCTTGAAGAGTTCAAGAACCACAAAATACTATAAATCAAATAAGAGGAACATGTAGATAGACCTATTGTACCATAACCGAATCATAAATCTGGAATAGTACCGAAGATACCTAGGAGATATGGATTCATCATGGATGATGATGATGAGGTACGTATCATAGAAGATGATGATCCAGTTACATACGATGAGGTAAGAGTTATAGACACTCAGAGAAATGGATTGAAGCAAGCTTCTCAAAAATGGAACATTCGTTTTGATGAAAAAATCAAAAGAGTTTGATTTTATAACAAATAAGAATAAACCTAGTGTGTACAAAATGGTCAGTGGGAGCGTCATGACATTTCTAGTATTATATGTTGATATACTACGGATAAGGAATGACATATCAATGCTACAATCAGTAAAGATAAAGTTGTCTAAACATTCCTCTATGAATGATTTGGAAAGAGTATCTTAATTGAGGATAAAATCTATATAGATAGATTCAAGAGGATGCTTGACTTAACCCAAGAAACGTATATTCCTTTGATGCTAAAGTCGTTTAGCATGGCAAACTCCAAGATATGTCTCATGTTGATGAGCCCTGGAGTGTATCTCTCTTAATATTCCCCATAGACTCCTAAAAGAGAGATCGCATGAGTAACTATCATGTATGTAATGAAATATACGAGACGTAATGAAATATCATATTTTGGAGAAGATCACTATAAGACAGTGAAAAATATCTTAAAGTACTTAACCGACACTAAGGATGTGATTAAAATTAATGGTGGGTCTAAATTAAAACTAGAGGGTTTAACAGACTCAAGTTTTTCAGACAGGCAAAGACGATAGAAAATCTACTTTAAGGTAAAGTGTTATCTTAAACAGCGGTGCAGTGAATTAGAAAGGTTCCAAACAGCAAAGAGTTGCTGGTTTAGTGATAAAGACAAAGTATATAGCTATAAATGAAGCTGCAAGTTGATTGTTTGGATGAAAAGTTCATTACAGAACTAGGAATAGTTCATAAGTCTCATCTTGGATCTAAACATGTGTTGCGGCAGTTTCATTTGATTATAGGAATCATTTAAAGATGGGAAATCACTATAGAGATAGTGGACTCTCAAGAACAACATTACATATCTATTAACTAAAGCTTATCCAACAGCAGGATAATCGTCACTTAGAGAAGAAGAGTATGAGATACCATGGTGATTGGCTTTAGTGCAAGTGGAAGATTGAAAGTAGTATGCACACAAGCCAATCATGTTTGATGATAAAGCATATACTTTGTAACAATCTTATTTATTTATTAATAAAAAGTATAAATTTATTAAAGGCTTTAAATTATCTACATGATGTTGTTTTATAATATGTGATAAACTCATAGTTTTAAGCAATGCTTTTAGAATAATGATGATGATCATTCTAATGAGATCTAAATTCTTAGAAAGCTTAAAACTAAAATAGTTCCCAATCGTTAGATTACTAAATTAGGGATTAGTGAATTCGGATAGATTGGTACATACGTTGCTTACTCATTGGATGAGGATGATTGATCTCATGATCATTTGTGTAGAGATACTAAAGCAAGTATGTAGGTGCTTATTAAAGAAAAAGTTCACTGAACGTGACTCGCTAAGGAATACCTAATGGAGTTTTACTTGCATGTCAATAGGAATTCATGTAGTGATAGTAGTACAAGTGATCCTTGGACTTGAGATCAGCATAGTATCTTGTGTATGATGAATTATACTTTGACTTATTCTTTAAGACCCTTAGGGTATATCAAAGGGTATGCTTGGGTATAATAAGTCGTATATGGAGATAATGTATGATCAATAAAGAATCTACCATTTCTAGTAAAAGAAGAGAAATATCCTATGTGATTCGATAAATGACAACCCAGTAGTCCTTGGCCAAGGCAGAATGAAATTAGAAAGAAGTTTCCAATTTGCATTATTTGGTGTTGTGCATTTAAGAGTCGAAATACATATAATTAAATAAAATAAGACTTGACAGTAATTCTATGTCTTATATTTAATTGGGACATTGTATGGTGGGATGATTGAATTGTACGGTAACTATTTACTCAAAGGTTCTTTTATGATTAATGTTAAAATCTATATTATCTGGAAAGTCGTTGATCGCTAGGGAGGCTTATCCCTATTGTAGAATAAATATTATTTATTTAAATAAATTAATTATCTAATTTATTTAAATAAGATTAGAATTGTTCTAATTGATTTATTCACAACCGGTTTAATATGAAAAACCTAAAGGGTCACACCATAAAAGGAAGAATAATTATTTAAGAAGTTAATGGCATGATCGTAATAATATGTTAAGTATATTTAATTTAATCAATGGTGATAGAATAAATTAAATAGCTTAATATTTATTATTTAATATTTTAGAAATATTAAATATAAATTAATAAGAGAAGTCTTATTAATATTATTACAATTATTATTATTTTAATTTCTAAAAGAGATTAGGAATTAATTTAATATAAGTACCTCTCATTTATTCCTAATAGGATTAGGAGGAAAAATTAGTTAAAGGAATTTAATTAATTATCCCTAATAAGATTAGGGAGCCCATTTAATTAAAAGAGTTTAATTAAATAAATAATACCTTATTTTTAATTAAATAGGGTTACCTGATATCTTTATAAGGGGAGTCTTATATCAGATATCAATATACGCAATTCCAATAGTTGGAGAGAACGTTCTTTTTCTATAGAGATAGAAAATTAGGGTTTAGTCAACCACCCTTCTTCTTGAATATTTTTTCTTCCTTGGTGGATCACCTCTAGAGGCCAAACACTTGGGTGGCTAACGTTGATCAAAGGAAGGAACCAAACCCGGTGGATTCAAGTTGAACGCGAAAGGATTTGGAGGTGAACTTGTACCTAAGGAAGCTAGAATCTTCAAGGATATGATTCTTATTCTTTATCTTTTCGTTTAATTAATAATTATGCATAAAGAATGATCCGGGTATATGGTTTGTAAAATTTTAAAACTCTGATTTTTCACGTTTCCGCTTATTTTGTGCAATTTGATTGCGTTCATGAATATTACAAACCTAACAAGTAGGACCACCAGAATTTCATGGGTCTATGAATCCGATTGAGGCACAGACTTGGATCATGAAAATAGAAAAAGTTTTCGACGTTGCTAGAGTCGGGGAAGACCAGAAGACTGCTTTTGCAACATTTATGTTGAAAGAAGAAGCCAGCAACTGGTGGTAAGCAAACAAAACCCGAGGAGGTCAGGGGGTGATAACTTGGAATATGTTTAAGGAAATATTTTTTGAAACTTATTTTCCAAAGAGCTCACAGAATTAGATGGAGGTCCAATTTTTAGAGCTGAAGCAGGGCACAATGACGGTCTCAGAAGTATGCAGCAAAATTAAATGAGTTGGCGAGGTGTGCGTCGTATCAAGTTAACATAGACGAGCGCAAGGCGAGAAGGTTTGAACAGGGATTGAAGCCATGGTTGTACAGTAGAGTCTCTATGTTTAACTTGAAGACATGTGCGGCAGTACTCGAGAAGGCGATAATCGCGGAGGGTGGAAGCGATGCCGTAATAAAATACAATCAGGAACAGAGAAAGAAGAAGAGTGAGAATGAAGGCAAAACTGGTGGTAGCAATGGTGGGAATAATAACCCAAAAATGAAGTGGAATGAGAATGTAGGTGATGGAAGTCATCAGAGTAGCCATCAGAAGAGGAAAATTGAAGTGTGTGCTACTTGTGGAAGGAATCACACTAGAGTGTGCTTGAAGGGTAAGCGGGAGTGCTATAACTGTGGCCAGGAGGGTCACATTGCTCCAAATTGCTCTCAACCAAGGAAGAATGCTTGTTACACATGCGGGTCAAAGGATCATCTAGCTCGCGAGTGCCCTAAGAAGACAGCTGGAAGTGCAACTGGATGCAAGGGAGGTGGCAGTAGAGGTGCACTGGCTATTGCTGGACGAACGTTAAAAAATAGACCCATGGCCAGAACCTTCAACATGACTGTGCAGGATGATGTGCAATCAAAAGATGTAGTGTCAGGTATCATTCCAATCAATGATATAGATGCTTATGTATTATTTAATTTGGGTGTTACTTGCTCATTTATATCTAATGAATTTGCTAAGAGTTTGGGGTTGCCTAGTGAAGAGTTAAATTTTCCTTTGAATATAGAAATTGTGAATAGAGAAGTGATTCCTGTTAGATTCGTATATAGGAATTATAGGGTGAATATTAAGGGAAACGTAATTGTTAGGTTTTGTGAAAATCAAAGTAGCAATCAAATTGCAAATTAAAATAGCGGAAGCATAATATAATCAGATTTTAAAATTTTTCACAAACCAATTACCCGGATCAACCTTTATGAATATTATTAATTAAAACGAAGAATAAGAAATTATGGAATCATACCCTTGTAGATACGAGCTTCCACAGGTACGAGTTCACCTCCTACTTCTCCGTGATCTCCTTGAATCTCCGGGTAGATTCCTTCCTTTGATCAATGTTAGTCACCCAAGTGTATGGCCTCTAGAGGTGATCCACCAAGGAAGAACAATTTTCAAGAAGAAGGGTGTATTGGCTCAAACCCTAGTTTTTCCTATCTCTATAGAAAAAGGGGGCGTACTCTCCAACTATTGGAATTACGTATATTTGATATCTGATATAAGACTCCTCTTATAAAGATATCAGGTAACCTTATTTAATTAAAATAAGATATTATTTATTTAATTAAACTATTTTAATTAAATGGGCTATCTAATCTTATTAGGGATAATTAATTAAACTCCTTTAACTAATTTTCCCTCCTAATCCTATTAGGAATAAATGAGAGTACTTATATTAAATTAATTCCTAAACTCTTTTAGAAATTAAAATAATAATAATTGTAATAATATTAATAAGACTCCTCTTATTAATTTATATTTAATATTTTTAAAATATTAAATAATAAATATTAATCTATTTAATTTATTCTATCACCATAGATTAAATTAAATATACTTAACATATTATTACGATTATGCCATTAACTTCTTAAATAATTATTCTTCCTTTTATGGTGTGACCCTTTAGGTTATCCATATTAAACCGGTTGTGAATAAATTAATTAGAACAATTCTAATCTTATTTAAATAAATAAATTAAACGATTAATTTATTTAAATAAATAATATTTATTCTACAATAGGGATAAGTCTCCCTAGTGATCAACGACTTTCCAAATAAAATAGATTTTAACATTAATCATAAAAGAACCTTTGAGTTAATAGTTACCGTACAATTCAATCCTTCCACCATATAATGTTCCAATTAAATATAAGACATGGAATTACTGTCAAGTCTTATTTTATTTAATTATATGTATTTTGATTCCTAAATACATAACTCCTAATGAATGTACATTAGAAACTACTTTCTAATTTCATTCCACCTTGGCCAAGGATTCCTGGGTTGTCATTTATCGAATCATATAGGACATTTCTATTCTTTTACTAGAAGTGGTAGATTATTTATTGATCATTCGCTATCTTCATATATAACTTATTATACTCAAGCATACCCTTTGATATACTCTAAGAGTCTTAAGGAATAAGTCAAAGTATAATTCATTATATATAAGATACTATGATGATCTCAAGTCTAAGGATCATTTGTACTACAATCACTACAGGAATTTCTATTGATAGGCAAGTAAAAGTTCAATAGGT
This sequence comes from Panax notoginseng, assembly GCA_016801055.1. Classification (NCBI taxonomy): domain Eukaryota; kingdom Viridiplantae; phylum Streptophyta; class Magnoliopsida; order Apiales; family Araliaceae; genus Panax; species Panax notoginseng. The sequence goes on along the minus strand of CM029017.1, from coordinate 43,875,678 downwards.
ATTCCTTAGCGAGTCACGTTCAGTGAACTTATTCTCTAATAAGCACCTACATACTTGCTTTAGTGTCTCCACACAAATGATCATAAGATCAATCATCCTCATCCAATGAGCAAGCAACGTGCGTACCAATCTATCCGGATTCACTAATCCCCTTTTTAGTAATCCATTGATTGGGAACATTTTATTTTTATGCTTTCTAAAAATTTAGATCTCATTAGCATGATCTCATCATGATTCTAAAGCATTGCTTAAAACTATGGGTTTATCACATATTATTAAAACAGCACCATGTAGATAATAAATGCCTTTAATAAATAAGTCTTTTATTAATAAAAAAATAAGATTGATTACAAAGTATATGCTTTATCATCATACATGATTGGCTTGTATGCATACTACTTTCAGTAATGGCAGTAGACTTAATCCCGATTAAACTTGGGGAGTTTGATGTTATATTGGGGATGGATTGGCTATTCAATTATGCAGCGATAATTGATTGCCAAAAGAAAAGTGTAAACCTTATGACTCCGTCAAAGGAAGTTTTCTATGATAGCAAAACGCCTAGAGAAGCGAGTTGTCTGACGATTATGCAAGCCAAAAAGTTGTTGAGAAAAGGCTGTGTATGATATTTAGCTTACATAGTCGATACTCAGAAGAAGGGGGTGAAATTGGATGAGAAACCAGTTGTTAGAGATTTTGTGGATGTATTTCCGAAAGATTTGCCAGGACTTCTGCCGGACAGAGAGATTGAGTTTGTTATCGATTTAGAACCAGGGACTTCTCTGATATCAAAGGCCCCGTATAGGGTAGCTCTGGTAGAGATAAAGGAATTGATGGTACAACTACAAGAGCTGCTAGACAAGAAATACATTCAGTCGAGTGTATCGCCGTGGGGAGCGCCGGTGTTATTCGTGAAGAAGAAAGATGGGTCAATGCGTCTTTGTAATGATTATAGGGAGTTAAACAAAGTTACTATTAAGAATAGATATCTGTTGCCAAAAATAGATGACTTGTTTGATCAACTGAAAGGAGCTAAGCATTTCTCGAATATAGATTTGAGAAGTGGGTATCACCGATTAAAGGTAAGGAAGGAGGATGTACCGAAGACGTCATTTAGAACTTGGTATGGACATTACGAGTTTCTAGTAATGTCTTTTGGTTTGACCAATGCCCCTGTAGCATTCATGGATTTGATGAACAGGGTGTTTAAACCGTTCTTAGAAAAGTTTGTAGTAGTATTCATTGATGATATCCTGGTGTACTCCAAAACTCAAGAGGAACACGTAGAGCATTTATGTTTGGCATTAGAAATGCTAAGAAGGGAAAAATTGTATGCAAAATTCTCTAAGTGTGAATTTTGGCTAGAACGAGTGCAATTTCTTGGGCATGTGATTGACAAAGATGGGATTTCAGTGGACCCATCAAAGGTCAAAGCTGTAATAAATTGGGAACAATCAAGGACTCCGTCAGAGGTGAGGAGTTTCTTGGGACTGGCAGGTTACTACAGACGGTTAATTCAAGACTTTTTCAAGATTGTCACTCCGTTGACAAATTTGACAAGGAAAGCCGTAAATTTTGTTTAGACGGAGAAATGCGAAGAAAGTTTTCAGGAATTAAAAAAGAAGCTAAGCATGGCACATGTTTTGTCGTTACCGGATAATACATGAAATTTTGTGGTGTATAGTGATGTATCGCATAAAGGACTGGGATGTGTGCTTATGCAAAATGACAAAGTCATTGCGTATGCCTCTAGGCAACTAAAGGACTATAAGAAAGGATGCCCGACCTATGATTTAGAATTGACTGCAGTAGTGTTTGCTCTGAAGATATGGAGACACTATCTCTATGGGGAGAAATGTGAGATATATACAGACCATAAAAGTCTGAAGTATATTTTCACACAGAAAGATTTTAACATGCGTCAGAGGAAATGGTTAGAATTGATAAAAGATTATGATTGTGAAATCTTTTATCATTCGGGTAAAGCAAATATGGTTGTCGATATCTTGAGTAGGAAGGGGCGGGAGAAGTTGATGTTATTAACCGCCTAAAAGGAGCTCATTTCAGCAATGGCGAAACTAGAGTTGGAAGTAAAATTTCTGAAGTAATCGGATGAAAGGTTATTCCAGATGGAAGCTGGTACAACTTTAGTGGACAAGGTAAAGAATGCTCAACTACAAGATGAAGAATGTGAAAAAATCAAATAGTGTCCAAGGGTAATGAAATGAAGTTCAAGATCGATGCCGAAGGACTACTAAGGTTCGAGGGAAGCATTTGGGTTCCAGCAGTACCTGAAATTAAAGACAAAATCTTGATTGAAGCTCATAACTTAAGATATTCAATTTACCCGGGGAGTACGAAGATGTATTAGGATTTACGGCAGCATTTCTGGTGGCCGAATATGAAAAGAGATGTTATAGAATGTGTCGCGAAATGCTTGACATGTCAAAAAGTCAAAGCCGACCATCAGAGACCAAGCGAATTACTTCAGCCGTTGGAAATACCAGAATGGAAGCAGTAGCATATCATAATGGATTTTGTGGTGGGTCTTCCGACTACTCAGAAATGGTACGATGCAATTTGAGTGATAGTGGATAGGCTGACGAAATCAGCACATTGTTTGCCAATAAAGATTAGATTCAATCTTGATCAATTGGCAAAGTTGTATGTTAAGGAGATCGTTTCGAGACATGGAGTTCCATTATCAATTGTGTCAGATAGAGATCCGCGATTCACGTCAAACTTCTGGAAGAGACTATAGGAATGCATGGGAACAAAGTTGAGAATGAGTACAGCGTACCATCCTCAAACAAACGGCCAAAGCAAATGAGCAATCCAGACGTTAGAAGATATGCTTAGAGCGTGCATTATAGATTTCAAAGAAAACTAGGACGATCATTTACCGTTGGTTGAATTTGCCAACAACAACAGTTACCATACGAGCATTGGCATGCCGCCCTATGAAGCATTGTACGGCAGAAAGTGCAGAACTCCACTATGTTGGGATGAAGTTGGTGAACGTCAAGTTTTAGGACCAGAACTGGTATAGCAGACTGCTGAGGTTGTCAAAATCATCAAGGCAAGATTGGTAGCTGCTCAAGACAGACAGAAGAAGTATGTTGATCAACACAGACAAAATCACGAATTTAACATTGGAAATTTCGTGTTCCTAAAAGTTTCTCCTTGGAAGGGGAAGATCCAATTTGGTAAGAAAGAAAAACTAAGCCCAAGGTTTATTGGACCCTTCGAGGTGCTACAAAGAGTAGGTGAAGTGGCGTATGAGGTAGCTTTACCTCCAGAACTAGAACATGTTCATAATTTCTTTCATGTTTCAATATTGCGACCGTATAAACCCGACTACAAATATGTGATCGAGTACGAACCGTTACAATTCGATAAAGATTTATCTTATGAGGAGATTCCTATCCAGATAGTTAACAGAAAAGAATAAGTGCTCAGAAATAAAGTAATATCTTCTGTGAAGGTGATATGGAGAAACCACAATGCCTAAGAAGCTACGTGGGAACTCGAAGATAAGATGATGAAAAACTATCCTAAGTTATTTGTTTAATTTGTATCTTCGATTCTGAGGACAGAATCTTTGTAAGGAGGAAAGAATGTGATGAATGAATTATTTGAGTTGTGATTCTGGGAGACAGGATTCTTGTAAGGATGAAAGGATGTAACGATCCATAATTTTATATGTAATTTAAAATATTTATTGAATTAAATAAATATTTTAGTTAATGTTTTTAATGTTAAATAAATATTTGATTGATTTGATTATTTATTAATTAAATAAATAATTCATGAGTTGTTGTGAATTAACTTGATTAAGTGTAATATATTAATTAAGTTGATATTTGATAATTTTGTGATTTGGAATTTTAATTTAATGAGTTAAATAAATTAAATGAGTGTTAAGTTAATTATTATGTTACACAGTGGTAATATTCTAATTTAATTTAATAATTAAATTAGAGAGTTGATAATAACTAAATGAATTGTTATAATGTTGTTTTAATTTAATTTAGTAATTAAATTAGAGATGTACTAATTTATTAAATAAAATTATAATTTATAATGAAAATTATAATTTGGTAGCAATTGGAATATGTGGCATCTTGATTTAATAGGGTGTGACAATAAACTATATAGTAAGTGAGTTATCAAAATAAGTTAAAAGGAGTTTTAATTTGATTTTACCAAACAAGACTTGAGGCTTTTTGAATTCCTATTTTAATTTTGTTTTTGCCAAACAAGTTTTAGTGGCTTTTGAACTTTAAAAAAATAATAACTGACAAGATTTAAGAGGGATATTATGTTTTATCAGTTATAATACGTTTATATTATATGTATATCAATTATATTCTACGTTAAGTTTTATCAGCCTAACTCTAAAGAAGAGAGGAAGGGAGTTTACAGAGAAAGAACAGAGAAAGAGCTCTAGAGAAAATTTAGAAGAAGGGGGGATTATCAAAGCAATTCGATATCATCTAACAAGCTAAACAAGTAATTGAAAGTATAATTTTAATTTTTAAAGTTTTTTTGTTTTATTTTCAAAAGTTCTCTGTGTTTAAGTTTCATGAACAATTAGTTGAAGATATGGGTAAATCATGTTAATTTGTTCATATAAATTATTTTTATATGTTTAGTATGTGATTTAGAGTAGTTTAATCCATGAAAGTATAATATATGTGAAGAAACCATGTTTATAGAAAATTACAGTGATATATGTATGGTATGGCTTATTTTAGAATCAAAATTGATACTTAATTCATGATATAAAGTGTAAATTGACAATTGATTGTGAAAATACATGAAGAAATAAAAACAAAGTAATTTAAACTAACAATTTTAGTTGAAAAACGAATTCACATTGATTAATTTCGCTAAGAATGTCAAAAAGTGAATAAATAATAAATATGGTGAATTTAAATGTTGTAATTTTGATAATTACGTTGTTTATATGGTTAGAAACATGTTAGAAACTTTAAGTTACGTTTTTGTAAAGTTTATGTATTTTATATGTGCTATATTGGTTGTTAGAAAGGAGCTTGTAGGCCAATTTGGCTTTGTTTTGTGTTCTTCGCAAACACTGTCTACGTGCAACTATGTCGCGGTGCCACAGTGCCATTCAGTTCCTGTTGATGAGTACAGGTGCTGCAGCGCCGCAGCACCGGACCTCGGTACAAACTGGGGAGCTGCAGCGCCAGTTAGCAGTTTGGCCCAGAAATTTGATTTTAGCTATACAATTCTATAATTGTTAATACAGTGTAATGGTGTGACTAATAAAATGTGATTTGTCATATTGTGGTGTTGTAGTACCAAATATGAAAAATATTATTAAGTAATTAACGAACTATGTGATAACTGAAGAGTTGTGTTATTGCATTAAAAGTGTGACTTAACTATGTGGTTAAACCTAAGACTACAAGTCGTATATGAAATAGATATTTAATTATGTATTGAGATCATATAGTAACTAATTATGTCATGATGACATGTGTATAGATATTGAGAATCAAGTTATACTGTTTAGCTTATACGCAAGGCAAGTTCCTAAACCTTTCTTCTTTACATTGAGCAAGTTTCCAAACCTTAATCTCTATTTGAGCTTTTCCTACCTTACTTATTTTATGCAATTTCTTGAATTCTATTGAATAAAGTTCTTAATTTGGTTTCCTTATTTGGAAAATGTTACCTTAGCTTATCATTTTTGTTCAAGCAAGGCTTACTATATCATTTCAATGATTTGAAATTTATTCTTAAAGCATGACTTCGATGTATTATACTATTCATTTATGGTTCATAACTACCCTATAACATGTTGTTGTTGAACCCTCGCATTGTCATTAGATTTTTGATTCAACTAATCCTTAGTTGATGTACATTGAACTCTAAATTACCCTTTAAATTTATCCAAACCAAACTTCCTTTGGTGCGGACTCGTATGTTAAAACTGAGATGTGCAACCCTATTATAGGGGATTATTACGCGAAAGCGTTTAGATGTTTGTGCACAATACATGGTACGAATGGTTGATCCCCCCTAAGTACGAGAAAAAAGGTCCATATAGTCTAAGGACTGTTAAAGGTTCAAGTAGAAATACTTATAACATGGGACATAGTTCATGGTCTTGTGACCCTCAGATGATTTTCAGTATTAGTTCTTGTCTATCGATATTATAAATTGTTATTCAATTCAATTGAGTTTATTTACTATCTGTTATTATATCCTTTCGAGTGAGCATTTGTTTTGCTCACTCTAGCATATATATAAACATTGCAGCTAAAGTTAAGAAGGATGATGAGCCAACCACTAGCAAAGGGAAAGGAAAGATGAACAAGTGTTGAAGACTTGTAAATCTATTGACATTTATGTTTTCAGACTTGGTTTAATTATGTGATGTAATTATTTAATTTTTCACATTTGATGAATGTTTAAGGTTAGATGACCTGGGATTTATTGGATTTAATTATGTAACCCTTTAATGGGAAGATTTATTGCTTAAGTTTTATTTAATTTAGGTAGTTAGAATTGAATGTTTGGACAATGACACCAAATCTTATGGGAATGCAGTACCCAGATTTGGGGGTGTCACACCAGCGGTGTTTATGAATTTATTGAATCGGGTGTTTAGGGGCTACTTGGACCAATTTGTTATTATCTTTATTGATGACATTTTGGTTTACTCCAAGTCTAAGGAAGAGAATGAGGAGTATCTTCGCACAGTGTTGGGAATTTTGCAGAAAGAGAAGTTATATGCTAAATTCTCTAAATGTGAGTTTTGGTTGGAGCATGTGGCTTTTTTTGGGCCACGTTGTTTCTGTTAAAGGCATTAAAGTGGATTCTGCGAAGGTTGAGGCTATCACTAAATGGTCGAGACCTACTACGGTGACAGAGATTAGGAGTTTTTTGGGTTTGGCAGGGTATTATAGGCGGTTTGTGGAAGGGTTTTCCTTTCTTGCCGTACCATTGACTCAGTTGATGAGAAAGGGCATGAAGTTTTTGTGGAATAAGGAGCGTGAGAAGAGTTTTGAGGAGTTAAAGAAACGACTTGTGACAGCTCCTATACTTGCATTGTCATTGGGGATAAGAGGTTACCAGATTTATAGTGATGCTTCTAAGAAGGGCTTGGGGTGTATTTTGATGCAACACGGTAAGGTGATTGCTTATGCTTCTACATAGCTTAAACCTTACGAGGTGAACTACCCCACTCATGATTTGGAGTTGGCAGCAGTGATCTTTGCCTTAAAGATTTAGAGGCTTTATTTGTATAGAGAGACTTATGATATCTTCACCGATCACCAAAGTCTTACATACATCTTCGGGCAGAAGGAGGTCAACATGAGGAAAAGGCGTTGGTTGGAGTTTCTAAAAGATTATGATGTTAGAATTCAGTATCACCCAGGGAAGGCAAATGTGGTTGCAGATGCTCTTAGCCGAAAGAGTTCAGGGAGTGTAGCAGCCCTCATTACACAACCTCAACTTATTTTGGATATAGAGTGACTAGAGCTGGAGTTATATGTGCAAGGTTCAGATGGGCATTTGGCAGGTATGAGAGTGGATTCCTCTCTTATCTCGCGGGTCAAAGAAGCTCAAAAGGAAGATGGGGAATTGTGGAGTATGGCACATAATTTGGAGGAGGGCAAGTAGTTCGAGTTTTGTATTGATGACCATGGTGTGATTTGGTTGGGTGAGCGGTTGTGTGTACCGTTGGATCTAATCATTCGAGAGGCTGTATTGGCTAAGGCTCATAGTTCGCCATTTTCTATTCATCCAGGTTCTACGAAGATGTATAGGAATTTGAAGAATAAATTTTGGTGGAATGGGATGAAGCGAGACGTGGCTGAATACATGGGCAAGTGCCTCACTTGTCAACAAGTGAAGATAGAACATCAACAAGCTAGTGGTTTGCTGCAAAAGTTAAACATTCCAGTGTGGAAGTGAGAGGATATCACGATAGATTTTGTGACTGGTTTGCCGAAGACTTTCAGGAAGAATGATGCCATTTGGGTAGTGGTGGATCGGCTGACCAAATCGACACACGTTTTGACTATCCATGAGGGTTACTCGGTGGATAGGATGACACATATCTTTCAGCAGGAGATCGTTAGACTTCATGGTACTCCGAAGTCTATTATTTTAGATTGGGACCCACAATTCACTTCACAATTTTGTAAAGGGTTTCAACAAGCTTGGGGCACTCGGCTCAACTTTAGTACTTCTTTCCATCCGCAAACTGATGGGCAATCCAAAAGGACTATTCAAACGTTGGAAGACATGTTGAGGTCTTGTGCACTTGAGTGGTCGAGTAATTGGGATGATCACTTGAGCCTAGTTGAGTTTGCTTATAATAACAGTTGGCATGCAAGTATTGAAATGACTTTGTTTGAGGCATTGTATGGTAGAAAGTGTCGGGCACCGACTTATTAGGATGAGGTTGGCGAAAGGGCCATAGAAGGGCCTGAGTTAGTTCAAATCACTACGAAGAATGTAGCGATGGCTAAGAAGAAATTGAAGTCAGCTCGATCACGGTAGAAAAGTTATGATGATAAGCATATGAGAACTTTAGAGTTTGACTCCGGTGAGAATGTGTTTTTAAAAGTTTCTCCTTCGAAAGGCATTCGGCAATTTGGATTGAAAGGAAAGCTTAGTCCACGTTGTAGTGGCCCATTTGAGATTTTAGAGAGAGTTGGTGAGGTTGCATATCGATTAGCTTTGCCTCCATAGCTAGCTCATGTGCACGATGTGTTCCATGTGTCGGTGTTGAGGACTTATCAATATCATCCGTTGCATGAGGTGCAATATCCGTTCGATAAGATTTGGGATGATCTTACTTGTGAGGAGCAAGCTGAGGCGATTTTGGATCGTCAAGAAAGGATTATGAGGAGGAAGATAATTCAGTTTGTTAAGGTTTTGTGGAAAAATCATTTGGAGCGGGAAGCTACTTGGGGGATGGAGGAGTCTATTCGAGCAGATTCGCATCTTTTTAATAATTAGGTACATTCTATTCTTTTGATTCCGAAGACGGAATCCTTTTTAAGGGGGAGGTGATGTAATACCCGATAAAAATAAATAAATAAAATTATCTAATTTTAAAGCATATTATTTGGGCTATTATTTTGTTTGGGTCAAATTAATCAGTTAATTTTTGTGGACTATAATAAGTAAATGGTTTACATTAATTTGGGTCTTTATATTAATTGGGTTAATTTATATTTGTGTCATTTTTAAATCTAATTAATTAAGAGAATTAATAGGTTATATAATTAATAAATAAGTAAACCCTAACTATTTCTTTTATCTGATACGAACTAATTGAAAAAAATTTGGTAGCGGCTGCTTTACTTTCATTATACGAACTGAGTAAAAGTGAAAGCAGTCTTCGGGAGCAAAGAAAGCGTAACCAAGGTTAGTCTATAACTTGAATTATGATATGCTTACTGTAGGAATCTTTTTACCATTCTAATGATTTGATTGCATCTGGGTAGTTATGCGAATTGAATGACATCATTGTGTATTTTAAATAGAAAAATGCCTTATTAATAAAATGTGTAACGAATAGTAAATGTTTTATTAGATTTATGAAAATTTAGATACATATATATTAATTTGTACAGTCTCCTGATCGCATGTTTCTTACGGGTATGGATTTTTAAAATTTATGTATATAGTATTGCAAAATATTATGTTATACAAATTTAAATGAATAAATAAAATATTTTGAAATTATAATAAAATAAATTTTATCAATGGGTTAAAGATGAAAGAATATTTTTTGGAAATGGTTAAATCCACAATAGAAAATGTTATTACCATAACAAAAGTGTCGCTATAAATCCTATAGCGGCGATTTTTACCATCGTTATACATCTACAATGACACTTTTGTTATGAAAATAACAAAAAGTATTGTGGATTTAACAATTTTCTATTTTTTTAATAAGTGTACTTATATTTATTATTATTTTGTTTAATTAGTTCGAACGAAAAGGGTGTAATTTGGAATATACTTTGGGTATTACATTGTCGATTCTAGGTACGGATTTCGTACTCTTTCAGCTAGACACTTTTGATTTTAATTTGTTCGTTTCGTTATTCGTTTCAAAAATTAGTATTGCCTCTCATAATTATTCTTTGTCAATTTATTATGATAGTTTTGTTTTGGCGTTGATATGAAAACTCATATTTGTACTCTTTAGACAAGTGTATCATGTTTAAAATTTAATTTGATATTCATAGTAATGTGCATGTTAATATATTTTTTTGGAGACTTTGTACCGATAATTAGTTTTAGTTTAATATGTATATATTAGAACCCCTTTGTGTTGATATTGTGTCACATGTGTTGTGACATTATATTTTGTTAGAATGTACTGTTGGGTATACTTGAGTTATAACCACCTGTGGGGGGTACCACAGGCATATCTTCTTGGCACTGAGGCATGACACATTCCGTGGCGGTGTGATCAGTCCACGACATCTCCATTTTGTACTCCGGTGGGAGTTGGCCATTTGGTGTTTTGTTGTGGGAGGCGTATGGGTCGACCCTAGTTTTTGTTCTGTTCTGCGGAGTGGTGATGTTTATTTGTGCCAAACACGCCTTTTGATTTTACATACATTTGGATTTGCGGTCCAATGTGTATGACTTGCATGTGTGACATTATTTGACTTGCCTGTGTGACAGTATTTGACTTGCCTGTGTGGCAAGGCATGTTTTTATTTTGTTCTGAGCTCGGTATGAAATAACACCCAGCCATTTGATTCAGCCTATTATTTCGTTGTATTAGTTTTGTTCGTTTTGTTTCAGTTCATTTAATTGAGTTAATTATTTCGTTTCATTATTCTTTTATTCTATATTCGTACTGGACATTTGGCTCATACTGTATTTTTCTTCCGACAGGTAATCAGGGGAATCAAGGACAAGTGTGACGAGAGTTCCCTTTTATCCAAATGATTTAGATATATTATGTTTAGGTTGCGATACATTAGTTTGTTAGGAATTGTAATAATTATTTTAGATTGTGGTTTGAGCCAGTTTGATATTTATTATAGTTGACTTGTGGTATTTATCAAATGTTAAGGCTATTCTTTTGTGACTTTGAGCCTTGCTATTAAATTCATCAGTTTTGTTGTGTTTTGAGTAACCTCTATTTCTATTTCGGAAAGGGGTGTTACATACCGTCTGCACAACCCTGATTTTGTAAAAATTTCAATTTCAATTCCAATAAATATTATAATTATTTTGGAAGTCTAAAGAAAAAGAAAGAAAAAAATTACCCCGGTCGCTAGGTCGTCATGTACCGGTCGCCCAGAAAGATTGAAAACATAAATATACTGTTGGATACTAACAATCACCCAAAATAGACACCCAAGGTTTAATCAAAAGTCAAAACCCATTAAAATTTTCTCAATACTCATCAATATCTCATTTCAATACTCGCATCTAGCATCATCAAAATGTTAATTTCTACATTCACCATTAAAATGTCAATTCTCATAATTCCCATAATTTTTATCATTGAGTTTTTTAAGTTTACTTGGGTAATATATCAAATAGTTAAACTGCAGCATAAGAAAACAAATTCTAAAATTAATTCATGTAATATCGGACTATTTCAAAAATAAAATTAGAAAAAATATCAGAAGGTAGGTTGAAATATTTAGAATCTAGTAAATATATATACAAAAGATCTATAAGACATACACGAAAATGAATAAAAATTGAGAATTCATACTACATTCATGGCCATGAGGACGAAGAAGGTACCAATGTTTGCGAACTGGGTAAGTGGGGGATGGGGCTTTATATGGGGAGCCAATGGTCTTCATAAATTAAGGGCCATCCATCGTCTTGAGAGCTCCGGCAATAATCAAAGGAGGAGGATGAAAACATTTATTCGGATGTATGGAATCCGTAAATAATTGAATGAGAACTATTCAGGTAACACCACAGTCCTAAGATATGAGAATTTTTTTACTAATTGTTGTTGGAGATAAGAGTTGACATAGTCTATGCTATTATCTCTCAGTTGTTGTATATGATAAATATATCTTGTTAGTTAGGCTAGATTGATTTCTATCCCTTATTGTTAGCCACCGCTATGTATAGACTTAGTCTATCTTTATCCTTGTTTTAGCTTCTCATACATGTAGCTATTTATATTGTAATATTTACATTGAATAATAATCATCATTTTTAAACCTTTCATGGTATCAGAGCAGGTTGTATCCTCAACCTAATTTTTTTTTTCTATAGCATCCATTACCATCCCCAATGATGCTGACTCAAATTCACCTCTAGTCGTTGTTACACTTACAAACATTCTCAAGCTAAACACGATCAATTATATGTCATGGAAACTCCAAATTCATGCTACTCTTATTAGATATAGCCTATTTAAGTTCTTGGACGATACCTTTCCATCGCCATCTCCCACCATCACAACAGAGTCGACCTCTGAACCCAACCCTGCTTACATCACTTGGGTTCGCCAAGACAAGCTCCTTTTTGGAGCCCTCATTGGAACCTTGGAACAAACCATTGTTCTGCTAGTCTCTCGTGCTGACACCACCAAGCAAGCCTGGGATATTCTAGCAAATACATTTGCTAAGCAATCTCGAGGTCACATCAAGCTCATCAAAGCCAACCTTCGGGCCATTTCCAAAGGATCCCAAAGAGTGACTGAGTATATGAATGCTCTCAAAATTTGTTCTGATCAATTGGCTATTCTTGGTGCCCCTATGAGCAATGAGGACCACACTGATTGAGTTCTTGAAGGACTTGATACCAACTACCAAGCTGTGATTGATTCGATCCATGCCCGAGATGTGCCAATTTCCTTCGATAAACTTCATGAAAAGTTGTTGAATCGTGAATTAACCATCAGATCTCAAACACCTCCACCCTCTTTACTCACTTCCGCACACGTCACCACTACCAAGTACAACAATCACAACCAAAACACCCAACCCACCACTACCAGGTACACCAATCAAAACCAAAACACCCAACCCACCTCCAACTACAGCCACAATTCAGCCCCACAACCCAACTTCACTCAACCCATCTCCACTCAACCCAGGCGCACCAACCAAACCAAAGGTCTAGGCTACCAAGGCAAATGCCAATGGTGCCATACCATAGGCCATTCCCTATCCTTCTGCCCCATCTTCCAGAAAAAGTTTCCCAATGTTCAACCACCTTCTCGCCCCACCAATTACTTCCACCAACCACCCCAAGTTCACGTCGCCACTGCCGCCCCTACTACTCATCCTTCCCCATGGTTACTTGACACTGGAGCTAGCCATCAACCTCTCTTTACATCACCTTTACGATGGTTCCGAGGAAATTATTATAGGTGATGGCACCGAAGTTCCCATTACTCACATTGGTTCCCTCTCTATTCCTACTTCATCTCAGTCTTTAATTATGTCTAATGTTCTATGTGCACCTACTATGTCTCGTAATATCATGTCTATCTCCCAACTTTGTTCAGAAAATAATCTTCTAATTAAGTTTTCTTCTGATTTTGTTGTTGTGAAGGATCGTCTCATGGGGGCACATCTTATCCAAGGTCCAACTAGGAACGGTGTTTACGAGTTGTCAGCCCCTTCCTCTATTCTTGCCTATTCAAGTGTCAAATCGTCAGCAATAGATTGGCATCATCGTCTAGGCCACCCTTCATTTACTATTTTTAAGAATTTAGTTTCAACTTTCAAGCTTGATGTTTCCAGTGTTCTTCCTTTCAATTGCAACTCTTGTCAATGTAATAAGACCCACAAGCTCCCTTCTAGTAAATCGACTTTATTTTCTCATGCTCCTCTTGAACTCATATACACTGATTTTTGGACTTCTCCTGTCTACTCCATTAATAGCTACAAATACTATGTCATTTTTGTTGATCATTTCACAAAATATATTTGGTTCTATCCTCTCAAAAACAAATCTGACACAAAAGCAGTGTTTATTAGATTTAAGGCCTTAGTGGAAAAATACTTTGAGAAAAATATTAAAGTCCTTTATTCTGACAATGGGGGAGAATATCACGCCTTAGAAAGCTATCTTACTATTAATGGAGTCTCACATCTCACCTCCCCACCCCATACTCCAGAACATAATGGTTACGCTGAGAGATGACACCGTCATATAGTTGAAACAGGATTATCCCTCCTAAACCATGCACAACTTCCTATAGAGTTTTGGTCATATGCCTTCACCACCGCCGCTTATTTAATTAATCGGCTTCCCACCCCAACTCTATCTCATCAATCTCCTTTCCAATGTCTTTTTGGGATGTCTCCTAACTACTCTAAGTTGCAAAGTTTTGGTTGTTTATGTTATCCGTGGCTTCGACCCTATGCGTCTCACAAGCTAGACTCCAAGTCCACTCCATGTATTTTCATTGGATACTCCAAAACTCAAAGTGCCTATCATTATTGGGACCCCATTACACTCAAAGTCTACACTTCTCAACATGTTAGATTTGTTGAAAATGAATTTCCTTACCATAGACTCACTGACCAAACTATTCTTCCATCCAAGCCTAGCCCAAACTCATGGTGCCCCTTGGTTCTGCCCCTACTCCTACCCACTACAACTTTGCCTCATCACCAACCCAATGACACACCCCCCTCTCCTGCACCTGATCAGGCCCAGCTCACAACGTCTCTGCCCACAGTCCTACCCACACCTCCTTCCTCACTCAGCTCACCTCACACATCCACCTCGCAACAGGCCAACCCAACACCAATGTCCACCCCCCAGCAGGCCTCTTCTCCCTCAGCAAATAACATCCAGCCCACCCCACCATTTACTACAACCGAACCCACCCAACCAACTCAGCCCACTACTGCCCCCAATCTGCTAATACAACTAGCCCAGAGGATCATTACTCGGTCCAAAAATAACATTCATAAGCCCAATCCCAAATACCTACACCACACCACGGTTCATGCCAAACCCACCGAACCTACTACCGTGGCTCAAGCATTAAAGGACCCCCTATAGCGTAAGGCAATGGAAGATGAGATCAACGCTTTGCATAGACTTGGCACTTGGGACTTGGTGTCACCCAAAAACACTCGAAACCTTGTAAAATGCAAATGGGTATTTCGTATTAAATACAAACTAGATGGCACAATTGAACGTTACCAAGCTCGTCTTGTTGCCAAAGGTTTTCAACAGAGACCCGACATTAATTACACGAAAACCTTCAGTCCTGTTGTAAAACCTGGCACAATTCGGACCTTACTATGTCTTGCGGTCATGAATAAATGGCATCTTCGGCAGCTTGATATCAACAACGCATTCCTTCATGGAACGCTACAGGAGGACGTTTACATGTCCCAACCTCTAGATTTGTTGATATGGCACTCCCCAACCGTGTGTGTAAATTACAAAAAGGTGATATATGGGCTCAAACAAACACCTCGGGCTTGGTACACTGCACTCACTAACTTCCTCCTAAGTACGGGCTTCAAGCGATCCATAGCCGATAACTCACTCTTTATTTTGCACCATGCTATTACACCAATTTATTTAATTGTGTATGTGGACGATATTATTGTAACTGGTCCTAATGCTACTAACCTTGATTTATTCATTAAAAGCTTGGCTAACAGATTTTCATTGAAGGATCTTGGTGCATTATCGTACTTTCTAAGTGTTGAAGCCATGCCTACGAGCAAGGGGTTATTTCTCAGTCAAAGGAAATACATTATTGATCTTCTGGATCGAGTGAGTATGCTCCATGCTAAGCCCACTCCAACTCCCTTGATTGTCACTCATGGGCTATCATCCACCTCCGGCGGCGACCTTCTTGAATCACCAACAGAGTATAAAGCTGCTGTTGGTGGTCTACAATATCTCACTTTGACTAGACCCGACGTCGCCTTTGCCGTTAACAAGCTTTCTCAATTCATGCATAAGCCAAGGACTGACCATTGGGCAGCCTTAAAACGCCTCATGCGCTACTTATGTGGTACCTTGGACAAGGGTATCAACATTTATAGTGACTCACCACTTCACCTTCATGCCTTTTTCAATGCGGATTGGGCCGGTGACAAAGATGGTTACACTTCCACCATGGGTCATGTAGTATTTCTTGGTCGTAATCCTCTTACTTGGAGTTCCAAAAATCAAAAATCATTGGCCCGATCATCCACTGAGGCAGAATATCGAGTTGTAGCCTCCACTACGGGCAAAATCATGTGGGTTCAAAATCTCCTTACTGAGTTGGGTGTTAATCTTGAGCATACTCCAGTCATCTACTGTGACAATCTTAGTGCCACGCATCTTAGTGCCAATCCGGTGTTCCATTCGAAGTTGAAAACACTTGGCTCTTGCTTATTATTTCATTCGAGAACAAGTACAAAATGGTACACTTCGTGTCATTCATGTTCCCACAGGTGATCAGCTAGCTAACTTTCTTACCAAGTCGTTGTCACGACCTAGACTTGATCTTCTACTGTCCAAGATCGAACTATCAGGCAGACCGTCCGTCTTGCGGGGGCATGTTGGAGATAAGAGTTGACATAGTCTATGTTATTATCTCTCAGTTGTTGTATATGATACATATATCTTGTTAATTAGGTTAGATTGATTTCTATCCCTTATTGTTAGCCACTGCTATGTATATATATGTATAGAGTCTATCTTTATCCTTGTTTTAGCTTCTCATACGTGTAGCTATTTATATTGTAATATTTACATTGAATAATAATCTTCATTTTTAAACCTTTCAATTGTATCTTAAGTCATGCATCTAATCTATTTGATTTGATTTGAACTTGAGATTTGATAGAAGTTTGTTCCATACCAATAATAACTTGAACTAACATGAGCCAAGAAATACTATTGAATAAGTGGTTTAAGCTATTTGATTGGGGTTGTTTGGAGATGTTGATTCAGTTAGATAAGAGGAAAAATTCGATGGTCATAGGCTCATAGCTAATGAAAATGGATATGGTTATGACCAGGATGAAAATGGACCGACCCGAACAAAAACCGGCAGGACGAAATGCTATTGGAGTTTTATATTCAGTTTTATTTATTCTTTAGTTGATGATTTGTACCTAATTAGGCACCAACGACCAGGGGCATGTTGGTGATTTGGTACAAAAAAAAAAGGTTGAAAATGTGAAACTGAAATTGATTTTAAATATGAATAAAATTTCTATTAAACAATCTCTCGCTCCTTCCCACAAACCATTTCCTGAATTAAGTAGTGATAATCTTCAAGGGAAAATGGAGAGAGAAAGCATGGAAGAAGGACTAATTAAGATACCCAGAAGAAACATTAATGGTGATGATGAGAAAGATCCGGCCTCCTCTGTCACCACACTTCTTGTTCTCAGCACCTTCGTTGCTGTTTCTGGTTCTTTCTCTTATGGGTGTGCTGTAAGTAATTATAATTTAGCTTTATTGGATTATATACTTCTGAAGTTATTTAGCTTTTTTTAGTTTTAAATTAATTCTGGGAATCATCAATTCCTTGAATATCTAATTATATACAAATTGTAGAATGAATGAGTTAATTGGCCTTTCAGTAAAAATAATAATTTATAATAACTTTAAAGTGAATAATTAATAATAAATATTTGTTTTTTTAAAAAAAATTTGCAGACTGGGTTTTCATCTCCTGCTGAGGCTGGAATTTTGGAAGACTTGGGTCTTTCTACTGCACAGGTATGTACTAATCAATAATTTCTTTGGATTTCTTTTCTTTTTTCTGTTAGATAGTGTAATTTGGATGTAGATAAAATTACCGAAAAAGATTTATGTTGTGACTAAAAGATCTCTATTTTGCGAGTAGACACATAAATCAATTAACTAGTGTTTGTATTAATTTATAGATTATGTCATTGTGCCTACTCTCAACAGTTTTTGTTGCAATTGTAGGACTCTAAAATTATTTATTGTAGTATTTTGCTGATGGGCAGTGCACTTTTCTTATTGCATTACTGGTTTTCAACTGTTCATCATGATTCTTGAAATGATTCTGTTATACTGGGACAATATTAATTGACTGTTTGTGATATGACTTAGTCATGTTAGTGGGCTAAATTGATATTCATCCAATTGAAGTCTCAATGGTTCTCTCAAAGAAAGCTCTATAAGGGAACTTAAATAATAGACAGCCTCTTGTGGCATCAAGTCCCTACCATGAGATTGAGTTTCAGCTGACCCTGATCCCACTATTTCCGAAGTCCAAAATACTTCAGAAACATTCATGGGGAAAAACAAACCTCGCTGAAATTGCCCAAACCAATGTTACTTGGAAATTGGAATGTTGTTTGTTCGGTTTGTGGAACCGATATGACTACGTGGTACGCTACATATATATGGTAGAATTTTTTTGGGTTCTTACTGTTAGGAATTCGCAATCTAAATGCAATACCAATGTCTATTTCGATAGGTCAATAATAGTATCTGTAACTCTGGGCTAAACTGTACTGACTAGGGAGGATTTTGAACCAGTGGGCAATTGGTCTTTGGAGGAATCCAAGACACAAAACTAACAATTCTGCACCTTGACTTGATTCATCATTAAGTTTTCCCAAAACTGAAATCTCTGTATATCTTCTCAACCAAAATAGCCAAACAGACCTATTAAGCGCCGCTAACCAACCAAATTCACCCCGTGGCCTGTTCTAGAATAGGGGGAAGTGTGCATTAATTAGTACGGAAAAAATCGAGGGAAGGAAAAGGAAAGAGGACATCCAAAAGAAAGAAGACCAGGTGGAAAATTCTAGAGCTTTATTGCCTAAGTTGAGTTCCTTGTTGCCGCAGGCGGCGGTTGGTCCTAGAAGCAAAGGTGGTGGCTCGAGGAGGTACTTTGAATCTATGGTAGAATGTAATATCCCAGGTTTCTTGGCCTGGTATCATGCATCTACGAGTCCACGTTGATCTTTGTGAAGTTCATATGATAGTTTTGATTTCGAATATTGTCTCAATACCTTGATCTTTGTGAATTTCATATGATAGTTTATTTTGATCTTTAGAATATCATAACTTGTACTCTTTGAACTCGTTTATCATGTTTAATATTTATTTCGATTTTCGTAGTGATGTACATGTTAGTATATTTTTGGAGACTTGTGTTGATGATTCGTTCGATTTACATGTACACGTTAGCACCCCTTTGTGTTGATATTGTGTCGCATGTGTTGTGACATGATTTTTTTGTTAGAATATACTGTAGGGTATACTTGAGTTATAACCACCTGTGGGGGTACCACAGGTATGTCGTCTTGGCACGAGAGGCATGACACTTTCCGTGGCAGTGTGATTAGTCCACGGCGTCTCCGTTTAGGCTCCGGAGGAAGTGGGTCATTTGGTGTTTTATTGTGGGAGGCATATGGGTTAACCCTAGTTTTCTATTTTGCGGATTTGTGATGTTGTGCCAAACACACCAATCCAATTTGCATACATTTGGATTCGCGGTTCAATGTGTGATTTGCCTGTATGGCATTATTTTCGTTGCCTCTGTGGCATTGTTTTGACTTTCCTGTGTGGCAATGTATATTTCTGATCTCACTCAGTATGAAATAACACCCAGTCATTTGATTCAGCCTATTATTTCATTGTATTAGTTTTGTTTGTTTCTATTCAGTTTAATTAAGTTAATTACTTCAGTTCATTCTTTACTCTTCTGTTTGTTTCGTTAAATCTGTTGATTCGGATATATTCTATTCAGACTTTGGATATTATATTTTCGTTGGTCTTTAAGCTTGAGGCTTTGTTAAGTATGTTGCTTCAGTTGATTTCGTATTTCAGTTATACATCTTTGTATTATCTATATCCGTACTGGGCAATTAGCTCATGCTGTGTCTTTCTTCCGACAGGTTCACAGGGGTGATTCAGGGCTAGTGTGATGAGAGTGTTGTCTTTGACCATCTATGTTGTTTCGATTATTTTGACTCTGTTTGGAGAATTGTATTTAGTACTTTATTAATGGATCACCACTATTAATATTTTAAAGTTATCAGTACTCTGTTTACTTATTTTGAGGTTTGTTGTGCTTTGCGCGTGACCTCTCTTTTCTTTTCGGGAAGGGGGTATTACATAATAGGTCACACAAACCAAGGGTCGTCATATTCCTATAGTCTGCCTCAGATAACTATGGCTCTTAAACTTGTGGGTATAAGAATACTTATATGGAAAACCAAAGACTTGGGACCAAGTAGAATTTGGAGACAAGTAAATGTTATATGGACTCCTCAGTCTTCACTTTGTCCTGAGATACCCATGTCTAATACTCGACACTTAGACAAGGGTATGACTCATAGACACTTCATTTTAGTGTAAAAAATTGACAAAATTGAGTAGTACTCCATGTCGGACTCTCTTTAAAGTACACTTGTATGTTCGAATACTCCACTTCCACGTAACTTAGCACTTGGCGACCAAGTTGACTTTAAAGGCTCGGGCTTCTCTTTAGACTTATAACACAATCATCTTTAAGCCCAAACCTGAAAGCTATTCCTAGAAGCCTTCTGCTACAACTTAAAAGACAAATTACTATAATACGCTCAACACATAATCATCTCCAATTTCCAATTATTCTAAAACTTCAACAGTAGAATTTAAATTGACTCAAAAATTGACTATGAATAATTAGTGAAGAATTTCACCTCTAACTTGCAGTTCGCATTACTTTTGGGGCTATGGTAGAGGAAACAATAAGGCATTCTGGTGTTTATAGTTTTGGTGGAGTATAAGTCAAGGAGGATTTTTGTGCTGATTGACTTGGATTCAACAAGGTGTAACCACTGGATGCCTGCAGGCGTCTGCATTGTGGTGGCAGCTTCGATCTCTTTTGAACTTTAGGATCCTAATTCTGTTGTCAACGATTGGTACTTCTGGTTGAGCAGGCATAGTGGAAGATGATCCACATACTGACCCAAAGTGGAATAAGTTGTCATTTCTCAATATAGTACTCCTTCCGTTCCAAAATATAAGACAATTATAGACTTTTTGAAGTCAATTCAAGCATTTTGAGAGTCAAATTTAATATAGGTTTATGTAATTTTAGTCAATGTAATGATAAATTATTTAAACTATCTAAAAGGAACTAATTATAAGATTTTATTGTTTTGTAATCGTATCAATTTTAAGTTTGAAAATATCTCAAATTGACTTTCAAAAATCAGTAATGATTTTATAATTTGGGACTGAGGGAGTATTATAAGACAAGACTTCTTAGGATGGTCTGATAGTAATTAAAAAAAGTTAAAAAGAAAAAAGAAGAGAAAAAGGGAAAAAGAGGCATTGGCTTAGGATCTGAGAGAGAAAGGTAGAGACACCTTTAAGCTGGGCAAATTGATGTCCATGCGAGACTTTGATCATTTCTTTGTCTATGTGCGTAGGACAAAAAAAGGAACCAAGTAAATCGTTTGTTCACTTTCTCTTATAGACTTATCTTGTTGGATTTGTTTGCTATAATTGTCCTTTATTTTCATTTTGCCTAATCTAATCCTATCCTGCGGAATAGTAATGGAACACCAATTTTTCTATCAGTAAATCCAATGAGTTTACATTTGTTTGTTTGCAGTACTCAGTTTTTGGTTCAATGTTGACTCTTGGAAGCATGTTGGGTGCAATTGTAAGTGGAAAACTAGCAGATCTCCTTGGCAGGAAACGCGTAAGTGCAACCCTTCTATCATCTCAGGGCCCGTGAAAAATCTTTATTTAAAGATTACGTCAACTACTCAACTCTAACTGCGCTTAATCTGGGGTATATACTTGTGTTTCAGACAATGTGGTTCCTTGAAATATTCTTCCTTATAGGGTGGCTCGCAATCATTTTCGCAAAGGTGTCTTTCTTATCCAAGTTTACTTCATTTATTAGGAACTGCTTCTTCTAAATAATTTTGTGCTTCTGTTGATTATCAGAGGGCAAGAACTAATCATGCTTTAAATATATCTGTATCAAATATGTTTATCAAAAGAACTGGGACACGGAGTGACCAGGTTGCAACTTCATATAAGGGAATGTACAGTAATCCCATTGGAAGAAATCTAACCCGTTATATTCATATATTGGTTAATTTTCTGAACAAACATTTAATGGTCACCAAGTTTAATTTTTAACATGGCTTATGCTAAATAGATTTGATTGTCATAGTAGCATTTGGTGTTTCTTTAGAGAGGCTCCTGAAAGATACACGACTGCAATGAGCTAAAATTCCTTAGAGCCAAAACAGAAAAAAGGAAAATATAAAATGGAGAAGCGGAAGAATGAAAGTCACTGTCAAATCAAGTTAATGGATTTATTAAGTGTTTTATCCTTGTTGAAAGGGTGCTTGGTGGCTTCACCTCGGAAGATTGTCAATGGGATTCGCAACTGGGATTCAAACTTACGTGGTAACAGTAGCAATTTTTCATCGTTTAATTTACTTATCCATCTAATTGTAATTGAACTTGCATTAATTTGCATTGCCACACAGTCACCAGTATATGTTGCTGAAATCACACCCAAGGCTATCCGGGGAGGATTTATTGCCGCGATTCAGGTACACAAAATGTTAAAAGATTTTTATTGAACAAGAAACTGTTCTCTTACATGTTTATATACTACAAATTCTAGTTAATTGGTAAATCAAGAATTGTATTTTGTGTAGAAGTATCAAATCTTTGTTACATGCCCTCATTGTGTCTACAGTTGATGGTATGTGGTGGTGTGTCGTTGATGTTTTTCATTGGAAATGTCATTGAATGGCGCAGCTTGGCTCTAATAGGTAACCACTTTAGTTTAGTAATGTCTGATATGGTCTGAAGGTTGTTTGGTTTCAAATGCTTGAAATTCGTATGTTTCCAGGAGCTTTACCATGTCTTGTACAGGTGTTGGGGTTACTTTTCATACCAGAGTCACCAAGATGGTTGGTGAGTTCTAATGAATATTTTTTTATTAGTTTTTTTAGAGTTAATCAAACAAAGAATTACATCATGAGAACAAACACGATACCTAGAGAGAATAGGCATTATGTTTTTGATGTTCTCGTGGAGGATTCACAATCCTAAGTGAAAAATATGGAAATAAAACTAATGAAATACAAGATTTCAAATTTCCAGTTCTTTTGTTTGTAATAAGGAAAAAGGTTTGCTAATTGGGAATGCTCAAATATAAATTTTGTCTAACCCATTGCTATACATTTTTTATTATCGTTGATTTGACTTTGTTAATGCGCCTTTAAAGAGTAACATACCAAAAGTAAAATAGAGAAAATAAAACTAAAAGAGCACACATAAAAAAATATAAAGAAAAGGAAAAGAAAAAGAAAAAGAACATCCATAGAAATGCTCTATTTATGATATTTTGATTATTCCAAGTATTCAACATTAAGAGAGATGAAAAAGAACATCTATTTGAGTGATCTGCTGATATATTTGCAATCATCACAGGCGAAGATCGGTCGAGAAAAAGAGTTAGAAGCAACTCTACAACGCCTTAGGGGTGAAACTACTGATGTTGCACAAGAAGCAACTGAGATCAGAGTAACTTTTCAACTTCCAACATAGTTGAATTTTGCATTCAGTAAGTGCAAACTGTAACCGATTTTCCTTAAATATTATGAGGAGATGAAGTTTTTCTTGTCTATTAGGATTCTACAGAAACTTTTCATCAGCTCTCAACATCTACATACGTGGAAATGTTCGAGAGAAAATATGCTCGTTCCCTCATTGTAAGCAATAGAAATGTTCTCAGTTCTAGTTGTAAACTTTTCATGACTTTTTTAACATTCACGTCAATAGGTTGGAATTGGTTTAATGATACTAATTGCATTTGGTGGAGGCCTTGGGATTGTGTTTTATGCAAGTACAATTTTCAAAGCAGCAGGTAAACAAAGAAAAAGAAAGGGTCCAATCATAAATGTATCAAAGAATTAGAAAATAATGCAAACTTTGAGAAAATGAATATCTGATGTATAGATTATAACAGGTTGTTCAGTTAGCCTTGGGACTACAGCAATGGCAGTAATTCAGGTTCTTGCAATTTTTGATTTCATTTGAATGCTGAATTTTCATTCAAACATATTTTAGTAATTCAGATGTTCTTTTGCAGATACCCTTTTGTTTTCTTGGTGTACTCTTAATGGATAAATCAGGACGGCGTCCGCTTCTAATGGTTAGAAAATGAAGCTTTTTTTCTTGAGTTTGGATGTAATTGAAAGATGAACCAATACCAGGTACTTTGCAGGTTTCTTTGGTAGGGGCATTTTTCGGAAACTTTCTTGTTGGATTGGCATTCCTATTTCAGGTTTGTTTTGAAACACTTCCTCCGTACTTCTACATTTCGCATTATTGGTTATTTCAGAAGTTATCACTTCAGTTCACAATGGGCAGGATCTTCATCAATGGAAGGAGCTGACATCCACATTAGTGATCATTGGCATGCTGGTAATATAATTTGATAGCAATACTATTAGTCTATTACCCTTTCGATATGGTATTCGTTAACTACCAAAAATTAGAGCTATCTATATGATGATAAAAAAAAAATTTGGTTTTCCTTTTTGATATCTTCTGTCATCAATCTATATTGAAAAAAGTATCTGATATCAGAATATCTGAGGTACTACAACCTACTTGCATCAGCAAACTCTGATTAGAAATAGTACAATAAAATTTTGAATTGAAGTGAAATGACAAAACTAGCTAATTCATTCTTATTCAATTCATCATGTGTTTTGTTGTTGATTTTGAAATTTATATAAGTGTTTCCATATTTGTAATGTCTTAGTTGGTTTTGGAAAGACGTTTCTTCATTGAGTTTGGATATCCTTCACTTAGTAGGAAAGGGTTCTTTTACTTCTATGAAAGCAAATTTGTAATTTACAACTAACTTTTCAAAATATCACGATGATCATACAATTCTCAAAATGTTGTTTCCTTTAAAAGACGAGACTCTTTTAAAATTCTTCTAGGTGAGGCCAAGGAATATTATTGACTCGACGTATTATGCTTATTATTTCCTCAATCTATTATATGCTTCTTCTGAGAAAATTTACATTTTTTTCTATATTTAATCATGTAATCGGATACTACCAGGTATATCTTTCATGCTATGCAATGGGCTTGGCTGGTATACCATGGATTATAATGGCTGAGGTAAGTGTTACCGTAATCACTTGGCCTAAAACTTGTTTTTTCTGTTCATATTTCAAAATTCAAACCAATGCCTAACATAACAAGACTGGTTTAGCTCAAAATATAATCTTTCACCTTGTTTTAGATATTTCCACTAAACATAAAGGGCTCTGCTGGAAGTGTTACTTCGTTTATCGCCTTGTTCTGTTCCTGGATTGTAACCTATACTTTTATCTTCTTATTCCAATGGAGCTCAGCAGGTAAATTGCTCGAATGTGGATCAGTTTTGCATTTGTGTCGATTTATTTCTCAGTTTTTCTTCTAACACATACTACTACAGGAGTATTCTTCATATTTGCAATTATTAGCGTGTCTACAATTTTCTTCGCCTCAAAGCTGGTTCCAGAGACGAAAGGAAGAACTTTAGAAGAGATAGAAGCGTCCATACTAATTTAATTAGATAAAGTTTTACAAAAAGTGCGAGTGAGATACATTCTACCTTAATTGTTATGATATGACACTTAAAAATGAATATCGATTATATTCTTTCTCATGCTTTCTTCATGTCTAAATTTAAAGAGTTTGTAAATGAGATCTTAGCCATGCGGTTAAAATTAATGTACTGTGACATTTAAGTTTCATGTTCGAAGTGAGTTTATCTGTTTCTTCCTTTGAATTGTGTTTCTTCCTCTATGTGATGTTTGTTTGAGTTTATTTTTTTCCTCTTGTACTAAAGTTTAATTGGTTCTTGATAGTGTAATAGTGAATGGTGTACTTCCCAAAAAGTGGGACTTTTATTTATTTATTGTTTAGGTATATTTAGTAGTTTAATTAATTTGTGGTCCATTTATATTTTATTGGTTTATTTAGCTATTTATATTAGGATTTATTTTATTTTCCTTTTCTTAAAATATAGTAATTTTTTAATAATTTTAAATATATTATACAAGAATAATAATATTAAGAACAATGATTAGTGAAAAGAGAGCATTCTCTTTGTATTTTCATGCGTCTCTCCCATTCTCTTTACAATGCTATTATTTATAGATATATGAACATCAATACTTGGAGGTTTCAAAACTCAAAGGTTATGAGTTTTAAAATTTAAGAGACATGGGAGTTTCAAAATTATTACAATTAAATATAGGAAGAATGAATCTAGACATCTATATATATTATAATTTTATAACACTCTCCCTTGGATGTCTATTGTGTAACAATACGCATTAAAAACTGCCTCATTAAAAACCTTACCAGGAAAAACTTGATGGGAAAAAAACCTTGGTTAAGGAAAAAAGAGTGCAGCGCGTATTAGCTTCCCCTCATGAATGTATCCTTGAGTCATTCAACTGTCGCAATCCAATATTGCGACGCAATCCTTCAAACGTTACAGTTAGTAATGATTTGGTGAACAAATATGCTAGATTATCTTTTGAGCGAATTTGTTGAACATCAATGTCACCTCACTTTTCAAGGTTATGTGTGAAAAAGAATTTCGGTGAAATGTGTTTTGTTCTATCTCTTTTGATGTATTCTCCTTTTAATTGAGTTATACATGCATCATTGTCTTTATACAGAATGGTTGGAGTTCCTTTGATGAAGGATAAACCGCATGTTTCACTAATATGTTGAGTCATTGATCTCAACCATACACATTCTTGACTAGCTTCATGGTTTTCAAGTATTTCAGCATGATTAGATGAAGTGGCAACTAATGTTTGCTTTGTAGATCTCCATGATATAGCAGTATTACCATAAATGATCTTTGTGTGGAATCATCATATCCAACTAATTGTCGTATTAATCCATTTGGATAAAATAATCCAAAATCAATAGTCCCACGAATATATTGAAATATAAGTTTACTTCTATTCCAATGCCTCTGAGTTGGTGCATAACTATATCTTACTAGTAAGTTAACTGCAAATGCTATATCAAGTCGTGTGAAATTTGCAAAATACATCAAAGCACTAATTACATTAAGATATAATACTTCAGGACCAAAACACCAATTTCACGATGATATGGTACTTCAGGATCAAAAGTTTCTTCATCATTTTTTTATGGTCAAAACGAATCTTTCTTGATATCAAGTGACTAACCCATCATTGGAGTACTCAAAGGATTAACATTATCCATGTAAAGTTACTTCAGGACTTTTTCTGTATATGTTGATTGATGAACAAGAATTCCATAGTTCAATTTGTAAGTCAAGACAAAAATTTATCTTACCAATATCTTTCATCTCAAATTTGTTATTTTTTTCGACTCTTCTAGAGCAAGATCTTTCATAAATAAATACAGTAATAATAACAAATCCATATTATGATCTTTTGATAAAAATACATGCACAAATTGGATTATTCTCAAATCCTTCTTTCAAAAGATATCCACTCAGACGATTATACCACAATATGCATCTGGATTGCTTTAACCCATATAAGAATCTTTGTAGCTTGATAAAATACATACTTCGAGATATAGAAATTATGCTTTAGGCATTTTATATCCTTCAGGAATTTTCATGTAGATATAATTATCTAATGATTGTAGACACTCAAAATTTTGTATTTCTGTTACTAACCTTTCAGAAGAACAAAATCGTCTTCCAGAGATAACCCTGGAAGTCAAATCAGCTCAATCCTGGAGATAACTCCGGGATACTCAGTTTTCAATCTCAGAGACAACCCTGAGATACTCAGTTGCAATTCCGAAGACAACCCCGGGAGATTCAGTTCCAACCTCGGAGATAACCTCGAGGGATGCAGTTCCAGTTCCAAAGATAAACCCGGAGAAGTCAGTTTCAACCTCGGAGACAACCCCGAGGCACTCAGTTCTAACCCCGGAGATAACCCTGGGAGGTCAGACACACCTCAGAGACAACCCCGAGGACATTTAACACCTACAACAGCCCAATCTTAGAGATAACCCTGAGCAACGACTGCTACATCAGCCCAGAGCCGAAGATAACCCCGGTGAGGGAAAAAATCAGTGTAAGCCCCCCAACTTTTATGAATAAAGATGAATTTTCTATAAATATCATTTTTAAATATTATGGAATGAATTGGATATAATGCTATAATTGTGGGTAATATTTATAAATTTTGTAAAGTACGCAAGTTGTTATATAATATTCGATTGGTCGGGGAATATTCATTTTAACAGAGAATATTCGTACAACGGCACAATCATTGGTGGACCCCAGAACGAAATTATTGTCGGATTGAGAAAACGACAAAAATACTTTATAAAAATTACGGCGGAAGTTTTACCGTTAACTGCTGAAACACCCGGTGTTAAAAGTACAGTAATACGCGTAGTTGCACAGTAGCACACGGTATTGATTATTGATGCTTACGTGAGAAGTCACTCAGTTTTGTTCAATTATTGTTAGAATAATTGCTGCATAGTATCTCACGTTATTTGATTCAATTATTGTCAATATTTTATAATCAATAATTGAGATGACAAAGTTATTAATATTATTTTTTGCAATATTAAAAATGTCTAGAAGTTCTGTCAAGGAGAGGTTTGGTCACCTAATTGCGCGCCAATGGAGAAAAATCCTTATTGGAAAGCCCCATCTTTCCTAGGAACGACCTGGTCGATTAATATTGTGAATTATAATATTGATGATAAATGTTGTTAAAAATATTGAGGGAGTTTATACATATAATATTGTGGTGTGTGTGAATAATAAGTATTTTTATATGATTTATATGGGTGAGTGGGTTGTGGTGAAGAATTTGATGGGTGTTAGTAATGTTGTAATATTATATATATATATATATATATATATATATATATATATATATATATATATATATATATATATATATATATAATATTATAATATAATTAGCATGTGAAGATTGACTAAGGGGGAGGGGAGAATTACATTGTCGGGAGGGAATGGCTAGATATTAGATTGTATGATTATAATATATGTATATAATGATAGTGGGAACATATGTTATATATTATATATATATAATGTGTCCATGCTGCATGTGAACTGATATATATATATATATATATATATATATATATATATATATATATATACTGCTTTGAAAAAATTGTCAGAAGAATTGAATTATTGATTTCACGGGGGAGTACTGTGATTGTTATTATTATTATATATATTATATTTTATTTAAAAGATTTTGCTTTAAATGTGGACCGTCATTAAAGTAAATCAATCTGGACCGTTCACGAGTTAGTTACTAGGCAGTCCATTTTTCTATAAATAGAAGCTCATTCCTTCATTATTTCTTACGAATTCACTCAAACTCTAGAGAGAAAAACTATAGAGAGAGTTCTTCTTCTATAATCTTGAGCGTAGTACAAGTTTTCTTTTAGTATATACTCGCCCTACCAGTCAAAATACTCTTCTTTTACTTTAAGAGATATTATTTATTGTACTCATTAGGGGTATTCCTTCTTTCTTATTGGTGAAATTCTTTTGTTATTTCATTCTTTATTATTCTGTTGGAATAACCTGTATACGCGGGATACCCTATACTTGGTGAAATTCTTCTGTATTTCCATTATTTATTATTCTGTTGGAACATCCTGTCTGTGCGTTTACGCATGACCTGGTTCTGTTATTTATTATTCTGTTGGAACATCCTGTCTGTGCGTTTTACGCCGGACCTGGTTCCGTCTTTATTATTCTGTTGGAATATCCTGTCGGTGCGTATTACGCCTGACCTGGTTCCATTATTTATTATTCTGTTGGAATAACCTGTCTGTGCGGTCTATCGCATGCATGGTGATTTCTTTTGTTATTCCATTCTTTATTATACTCAGTTGGTTAAAGTTTTGATTTCTATACTCCATGAAATTAGTGGAATATCCTTGATATTTGCGCTTCATCTGGTATCTTTTCATGGAAATATTCTTCTGAGCATTCTTGAATTTTACTCCACAAAGAAGTATCATGTTGACAATTTGAATGTTATTGGTTCCTGGATAAATTAATTCTTAAACTTATTTTATTGAATTCTTATATCATTGTCATCATCCTCATGTTTATATTATGTTGAAAGTTATCTGTGGCCTGTAGTGCATAGATGGACTTGGTATGATTATGACCAGAGATTATTCGGTGTAATCATGACCGTAATGTTACAAATGATATGGAAAAAGTCCTCATTGACCCGTAGTGTATTGATGGACAGTTGTTGGCATGATCATGACCATTGATGAATACATGAATATCCTTGGTCGTAGTGCAGGGATAATGTGGATTGTTTACTAAGCTGAGTCTCAGCGATAAAAGTCATGAAAAACCTTTTAAATCATAGAAGATAGTAAATTTTATTCTCTACTTGACTCTTCTAATGGATTGCTTGTTCCGCTGCAGTTAAACTTGATGCTTGTTATATTTTATCAGTTTAACACAGTTGAAGGCTAATGATAATTTATTCTACATTATCTTAGTCATAATATTTCTTACTGGGCTAGTTGAGCTCACCCTTTTGCTTTCATTATTCTCTTCAGGAAATGAGAACGTAGCAGGGACTAGTCGGGGAACAGAGTGATGGTCCAGATAATAGCATTAGTAGTCTTCACTATTCTATGAAATAGTGTGATAATAAATGTAATGAGGACCCCATTGAGTTTGTATATTGTCTAGATAACAATATTTATATTAAAACTCACAGCATGTGTTTAGTAATATTTTACACGACTGTTGTATAATTAAGTTTTATTTGTATTTTGTACCATATATTTGGCGACTCAGAATAGGTAATGTATACCTATTTTGGGGGCGTCACAGTTGGTATCAGAGCTTAGGGATATGATCCCTGGCTAAGATGTGAGAATAAAACTAGGAGGGGAGAGACGGGGAAGTCCTTCGCTAGTATGACCTACCTAAATTTATTTGGTATTTAATTGGTCGGTCAGAATATAGGGATAATATGTTACATGTCAATTAACCTTTGTTTTGTGGCAGTATCTAAAAATGACATCCGAGAATGTTAAGAATAGCAATGGAGCACAGGCGACCGTTGATTCACCACATATCAATAATCAGGATAATGTGCATCAGGAAGGCGACAATCCTCATGCAAACAACAACACTGACCAAATAATATGAATGATGAAATGTTCAGAGGCTTTATGCAATTCATGCAACGGCAGGCGAGAGCAGCTCCTGTCCAAAATGTAGGTAGAAACACTGGAAATTCTGGGGCGGTCACCGCTAAACAGTTCAAGGAGCTGGGACCATCGGAGTTTAGTGGAGAGCCAAAACCACTTAAGGCGGAAGTATGGATAAAGTAGATCACCAAGATATTTGATGTCTTGGGATGCTCTGAGGAGCAAAAGGTTCCCTTTGCTGCCTTTATGTTGCGAGGAGAGGCAGATTACTGGTGGAAATCGGTAAAGCGAACTCAACATGCCGCACTTAAAATATCTTGGGAGAAGTTCTAAGAACTATTCAACGACAAGTACTTTTCCGAAAGTATTCGTCACATAAAAGAGGTAGAGTTCATCAAGTTAGAGCAGAATAATATGACCGTGTCGCAGTACGAAGCAAAGTTTGTCGAGTTGTCTCCGTTTGCATTCCACTTGGTGGATAATGAAGAGAGAATGACGCGAATGTTTTTAAGAGGTTTAAAGCCGGAGATACGTCAACATCTTATTTTTCATAAACTGTGTTTGTATTCAGATGTTGTAAATAGGGCTCAGTTAGTAGAGCGCGATAACAAGTCAACGCAACCAAAAGAGAGCAGCCGACAAAATGATAATATCAATGAGAGCAGTCATCGAAGCAGTGACAACAAGCGTGGAGGGAATCAACAGGCCAGAAGTGGTAACCACTTCGGTGGTAATTAGGGCCAAAACAATAAGAATGGACATTTCAAGAAGAGAAAATTCAACAATGATGGAAAGACGTCAGCACCAGCACCCGTTGTTAAGGAAGAAGAACGACCACCTATCATATGCTTCAAATGCGGAGGGGAGGGACACATCAGTCCAAACTGTGCAATGTCGTCCAAAGCATGTTATAATTGTGGAAGAGAAGGTCACTTAGCCCGATTTTATCGTTCACCGAAGACAAGTTCAGCCAGAATGTAGGCACCAAAGGCCGTCCCAGAAAAGTCAAAGCCGGTAGTGCAAGGGAGAGCGTTTGTTGTGACCTCCCAGAAAGCAAGGAACCCGAATGAGGTCATCACGGGTAAGCTTATCATAAACTCTAGCGAAGTCTATACTTTATTTAATACCGGTTCTACCCATTCTTTTATTTCTCCTACTTGCGCTCAAGGATTAAATTTGACTCCGGAGAAATTAGACTTTGACTTATCTGTGAAAACTCCGTTGGGAGAAACTTTCATTACATCCACTATTTATAAGTCTTATTTGGTTCAAATCGGTACCCTCACATTACCTGTCGATCTTATTTCATTAAAAATACTTGCACTTGATGTGACTCTAGGGATTGATTGGTTAAATACTCATCATGCTAAAATTAATTATTTTCGTAAGGTTGTTAGCTTTCATATTTCTAATCAACCTATTATGCGAATTCAAGCGACCAAACCATTAAAATAAATCACGGTCATCTCAAGCCATAAAGTTATTCGTTTATTAAAAAAAGGATGTCAAGCTTTCTTAGCTCATGTCACGGATCTAAACAAAAATACGTCAGTTTTGAATGATATTTCTATTGTTAATAAATTCCCAGACGTATTCCCTGAAGAACTTCCTGGCCTACCCCCAGAGCGTGAAATTGAATTTTGTATCGACCTTGAACCCGGTACAAAACCCATTTCCAAAGCCCCATATCAAATGATTTCTATTGAACTTCAGGAGTTAAAGACCCAATTGTAAGAATTGTTAGACATTGGTTTCATTCGTCCTAGTACATCTCCTTGGGGTGCTCCTGTTCTATTCGTGAAGAAGAAAGATGGGCGTATGCGACTTTGTATTGATTATCCGGAGTTGAATCATGTCACCATCAAAAATAGGTACCCATTGTCACGTATTGATGACCTATTTGACTAGTTGCAAGGAGCCAAATTCTTTTCAAAGATTGATCTTCGTTCTAGATATCACCAATTGAAGATCAGAACCGATGACATTCCAAAGACGGCTTTCAGAACTCGGTATGGGCATTATGAATTCCTAGTCATGTCCTTTGTATTGACTAATGCTCCTGCTGCCTTCATGGATATGATGAAACGAGTATTCAAGGAATATTTGGATCACTTTGTGGTCGTCTTTATTGATGACATCCTTATTTATTCCAAAAAACGTGAAGATCATGAGCAACACTTGAGGCTGGTACTCCAAAAGCTTCGTGAATACAAACTTTATGCTAAGTTGAAGAAATGTGAGTTCTGGCTTGAGGAAGTAGCATTCCTTGGGCACGTAGTATCAAATCATGAAATATCTGTTGTTCCGGCAAAGATTGAAGCAATTTAAAGCTGGGAGCAACCTAAATCAGTGGCCGAAGTACGTAGCTTTCTCGGCTTAGTTGGTTATTATTGAAAATTCATGGAAGAATTTTCTCGAATAGCTACTCCATTAACTCAGCTGACTAGGAAAGATATAAAGTTCAGTTGGAGCGAAGAATGTGAGAAGAGTTTTCAAGAACTCAAGAGGAGACTCATTTCAGCACTTGTTCTGACAATACCATCTGGCTCGGAGGGATTTGTCATCTACAGTGATGCTTCGGGCAAAGGGTTGGGATGTGTTCTCATGCAACATGGGAAAGTCATAGCCTATGCCTCAAGACAACTCAAAGAATATGAGAGAAATTATCCTACTCATGACCTAGAGTTAGCAACTGTTATTTTCGCACTTAAAATTTGGAGGCATTACTTGTATGGGGAGAAGGTGGAGATCTTTACGGATCATAAAAGCCTCAAATATTTCTTTACTCAAAAGGAACTCAACATGCGACAATGACGTTGGCTTGAACTGTTGAAAGATTATGATCATACCATCCAATACCATCCTGGAAAAGCGAACGTGGTAGCTGACACATTGAGTAGAAGATCATATGCAAGTACGAGTGTGATATTGTCAATACAAAGACCCATTTTGTGTGACTTGCAAAGGATAGAGATAGAGTTAAAGACTCTAGGGACCCATATGATGATGACGAATATACGAGTAGAACCGACTTTAATTGATAAAGTTAAAGCTGCTCAAGCTATAGACCTGGAGCTGATGCGTATGAGGAAGAAAGTGCAAGAAGGTGCTATGCCGAAAGCAAGAATCGATGAAGAAGGAATACTTCGAGTCAACTCCAGACTTTGTGTTCCTAACGACCCTGATTTAAAGTATAAAATTATGATGGAGGCGCACAACACACCGTTTGCAATCCATCCTAGGAGTAACAAAATGTATCATGATATTCGTCATACATTTTGGTAGAGCAATATGAAGAGAGAGATAGCGTTGTTTATCTCAAGGTGTTTAACTTGTCAACGAGTTAAAACGGAGCATCAAGTACCAAAAGTTCTATTGCAACCACTTGAAATTCCAGAATGGAAGTGGGAGCACATTACCATGGATTTCGTTACCAGTCTTCCTAAGGTTTCTCAAGGTATAGATGCGATTTGGATCATTATTGATAGATTGACCAAGTCTGCTCATTTCTTACTGATGTGAGAAACTTGTACACTTGAACGTCTTGCTCATATGTACATAAACGAGATTTTAAGACTGTATGGTATGCCAGTATCCATAGTTTCTGATCGAGACCCAAGATTCACTTCACGATTTTGGGTTAATTTGCAGAAAGCTATGGGCACAGATTTACGATTTAGCTCGGCATATCATCCTCAGACGGACGGGCAGTCAGAGAGTACTATTCAAACTCTTGAAGATTTATTAAGACTCTGTGTCCTTGACTTCAAGGGAAGTTGGGATAAGTCCTTACCATTAGTGGAGTTTTCCTATAACAACAGTTATCAAGCAAGTATTGGCATGGCTCCATTTGAGGCGTTATATAGAAGAAAGTGTCGTTCTCCAGTATGCTGTGATGAGGTGGGTGAAGCAGCGTTGTTGGGACCGGAGTTGGTACGTATGACTACGAAAAAGATTCAAACGATTCGACAACGTATAAAAACCTCACAAGATTGACAAAAGAGTTATGCTGATCTTCATCGAAATGACGTGGAATTCGATATAGGAGATCATGTGTTGTTACGTGTTGCTCCATGGAAAGGAGTTACGAGATTTGGAAAGAGAGAAAAGCTCAATCCTCGATTCATCGGCCCATTTTTAATCCTCGATAGAGTAAGAACTGTAGCGTATAGACTCGCTTTACCGCCAAGTATGTCTCGTGTTCATAACATTTTTCACATATCCATGTTACGTAAATATGTGGAAGACCTGAACCATATTATTGAGTTAGAACCGGACGAAATAGTGAAAGATTTGACGTATGAAGAGGTTCATGTTCAAATCTTGGATAGGAAGGAACATATTCTACGCTCCAAAGTTATACCTCAAGTCAAAGTTTTGTGGTGAAACCATGATGTTGAGGAAATGACCTGGGAGTCAGAATCTGAAATGAAATCAAGGTATCCTTACCTCTTCGACATACCAGGTACGTACCCTAATTTCGAGGGAGAAATTTCATAAGAAGGGGAGGTTGTAAGACCCCAACTTTTACGAATAAAGATGAATTTTCTATAAATATCATTTTTAAATATTATGGAATTAATTGGATATAATGCTATAATTGTGGGTAATATTTATAAATTTTGCAAAGTACGCAAGTTATTATATAATATTCGATTGGTCCGAGAATATTCGTTTTAACAGGGAATATTCGTACAACGACACAATTATTGGTGGACTCCACAACGGAATTATTGTCGGATTGAGAAAATGACAAAAATACTTTATGAAAATAACGGCGAAAATTTTACCGTTAACTGTTGAAACACCCGGTGTTAAAAGTACAGTAATACGCGTAGTTACACAGTAGCACAAGGTATTGATTATTGATGCTTACGTGAGAAGTCACTCAGTTTTGTTCAATTATTGTTACAGTAATTGCTGCATAGTATCTCACGTTATTTGATTCAATTATTGTCAATATTTTATAATCAATAATTGAGATGACAAAGTTATTAATATTATTATTTGCAATATTAACGATGTCTAGAAGTTCTGTCAAGGAGAGGTTTGGTCACCTAATTACGCGCCAATGGGGAGAAATCCTTATTGGAAAGCCCCCTCTTTCCTGGGAACGACCTAGTCGATTAATATTGTGAATTATAATATTGATGATAAATGTTGTTAAAAATATTGAGGGAGTTTATATATATAATATTGTGGTGTGTGTGAATAATAAGTATTTTTATATGTTTTATATGGGTGAATGGGTTGTGGTGGAGAATTTGATGGGTGTTAGTAATGATGTAATATTATATATATATATATATATATATATATATATATATATATATATATATATATATATAATTAGCATGTGAAGATTGACTAAGGGGGAGGGGGGAATTACATTGTCGGGAGGGAATGACTAGATATTAGCGTTGTATGATTATAATATATGTATATAATGATAGTGGGAACACATGTTATATATATATATATATATATATATATATATATATATATATATATATATATATATATATATATATATATATACTGCTTTGGAAAAATTGTCAGAATAATTGAATTATTGGTTTCACGGGGGAGTACTGTGATTGTTATTATTATTATATATATTATATTTTATTTAAAAGATTTTGCTTTAAATATGGAACGTCAGATTAAAGTAAATCAATCTGGACCGTTCATGAGTTAGTTACTATGCAGTCCATTTTTCTATAAATAGAAGCTCATTCCTTCATTATTTCTTACGAATTCACTGAAACTCTAGAGAGAGAAACTATGGAGAGAGTTCTTCTTCTAT
The DNA here is from genome assembly GCA_016801055.1 of Panax notoginseng. Lineage (NCBI taxonomy): Eukaryota > Viridiplantae > Streptophyta > Magnoliopsida > Apiales > Araliaceae > Panax > Panax notoginseng. The sequence goes on along the minus strand of CM029017.1, from coordinate 43,838,666 downwards.
AATCTTGAGCGTAGTGTAAGTTTTCTTTGAGTATATACTCGCCCTACCAGTCAAAATATTCTTCTTTTACGGTAAGAGATATTATTTGTTGTACTCGTTAGTGGTATTCCTTCTTTCTTATTGGTGAAATTCTTTTGTTATTTCATTCTTTATTATTCTGTTGGAATAACCTGTATACGCGGGATACCCTATACTTGGTGAAATTCTTCTGTATTTCCATTATTTATTATTTTGTTGAAACATCCTATCTGTGCGTTTACGTATGACCTGGTTCCATTATTTATTATTCTGTTGGAACATCCTGTCTGTACGTTTTACGCCGGACCTGGTTCCGACTTCATTATTCTGTTGGAATATCTTGTCGGTGCGTATTACGCCTGACCTGGTTCCATTATTTATTATTCTGTTGGAATAACCTGTCTGTGCGGTCTATCGCATGCATGGTGATTTCTTTTGTTATTCCATTCTTTATTATACTTAGTTGGTTAAAGTTTTGATTTCTATACTCCATGAAATTAGTGGAATATCCTTGATATTTGCGCTTCATCTGGTATCTTTTCATGGAAATATTCTTCTGAGCATTCTTAAATTTTACTCCATAAAGAAGTATCATGTTGACAATTTGGACGTTATTGGTTCCTGGATAAATTAATTCTTGAATTTATTTTATTGAATTCTTATATCATTGTCATCATCCTCATGTTTATATTATATTAAAAGTCATCTGTGGCTTGTAGTGCATAGATGGACTTGGTATGATTATGACCATGGATTATTCGGTATAATCATGACCGTAATGTTACAAATGATGTGGAAAAAGTCATCATTGACCCGTAGTGCGTTGATGGACAGTTGTTGGCATGATCATGACCATTGATGAATACATGAATATCCTTGGCCGTAGTGCAAGGATAATGTGGATTGTTTACTAAGCTGAGTCTCAGCGATAAAAGTCATGAAAAACCTTTTAAATCATAGAAGATAGTAGATTTTATTCTCTACTTGACTCTTCTAATGGATTGCTTGTTCTGCAGCAGTTAAACTTGGTGTTTGTTATATTTTATCAGTTTAACACTGTTGAAGGCTAATGATAATTTATTCTGCATTATCTTAGTCATAATATTTCTTACTGGGCTAGTTGAGCTCACCCTTTTGCTTTTATTATTCTCTTCAGGAAATGAGAACGTAGCAGGGACTAGTCGGGGAATAGAGTGATGGTCCAGATAATAGTATTAGTAGTCCTCACTATTCTATGAAATAGTGTGATAATAAATGTAATGAGGACCCCATTGAGTTTGTATATTGTCTAGATGACAATATTTGTATTAAAACTCACAGCATGTGTTTAGTAATATTTTACACGACTGTTGTATAATTAAGTTTTATTTGTATTTTGTACCATATATTTGGCGACTCAGAATAGGTGATGTATACCTATTTTTGGGGCGTCACAATCATCATTTTGCCACCTCGATACTACATTCACGTCGTCTCAACATCATTTCAACCCACATTTCATACTGAATTGTCCCACAAGAACCATAGCTCAAAATTCCGAGTGATTACTACATAAGACAGCACACCAAATAGAATTTGGAGACTGGAAAATCTGGTCATGGACCCATCTTCCCGGCTTCGTACAACATCTTATTCCATGTCATTGTATAGCTCTCGACAATAACATTCTGGAAAGGTATAACACACCTCAATCGGATGCCCGGATTGAAAGATATGAAGGTTCGAGCGGACAACGCGTTGCACGAGTGCACATACTTTGAGAAGGCGAGACCCACATGGCTCGGGGCAACCCGGGCAGCCGCAAGTAGACCCGCAGCCATCAGTTCTATAAATAGAGACCTTGTGCTGGCCATTTTAAGAAGAAAAATAGCGAGAAAAACCTATCCATTTCACTCTGTACACACTTCCATAGTGCTCCAAATTGAGTACTTTCTTTTTCTAAACACTTGTGAGCTCGTGTTTTACAATATACTGAAATTTAACCGGTGGAAACCGAGTTTTTAAGCTTCAAAAGCTATCCAAAGTCTTCTTGGCAGCCCACTATAAGATATTTCAGATTTTTAAGCTTTTTCTCACTTCTATACATACATATCTACTCGCGTTGAGAGTCGCGTCATGTGTCAGAGTCAACAACAGGCCAATCTCGGAGATAACCATAAGAAAAGACTGCTATAACTATGCTAAAGCCGGAGACAACCCCGGAAGGGGAAAAATGGTCATTTTGCCACCTCAACATCACATCAACGTCGTCTCAACATAGTTCAACTCAAACTGCGCTCAAAGATGTCCCACAAGAACCATAGCTCAAATCCCGAGTGACAAATGCACAAGACAGCTCAACGGATAGACAACGAAGAATTGGAGATATGGTCATGGACTTATCTTCCAGGCTTCGGACAATCTCTAATACCATGTCATTGTGTAGATCTCGACAATGACTTGGCGAAAAGGTATAACACACCTTCATCGGATGCCCGGATTGAAAGTTATGAAGGTTCGAGCGGACAACATATAGCCCGAGTGCACGTACTTCGAGACGACGGGACCCATAAAGCCCGGGGTAGCCCGGGCAGCCGCAGGTAGACCAGCGGCTGCCGCGGGTTGACCCTCGGCCACTTGGTCTATAAATATGAGCCCCCATCGGTTCATTTGAAAAAAGAAAGAAGAAAATAGAGAAAACTTTGTCCATTTTAGCCCTTTACCTCTTCTAGAGTGCTCCAAACTGAGTGATTCTTCTTTCTAAACACTTGTAAGCTCGTGTTATAGAACATACTGAAATTTAACCGCCGGAAACCGAGTTTTCAGGCCCCAAAAACTATTTGAAGTCTTCTTGGTTGCCCACTACAAGATTTATATATATATATATATATATATATATATATATATATATATATATATATATATACGCTGATATCGAGAATCTCATCGAGTAATTACGCCCGAATCGTCAATCTGTGACTTTTTCCTTCTTATATATATGTGTGTGTGTGTGTGTGTGTATATATATATATATATATATATATATATATATATATATATATATATAAACGGGAAGGATCAAGAGCATAATCTTTAAATAGCATAACGCCTTAAATATCATAATTTTATCAAAACGACGTAGTTTTGATAAGACACGGTGACATTTTTGTAAATACGCGATGGCATGGTATTTACAAAAATGTCACCGCGTCCCTCCAAAACTACGTCGTTTTGATAAAATTATGCTATTTAAGGCGTTATGCTATTTAAGAATTATGTTCTTGATCCTTCCCGTATATATATATATATATATATATATATATATATATATATATATATATATACTACTTTTATATATATCTGCTTTAACTTCTTTCGTAATGCAGATATTTAATTTTCCAACCTGTGGACTAGATTTGTCTAAATCTAGCTATCTCTAACTTTAACCGGTTCAAAAGTGACTAAACTGGAACAATTGAAGCTAAAATGACTTAGATTTATTTAAATTAAGTTTTCTTTCTAGTTTTTGTACATATTAATCTATCATGTGAGCCTAGGAGCCATATGGTCGAAGATTCAGCCTGTGAATCTAGATTCGGTTCCCACGATAGACATTTCTCAGCTTCAGCCAGCTTGTAAATTATCTACTACGGTGTCTGGATATCCTTGGATGGCTATCATGCCCATAAAGAGTTCGGCACTGCTATGTATCTTATTTTCTTGAAAATGCTTTACATCTCGAAAATAAAAGCAATCAAGCTAAATACAGAATAAAATGGAAGTATCAAAGGCCTCAATTACTATTGAGCATAAGGGTTTGAAAACCTGTTTTTCAAAACATCACTGCTATATCTTGCCTAAAACTGAACTTTTATATAAGGTAAACCATTTTGTATATATAGGTGCAAACGAGGCATAACACTACTTCTAGATAATTGTATATAGGTCCAATAAACACACATATGCACACACATGCAAATAAATAAGGTAATTGAAAAGTTGTGGTAACCATGTTTCCACGGAAGTCCGTGGGTGCCTAACACCTTCCCTCCGCTTAATCAAGCCCCCGAACTCAATGAATCTCGATTTCCAAGGTCAGTTAAACAGTGTCCAACTATTGGGACTTTGTGTAAACCTTTTCAAAATCGGTTGAGTTGGTACAACCATTTCAAATCTACCAACTGGCGACTCTAAAAGTCAAATCGTCAGCATTCACATGTCGGACCTTTTCAAGTTTACATTTTCAGACAAAACTCAACCAAATGAGAACACAAAGGACAAGCACATAAAGGGACACAAATCTTCCCGATGTTGACATCTATCTCTCTCTCTCTTAATTTTTTTATATTTTCTCTTCTTAACTTTAGGAATTGGCAAGGTTAAATGGAGAAAATGACCTTCTATTTATAGGAAATGCAAGAGTTGGGGTAAAAAAGTCATTAGGTTTAACATTCTTTGGCCCCAAGTTTGCTCTTGACTTCTCCCATATGCTTTGCTCCTAGCTTCTCCCATAAGCCACTATGTGTTCTAGTTACATTTCTAGTTAACTTTCGTAACTCATCCGATTAGGCAAAAAATCGATTTTTCCCTTTCGTAAATTTTATTAGAAAATACGTCTCTAACCCCCGAATAAACACTTTGATGTAATTCAAAATTTCGAATAAACGATAAAGCATTTTCTGCGTGAATACTATTTTTGTGTCTTTTATCGATTTTTTTTTTCGTCCACTAACAACAACACATATACATAATCACATAACATATAAACTAGGTCATTATATCAACTTATAATCACATAACATCTTATTACACATAATAATTAATAAAAATTTCTTTTATTAATTAATTACTTACCTAATTACAAAGATAAGCGATTTCTCGGGTCATCACATACATAACATTGTTTTGAAGCATACCCGTTTGCACACAACATAAAAGAGAGTGTATTTTTATATACTCAATTAAACAAGCAACATTGTTTTTTAAGGAATAACTCATCAAATTATATACGGTGTCCCTCACTTTCATTTTTGTCATACTTTAAAATGTTATTTATTTTAAAAGAATGTGTTCAAATATATTATTAATATTAACTAAAATGATATTACTAATAACATGATATCATTGGGTATACATAAAATATAAGTAACAACATGTTAGAAAATTTATATTATCTCATAAATTAAAGTTAAAAATGTTTATTTAATTTTACGAAAGTTTTAAAAGTAAATATATTTCTAATTTTAAAACGAAAAGAGTATTTCTAAATTCTCATTTGGCAGAATTGTGCAATGTGTGGTGCGCTGAGATGAATCATTTTTATATGTGCCAAAAATGCTAATAGAAGAAAGTTAAAATAGTGTTTGACTACATAATTATAAAAGTATTTTTGAAAGTATTAATAACAAATTCAACATTTTTTTTCTTTCTAAAATTTAAAGATGATATTACTTTGTGCTTTTGGTAAAAGTATTTCAGGCAACGGCACATTTATTTTACTCAAGTAAAAGTACTTCAGAACCCAAATCTCAACTTTTTCAAATTGCTTTTAAAAAGTTATCAGATATCAAAATAATTTCAGTTAATGGTCATAAGTTTCCTTGAAATTTAAAAATACTTTTAGTTCACTCAAAAGCTTTCCCATACAGAGGCTCTTAATCATTCAAAATGATAACAAAAAGCTTGTTTTGTTACGTGGCGACCAGCTGGATTCAGTACGCATTTAAATATGCTCAGATTTCGTCGGCTATTCGATGAAAGGGCCATAAAATATTGCATGACAATAATCCATACATATTAGGTATGTTTGTCTGAATATAATCATATATATAATGCACAAATATTTGTGGGCTTTATTCTATTTGTTAACGGCAAGTTTTATCGGCGCGTCACAGAATTCACGCGTTTGAACTTGTACAATAACAGATCGCACACGAAGTTTGACAGTTTGTGCCGCCGGGGGATAGCTAACAGATCACACACGAAGCTTGACAGCTTGTGCCGCCAGGGGATCGCTCCGGTGTGAGAATAAGTACAGGCCGTTCACAAAGTTTAACAATGGAGGCTTTAGTATTTAGTGTTCAAAAATGTATTACCTGTTAATTGTAGTTAAGCCTTGTATTTATAGCCATTCTCACTTCCTTAGAATCTCTCTTCGAGTCGGATTAGGACTCCTAAATATGGTAGTTACCTATATTTTGGTCCAACACAATCTCCTTAAAAGGCGTAAGTAGAATTCAATCCAAATATTACCTTTAGAGTTACCTTATTCAAATATGATTAGGACTAAAGTTCTTAACTACTAAACCTCTTATAACTCCAGACTCTGCACATGGGCTGCCCAACTGCACATGTCCAATTCCACCGAACTTATATATACTGGTCTGGGCTTCGGTCCGAGGGACTCAAAGGCCTGTCTCCGAACATCGCGATCAAAACAGGACTTCGGCCCAAAGGGCTCGGAGGCATGGCTTCGGCCCAATGAGCCCAATCTCCTCGGTCCCAGTCCAGACCTTCAATCCACATGAAAATCGATAAAATACTTCCGAACACTATTCTTCCATAGACTCTTTTCATGTTTTGTAATATATTTAAAACTCACTTACCCAAAAAAAGGTTTCGTAATAGATTTATAGAAAATAATAATAATAATTATATTATGTGGAGTCACATGAGCATATTGGACATGATTACCTCAATCACGGGCTCAATATCCACTACATGTCCAAAACAGTCTGATCTGTGATGCATTTTTCAAGATTCCCTGTCCCCACAAAAGTTGAAAAATACGGCCTCAAATCTAACTCCTCAACCCAACTTGTAGTCTGGGACTCGTGAGTCTTTTCAAGCTAGGGGGCTTGTATCTAGGGTATTTATCGGTAAAAATTCAAACTTGTATTAAAAATATTAAATCGGTATTGATTTAAAATTATCGAAAAAATAAGAATTGAAATTAGTATCGAATTATTGATTTTGGTATCGGTACGGTACAAAATCGGTACCGATTTTTTCGGTTCGATTTTTGATTATACCGCATGTTAATATATATAATTATTAATAATAATTAAATAATTTTTTTATATATATTAATATTTTTTTTTAAAACTAACAAATCATTAACTATTAATAATAATTAATGTATAAAATAAAACTACAAAACATTATTAATATATATAAAAAAATTAATAAAACTACTATTATATATAAATTATTTAATATATAAAACTACAAAACATTAATTATTAAATTTCAATTTTTCGATATTTCGATTTTTACCGAATTCAAAAAGTTCATTACCGTTACCGGTACCGAAAAGTGTAAAAAAAAAACAGAAAAACCGGTATTGAAAAAAATCGGTACTACCGGTTTCGGTATCAACCGATTCGGTAAAAAACAAAAACAACTAATTTTTTGAACACCCCTACTTATATCTAGAGGCATTTGTGTTAATCATCGAGTCAATTACTCCAGCTGTCCTAAAAAGATGGTTAAAAGTAAAATTATTATTTTTTGAAAAAGAATAAGATAAAATACATAAATTAAAAGATAATTAAACTATTTAATAGGGGTTATTAATATAACAAAATAAAATTATTTATTATTTTATGAATCTTATGGGACTACTAATTAAGACTAAATTTAGAATTTTATTTACTCCTTTTCTTTTATTTTTGCTTTTAGTAATATGTGTAAAATTTGTATTTTATTCATCCAAAGGACAGAGAGTATATATTCATTTTGTCGAACTTTTGAATGGATTAAAAATACTTTTTAATAAAAAATAATAATATTTTGATAGTTGATGATTTTCTGAAAGTACTTCTGAAAAGTAAAAATTTAGGTTTAACAACACTTTTTAGTTTAAGCATAAAATTTGTATTTTTAGTAGAAACACTTTTCGCAAATATACAAAGTACAAAAGTATTCTTAAATACTAAATAAAAAGTAAAATCTTATACTACATAATTACTTTAAATTTATCATTAACAACTTAAAATATAATTTTAAAATTATATATCCAAACAATTTTTTAACTTTCTTATGATATTATTTTTTGTCAAAAGCTCTACATGTAATCTTCCCTTTTCGAATAGAAAGAGAGATTACGCACAAAATATAACAAAACTACGTACAAAACAAATAGAGAGTTCTATGCTACAAGAAGAATATCTCTAATATCTGATAAATACTGCAAGTCAAATCATAATAAGTACCAAATTGACTCAAATTACAATCTAAAGTATTTATTACAACTCCAAATAAACCAATGTATCACAACTTAAACAAAATATATAAATCATTTGGATAAAAGGGAGCTCTCGTCACACTTGTCCTTGCTCCCCTGATTACCTGCTGGAAGAAAAACACAGTATGAGCCAAATGCTCAGTACGAATATAGAGTAGAAGAATAATGAAATGAAGTAACTAACTCAATTAAATGAACTGAACTGAAATGAACAAAACTAACACAATGAAATAATAGGTTGAATCAAATGGCTAGGAGTCATTTCATACCGAGCTCAAAACAAAACAAAAATATATACCTTGCCACACAGACGAGTCAATATAATGTTGCACATGCATACATACATCGAATCAACCAGATCCAAATGCATGCAAAATCGAAAGGTGTGTTTGTCACAAACATCACCAATCCGCAGAACATAGCATAACAAAAAACTAGGGTCGACCCATACGCCTCCCACAACAAAATCACCATATGACCAACTCCCACCAAGGCACAAAACGGAGATATCATGGACTGATCACATCGTCACAGAAGATGTTATGCCTCGGTGCTAATAGGACATGCATGTAGTACCCCTACAAATGGTTATAGCTCAGGTATACCCTACGGTATATTCTACAAAGATACAATGTCACAATACATGGGACACAATATCAATACATGAGACACAATATCAACACAAATGGGTTCTAATGCATGCATGTTAAACCAAAATGAATCAACACAAGTCTCCAAAATATATTAACATGTATTTTTCTACAAAGACCGAAATAAATACTAAACATGATACACTAGATCAAAGAGTACAAACACGAGTTTTAAGTATCAATGTTAAGACGAAACTATTACATGAATTTGAGAAGGAACAATCAGGTGAAACAATGACTAATTTCTAAATGAAAAGCAAAACGAATAAATCAAAATTAATAAGGATTATCAAACATGAGTGTTTGAGAAATGCTTTTAAAATCATGATGTTGATCATGTTAATGAGATCTAAATTCTAGATAGCTCGAAAACTAAAATGTTCCTAATCGTTGGATCACTAATGTGGTACTGATTTCGGATAGATTAGTACATATTATGCTTGCTCTTTTTTGAAGATGATGATTAATCTTATAATTATTTGTGTAGAGACACTAAAACAAGTATGTAGGTGCTTATTAGAGAATAAGTTTACTGAACGTGACTAACTTAAGAAACACCTAATGGAGTTTTACTTATCTGACAATATGAGTACCTATAGTGATAGTTGTACAAGTGATATATACTTGGACTTGAGATCATCATAGTACCTTGTGCATTTTGAATTATATTTTGTCATATTCCTTAATACTTTAGAGTGTGTTATAGGGTATGTTTGGGTATAATAAAGTGTACATGGAGGTAGATGAATGATCTACCACTTCTAGTAATTAAAGAAAATGCCCTATGCGATTCAATAAGTGACAACTCAGAAATCCATGGCCAAAATCCATCACAAAAAGTAGGAAAATCATCACGAAAAATTTACGTGATGACTTTAAGCATTACAATAGCCGTCTTGTATACGCCCATCATGAAAGATTTTACGTTATGGTTTTGGAAATCACGTAAACGCTTAGTGCTTTTGTGATGATTAATACAATCACATTAACACGTAATCTATTGTGATTGTCAAAGTCATCACAAAAAAATAAGACTTTAGGGATCAAATCTAAGAACGTGAATCTCTATTTACGTATAATTTATTTCACTGTATTAATTATATCTATATTAATTGTATCAAATAATACTTGTAAGATTTGAACCCTTCCCCCATTTGCAAACTAAATAACGAGTATTACCACTACACCAAAGCCTAGATTATGATTATAATTTTAAAACAAAATATAAAAGGAAATATATGTGAGTTGACTTAATGAACAAAATTACTTCCACATAAGATTTGGTGATTGCAATGGAAGTCACAAATACTCTATAATGATGGTAAAATTAGTCATCACTGAGAGCCATCATATATTTTATTATTTTGTGATGGCTTAAAAATTCAATTACAAAATACCTTCTTTTTGTAATTGCAAATAAAAGTCGTCACAAAAATCTATCTTTTTAATGATTGTCACGGCCGTCATAAAATATTGTTTTGATTATTTCTTACATTAAAATATTAGTGATAGCTTAAATGCAATCACGAAAAGGGTATATCTATAAGTGATGACTTAGTCCGTCACGAAAAGAAAATTTATTTTGTGTGAAAAAATTAGTGTGATTGACATGACCATCACAATTATAATACATTGATGGCAAGATTAGTCATCACTAAGAGCCATCATATATACTATTATTTTGTGATTGTTTAAAAAGTCCATCACAAATTAGTATATTTTGTGATTATTTTTAAAAACTATCACAAAGTTTCGTCACTTATTCTTGTTTTTCTAGTAGTTAGAAAGGAGTTTCAAATTTACATTAATCAGAGTTGTGCATTTATGAATCGAAATACATATGATTAAATAAATAAGACTTGCCAGTAATTTCATGTCTTATGTTTAATCGAGACATTGTATGGTAGAAGAATTGAATTGTACGGTAACTATTCATGGAATAGGTTCTTTGTGTTCTTTATGATTAAACGTTGAATTCATATTATCCGGATAGTCATGATACATTAACGTAAGGTGTTACTCTTGATGTAAATAAATATTATTTATTTATTTTTGAATTAAAGGAGTTTAGTTCATTATAAATAATATTAGAATTGTTCTAATTTATTTATTCTATTACCGGCTTAATATTGAACCTAGAGGGTCACACCGCAAAAAGAGAAATATAATTGAATAAGTGATTGACTTGATAATAATAAATTAAGTATATTTAATTTATTGGTGGAATAATAAATATTTGGAGAAATACTAAATTATAAATTAGTAAGAGTATTATTATTATTATTATTATTATAAATAAATTGGCTAAATAATAATAATATAGTATTTGAAGAAATACTAATATTTATAATTAAGTATTTGGAGAAATACTAAATTATAAATAAATAAGAGAAATCTTATTATTATTATTATTATTATTATTATTATTATTATTATTATTATTATTATTAATTTAATTCCTAGAGAATTAAATCAAAACCCTAACTTCGAAAAGGTTTAGGAGGGAGGGTTAGTCTATATGAGTTTTATTGTGGGATAGACTAATGCCAAAACTAATGTGTATGCAACTCTTGCAAATATTCTCAAAACCCTAAAGAGTTAGGAAAGAGGAAATTAGGGTTAGACACCCAATGTCTAGTAGAACCTAAAGTCACTTTTTCAATCAATATTCTCTTGGTGGATCACCTCTTGGACGTTGCACACTTGAGTAACGAAGGTTTGATCCGTGGATCAGAAGGAGCGTGAAAGATCAAAAGGATTGAAACTTGAAGATTACATCAACGAGTTGATTATTTTCATAAGGTATATCTTTTATACTTCGATAATTAATAATATTACATAACGTGATTCTTGGAATTACAAAAAAATTTAAATATAATTTATGTCATGCTTTCGCTCTATTTACAATATGATTATATATGTCTTGTTTCTACAAATCAGCAATACCTTGGCACATTACCTAAACATGAGGACCATGATCACGAGATTTCCAGCAACTTTGGCATAATGATGATAGGGGTGTAAATGAGTTGACTATCAGCAAACACCTTAATGCTCAGATTCGGCTCGGCTCGACTCGGATTCGATAAGGGATTTCTATTTCTGCACCAGATTCGACTCGGAACATTACTCAGACCTCCTCGGCTCATAAGTACTTGACTCATTTACAAAGCGAGTTACTCATGAACCTTCAAATCGAGTTTCGAATATGAACCATTTCACTTAAAAGTGAACCACTACATACTAAATTGGTTACTTAACTAATATTTATATATAAAACTTTTTCACTTTTATTTATGTATAGAAATTATAAAGAATGTAATATAAATTGACATTCAATTCATTAATTTATTCAAGTACAAGCTTATACAATTTCATACTGCACTTTATAAATTATATAGATTGATATAAATATCACATATTTAACTTACTAGGGTGGATCAAACTAATATTCGAATATGATCCATCGAGTATGTATCGAGTATGCTTCAAAAAAAATAAAATACTCGAACCCTAATCTGAGCGAACACTGGTATGCTCGAAGTTGACTCATGTATTATTAAACAGAAAACGAGTATGGATCATATTCGACTCGGATCATCTTCGAATTCGAGGTTTGGATCATATTCTCTAGCCGATCTCGAGTCAAGTATCGAGCTACTTGGCTCGGCTTACACCCCTAAATGATGATGGATGATGATCATGACGCTCATGCCATGAAACTCTCTAGTCCAAGCTAATACTTACAATTATTCCATTTCAAGAAGCCAAAAGAAAAATAGTAAAAAGTGTTTGTCAAAGTCCTCACCCACTTTTTTCTTAGCATTCACTTTTTTCCACCAACATGCTTTCATTTTTGTTCAACCACCCGACCCTTTGAAAATTATGCCTCCCTCATTTACTTCCTCTCCCCTCCATTCTGCTATAAAAGGCAACCAAACATAAGGGAAAGACACACCAAAAATTTTATACTCTCATCCGAAAGTTTAAGAGAAAGGAGAAAGAGAGAAAAGCTTTTTGTGAAGCTTTAGAAAAATAGAGAGAGAGAGAGAAAGATAGTTCAAATAAAATGGTGTTTTATTTGGGTTCCACCACATAGTTATTGTGGTGACGTAATTTGGGTTTGTACTCAAATTAAGATATCTTTGTATTCTCATATTATTCTAGTGAATTCTTCGTAGTTTGTCCCGTGATTTTTACCTTTTAGTTTTAGAGGGTTTTTCATGTAAAATCTTGGTGTCTCGTGGCTGGGTATTTTCTACTCATTATTTTTTGTATAATTATTATTTTGGTAGAACTGTAAATTTAATCTGTTTGGCATGTACTGATATTTTATCCGTCTAATTTATTAAAGACAACAGTATTTGGGAGGTGATTTTTTACCCAACAACTGGTATCAGAGCTAAGGTTATTTTCTTGGTTGTTTTTTGATAAATTTTATGGAGGAATCAGTCGGACCCATTATTAAATTGACCTCTTCAAATTTTTCGATCTGAAAGCCTAGAATAGAGGATATCCGTTATTCCAAGGATCTGTATGATCCGTTGGAGCTCAAGGGAAAGAAGCCCGCGGATAAGTCTGAGGCTGATTGGAATAAAATGAATAGGAAGACTATTGGTCACATCCGGCAGTGGATTGATCAAAGTGTGTTCCACCATATTTCGCAGGAGACGGATGCTCACACTTTATGGACAACACTAGAGTCTATGTACGAGAAGAAGAATGCATAAAATAAAACTTTTGTCATTCGAAAAATTATGAATCTAAAGTACAAGGACGAGAGCAGTGTGTCGGAGCATATGAGTGAGTTCCAAGGTTTGGTGAACCAGCTGTCTACCATGAAGTTGAATCTTGATGATGAGATTCATCCTGTTTTGCTTCTCAGTTCGTTGCCAAACAATTGGGAGACTTTGGTGGCGTTTCTAAGCAATTCAGCTCCAGAAGAAAAAATGACTATGCAAATGGTTAAGGACAATCTTCATAATGAGGAGACAAGGTGAAAGGAGCAAGGTGTAAATTTTGAGACACATGCTCTTATCACAGAGAATAGGGGCAGAAGCAATTTTAGGGGATCTCACAAAGGAGATAAAAGTCGCAGCAAAAGCAAAAATCACAAGAACAAGTCAAAGACCAGACAAGGTGAAACGTATAGATGCTTCCATCGTAATAAGGAAGGTCATTACAAGAGAAATTGTAGAATCCGGTTAGACAAGCAGAAAAATGGTGAGCAAGGAAAGGTTGAAGAGAATAACATTGCAGCCACAGTCACCGAAGATGTTGTGATTCTTTCATTTGGGGAAGAAGAATGCTTGCATGTTGATGATTAGAAAGTTGATTGGGTGGTTGATACTGGTGCCTCATATCATGCTACACCTAAAAGAGAATTTTTCACAACTTACAAAGCTGGAGACTTTTGGTACATGAGAATGGGAAATACTGATCAGTCCAAGATTATTGGAATTGGTGATGTTTGCATTCAGATAGGTGTTGGTTGCACTGCTACCTTGAGGGATGTTAGACACTTTCTAAATTTGCGTCTCAACTTGATTTCTAGCATGGCCTTGGATAGAGAAGGCTATGAGAATCATTTTGGCAGTGGAAAGTGGAAGCTTACCAAGGGCTCTATAGTGATTGCAAGAGGTGTTGCTTGTTGTTCATTGTACAAGACTCATGTGAAGGTGTGTTCTAGTGAGTTGAATGCAGTTGAGGATGACTCTTCACCAAACTTATGGCATAAGAGACTTGGCCACATGAGTGAGAAAGGGTTGCAGTTATTAGCAAAAAGGTCACTCATTCCTTTTGCTGAAGGTACTGTTTTAAGCCCTTGTGAATATTGTTTGTTTGGGAAACAACATAGAGTTTCTTTTAGTAGTTCAGCTAAAAGAAAATTAGAACTACTAGAGAGAGTATATTCTAATGTATGTGAAACCATTGAGGTTGAGTCTTTGGGTGGAAATAGGTACTTTGTTACCTTTATTAATGATGCTTCGTGGAAGGTGTGGGTATTTTTGTTGAGAACAAAAGATCATGTATTCCAACATTTTCAGAGTTTTCATGCTATGGTTGAAAGGGAGACTGGAAAATCATTGAAGTGTCTTCGTAGTGACAACGAAGGGGAATACACTTCAAAGGAGTTTGCTGAATATTGTAGTAAACATGACATCCGGCATGAGTAAACTGTTTATGGTACCCTACAACATAATGGTGTGGCTGAGAGAATGAACCGCACTATTATTGAGAGATTGTGATGCATGTTGAGAATGGCTAAACTGCCTAAGTCATTCTGAGGTGAAGCTGTTCATACTGCTTGTTATATGATTAATAGATCTCCATCAGCACCATTGGATTTTCAGATTCTAGAAAAGATTTGGAGTGATAAGGATTTGTCTTATTCTTATTTGAGGGTATTTGGGTGCAAGGCTTTTGCACATATCCCCAAGGAACAAAGATCGAAACTTGATGACAAATCTACTCCATGTGTATTTATTGACTATGGAGATGCAGAGTTTGGATACCGATTATGGGATCCAATGCAGAGAAAATTATTCAGGAGCAGAGATGTGGTGTTTCATGAGCACCAAAATTATGAGCATTTTGATAATGCTATACAGCCAATAGATAATAGAGTTCCAGACCTCAGCGAAGTTCCATCTCCAGTACAGAATGCCACAGTTGGAGAAGGAGGTCAGAATGAAGATATGACTGATACAGATTTGCACGATGGTGATGGGTCAGATGCAGAGCGTGTTGATCAGGGGGAGCAACCTGATATTGAAGAACCTTAGCTAAGAAGATCCACTAGAGAACGTGTGTCATCAGTCAGATATCCTTCATTTGAATATATTTTAGTTGCTGAGGAGGGGGAGCCAGAGGATTTTTTGGAAGTTAAGACTCATAAGCAGAAAAGCAATTGGCTGAGAGCTATGTAGAATGAGATGGATTCTTTGCATAAGAATCACACTTAGGAGTTGACTACACTTCCGAAGGGCAGGAAAGCATTGAAGAATAAATGGGTGTTTAAGCTTAAGAAAGATGATGAAAAACTAGTGAAGTACAAGGCTTGATTAGTCGTCAAGGGTTTTGCTCAAAAGCAAGGTGTTGACTTCGATGAAATTTTTTCTCCAGTTGTGAAGATGACTTCTATTCGAGTAGTGCTGGGATTAGTAGCTAGTATAGATCTTGAGCTTGAGCAGTTAGATGTAAAGACGGCTTTTCTTCATGGTGATTTGAAGGAAGAAATCTACATGGAGCAGCCAGAGGGATTTGAAGTTAAAGGGAAAGAACACTTGGTTTGCAAGCTGAAGAAAAGTTTGTACGGTCTGAAACAAGCCCCAAGACAATGGTACATGAAATTTGATTCATTTATGGTGGATCAAAGTTATAGTAGAATAGTAGCAGATCACTGTGTGTATGTCAAGAAGTTCCCAAATGGTAACTTCGTAATTTTGTTACTATATGCAGATGATATGTTGATAGTTGGACAGGATGCCGATATGATTCGCAGGCTCAAGGGAGAGTTGTATAAGTCCTTTGATATTAAGGACTTAGGTCCAGCTAAACAAATTTTGGGTATGAAGATTATTCGTAATAAGAAAGCCAAGAGGTTGTGGTTGTCACAAGAGAAGTATGTTGAGCGGGTGCTTGCAAGGTTCAACATGGGTGATGCTAAACCAGTTAGCACACCACTGGCTAGTCATATTAAGTTAACAAAGTGCATATGTCCTTCGACCAAGGAAGGGATAGATGATATAGCGGCAGTTCCCTACTCCTCTACTGTAGGGAGTCTTATGTATGCAATGGTTTGTACGCGGCTAGATATTACTCATGCAGTTGGCGTTGTGAGCATGTATTTTTCAAATCCTGACAGAGAACATTGGGAAGTAGTTAAGTGGATTCTCAGATACTTGAAAGCTACTTCCAGTTTATGTTTGGGTTTTGGTGGTATGAGACCAGTCTTGGAGGGTTTTACAGATACAGACATGGCAGGTTCTGAAGAGAAGAAGTCTACTTCGGGGTATTTGTTTACTTTTGCAGGGGAGCAGTATCATGGCAGTTCAAGTTACAAAAGTGTGTTGCTTTGTCTACAACTGAGTCAGAATACATCGCTGCTACTGAAGCAGGCAAGGAGATGTTGTGGTTAAAATGGTTTCTCCAAGAGTTAGGTTTGAAACAAGATGAGTACGTAGTTTATTGTGATAATCAGAGTGCAATTGACTTGACCAAGAACGCCACGTATCATAATCGGACCAATCACATTGATGTTCGTTATCACTGGTTACGAGAAGTGATGGAAAATGAATTGATGAAAGTGAAGAAAGTTCATACCGACGAGAACCCCTCAGACATGTTGACAAAAGTTGTCACTCGCGACAAACTGGAATTTTGCAAGGAATTGGTCAGCATGGATTCCAAGTGACGGGGTCACAGAGATTACCTCATCCAATGAGTTCGGAGGGGGAGATTGTTGGTCAAAGTCCTCACCCACTTTTTTCTTAGCATTCACTTTTTTCCACCAACATGCTTTCATTTTTGTTCAACCACCTGGCCCTTTGAAAATTATGTCTCCCTCATTTACTTCCCCTCCCCTCCATTCTGCTATAAAAGGCAACCAAACATAAGGGAAAGACACACCAAAAATTTCATACTCTCATCCGAGAGTTTAAGAGAAAGGAGAAAGAGAGAAAAGTTTTTTGTGAAACTTTAGAAAAATAGAGAGAGAAAAAGATAGTTCAAATAAAAGGGTGTTTTATTTGGCTTCCATCACATAGTTATTGTGGTGAAGTAATTTGGGTTTGTACTCAAATTAAGATATCTTTGTATTCTCTCATATTATTCTAGTGAATTTTTCGGAGTTTGTTTCATGGTTTTTACCTCTTAGTTTTAGAAGGTTTTCCACGTAAAATCTTGGTGTCTCGTGGTTGGATATTTTCTACTTATTATTTCCTGCATGGTTATTATTTTGGTGGAACTGTAAATTTAATATGTTTGACATGTGTTGATATTTTGTCGTCTAATTTATCAAAGACAACAATATTTGGGAGATGATTTTTTTCCCAACAAAAAGTTCCTCATTCTCTTATATGTACCATTCACATGTATATAAATAGAAGGACATTCTCCCTTCCTTGGTAGAAGGACACATGCACTTTGTCATATTAAGTTGACAAAGTGCATGTGTCCTTCTACCAAGGAAGGGAGAGATGATATTGTAAGACCCCAACTTATTAATGAATAAAATCAAATTTTTTCTAAATATTATTGTGAATAATAAGGGGTTAATTTGATATAATACTTTGGTTATGGGTGAAATGTGCAAATTTTGCGAAATAAGCAAGTGGTTATAAAATATTTATTTTTGGTCGGTGAATATTCGGTTGGTCGTGGAATATTCTTGCTGTCGGGGAATATTCGTACGACGACGCAGCCTTGTGTGGGCCCCATAACGGAAAGCGATTGGATGAAGAAAACGACAAGTATAAGTTGTTTATAAATAATGGCGTAGTTGTTACCGTTAATACTGTTGGAATACCCGGTGGTTAAAATACAGTAGCACACGGTATTGCACCAATTATTGATTCTTACGTAAGAAGGCACTACTCAATAATTGTTACAGTAGTTATTATTCAATATTTTATTTTATTGATTCAATAATTGCTGCGTTGATATTTTATATTATTGTTGTTTCAATAATTGTTGCTGCACAGTATTTTCATTTATCAGATCAATAATTCATATTATTTGAATAATATTATTAGATAACATTATTGGCAATGTCTAGAAAGTTCTGTCTAAGGAGAGGTTTGGTCATCTAATTGCGCGCCAGTAAGGAGAAATCCTTATTGGAAAGCCCCCTCTTTCCTGGGAACGGCCTGGTTGTCATAAATGTGATTCTGTAATATTATTTGTGAATAATTAATTATTGATTCATATGATAAGGAAATATTTATTTTATGTGGATATAAATGAGGGATATATTTTTGTGGTTAAAAATGAAGGAGTTAATGTTGAGGTGTTTTATCAGTATTTTTATCGGAATGGAGGTATTAAAAAATCAAATCAGGGTTTTTGAGAAATATTGCGGGTGTTATAATTTTTAATCCGACCGTTGGATCGTGGTAATTTTTGGATATGTTATACATATATAAGTTGAGTATATGTCCACAAATTTTGAACCGTTAAAAATGAACGTATGATTTATTATGAATTTTACAAGATGACTGGTTCAGAAATTGTTGAATTTTCGGAGTTTATCATTTTGGTGGAAAATTCTAGAATTGGTGGGCCCCACTTGTGGTTGGTGAAGAAATGTGCTGAATTATATTTCAAATGTGGTAGGTGGGAATAGTAGCAGGTAAAGCCATCAGGTTGCAGGTCAAACCTACCAAAATTTTCCTATAAATAGAGGGCTAAGTTAGAATTGAAAATCACACCAGAAACAAGTTTTCTCTCTTTCTCTCTCTAGATTATTGAGTGTATTTTGTGAGTATTTAGATACTTTGAGAGTTTCTATTCATCAGAGCAAGTTTCTTTCAGCCTTATACCGGTATTCCGACCAGAAGTACTGATATTTTGAGGTAAGGGATATTATTTTCTTCTTAAATGATATTATTTTCTTCAATATCATTATGCTGAAATATTGATATGAGTTTTTATCAAATTTGGAACTTTTTGTGTCGGGGGTTACTATTCACGTATACGGCACTATTCACGTATACGGTACTATTCACGAATACGGCACTATTCACCGAAAAATAAAATTTTTCCTTTTTGTCCAAGATGTCTATTATGGTTACTATCTTTGATTGTATCCATGTTTTAATCTTTATTTTTGAATTCTGCTTCACAATTGATTATTATGAAGTATTATTGATCTTGGATAAACTGTTATACGGATCCCTACTATTTGTCCTTCTGTCTCATTGGATTCGTTCTCTTTAAGATATTTTTCATCATCCTCAGTCCTAAATGATGATATTAATGAATATCTTTGGCCTGTAGTGCAAAGATGTATGATTACTTGATGAATATCTTTGGCCTGTAGTGCAAAGATGTATGATTACTTGATGAATATCTTTGGCCTGTAGTGCAAAGATGAACAGGTGTTGAGATGAACATGACTGACAGGTGATACAAATGAATATCTTTGGCCTGTAGTGCAAAGATGAATATTTGGTTAAAGATGATTATTAATTGATGTTACAGGGATAAAATATTGATGATGGACTTTTAAATCTTAGAAGATAGTAGAATTCTTTCTCTACTTGACTCTTCTAATGGTTTGTTGTTTCCGCTGCAGTTGTTGATCTAAAACTTGTTGTCGATTATATTTTATCAGATTTTTCCCTGTTGAAGACTAACGATAATTTGTTGTATATTATCTTAGTCATAATATTCTTTACTGGGCTAGTTGAGCTCACCCTTTTCCTTTTTGTTCCATTTTTCTTCTCAGGAGGTGAGAACATAGCAGGATCTAGTCGGGGTATGGAGTAATGGTTCTAGAAAGATGTATTAGCAGTCCTCACTATTTCTGTAAAATAGTGTTTGAATAATTGTAATGAGGATTTATTTGAGTGTGGATATTGTCTAGAAGACAATATTTGTATTTAAACTCACATTATGTGTTGTCGTATTTTGCACGACATTTGTATTATTGAAGTTATAGTTTGCTTTCTGTACCATGTATTTGGCGACTCAGAATGGGTGTTGTATACCTATTTTGGGGGCGTCACAGTTGGTATCAGAGCTTAGGGATATGATCCCTGGCTGAGATGTGAGACAAGAACTAGGAGGGGAGAGACGGGGAATTCCTTCACTAGTATGACTTGACTAAGTTTATTTGGTGTTTATTTGGTCGGTCAGAGTATAGGGATAATATATGACATGACTATTAACCCTTGTTTTATGACAGTATTTAAGAATGGCAGCTGAGAACGTTAATAATGGAGTAAATCAGACCGTGGAGACACCTTTGATCACTACCCAGGGGAACGTGCAACAGGAAGGCAATATTCCTCCTGTAAACAACGTTACCGAGCAAACGATGAATGATGGAATGTTTAGGAGCTTTTTGCAGTTCATGCAAAATCAGACGAGGGAGACTCGTGCGCAGAATACGGGTGGAAATGATAACAACGCCCGGTTTGTCACAGCTAAGCAGTTCAAAGAATTGGGACCACCAGAATTTAAGGGAAAGCCGGATCCGATCATGGCGGAAACGTGGGTCAAGCAAATTACCAAGATATTCGATGTCTTGGGATGCACGGAGGAACAGAAGGTTCCATTCACCACTTTTATATTCCGCGGTGAGGCAGACTACTGGTGGGAGTCTGTGAAGCGTACCCAGCCTGACGCACTCAACATGTCCTGGGAAACATTTCAAAAACTGTTCAATGACAAGTACTTTCCAGAAAGTATTCGTCATATGAAGGAGGTGGAGTTTATCAGACTGGAACAAAATAACATGACGGTGTCCCAGTACGAGGCGAAGTTTGCAGAGTTATCCAGGTTTGCATCTCATTTGGTCGAAAATGAGGAACGAATGACAAGGATGTTTCTGAGAGGTCTAAAACCCGAGATTCGACAATATCTTATCTCTCATAAATTTTCTTTATATTCAGATGTTGTAAACAGGGCTCAATTATTAGAGCGAGATAATGAGTATGTTCAACCGAGGGACCACAACCAGGGTCATACCGGTGGCGGCAGTCATCGAAGCAATGACAACCAGAGGGAAGGAAAGCATTCGGACAAAAGCGGTAACCACTCGGGTGGTCACCGTGGCCATGATAATAGGAGAGGTGAGTCAAGTGAAAATTTCAAGAAGAGAAGATTTAACGATGACAGGAAGACGTCGATAGCAGCACCAGCACCAGGAACAAATTCTAGGGGAGGAGAACGACCGCCAGTTAGATGTTACAGATGCGGAGAGGAGGGACATATAAGTCCAAACTGCCCACAGCAGTTCAAGGTATGTTATAACTGTGGAAAGGAGGGTCATATAGCTCGAGAGTGTTCTGTAGTAAAACCAAGTTCAGCGGGGATGGTGACTCCAAAAGTTGTCCCGGATAAGTCAAAGTCAACGGTTCCTGGAAGAGCATTTTTCGTGACTGGTCAGAATGCGAGGAACCCGAACGAAATTAGCACGGGTTAGTTAATTATAAATTTTTGCGAAGTTTATACCTTATTAGATACCGGTTCTACCCATTCTTTTATCTCTCCTGCTTGTGCTCAACGTTTAAACTTGATTCCGGAGAAGTTAAACTTTGACCTATCTGTGGAAACTCCGTTAGGAGAAACTTTCATCACATCCACTATTTATAAATCTTGTTTGATCCAAGTTGGCACCATCACATTACCTGTTGACCTTATCTCTTTAAAGATACTTGCTTTTGATGTGATTTTAGGAATCGATTGGTTAACTACTCATCATGCCAAATTGATTGCTTTTGTAAGGTTGTTAGTTTTCATATTCCTAAGCAACCTGTTATTCAAATTCAAGCAACCAAACCATTGAAGTCAAACTCTTTCATATCAAGCCGTAAAGTCATTCGTTTATTGAAAAACGGATGTCAAGCTTTCTTAGCTATGTTATGAACTTGAACAAAAATACGTTAGATGTGACGCCCCCAAAATAGGTATACAACACCCATTCTGAGTCGCCAAAATACATGGTACAGAAACAACTACATCTTTATTATTACAACACAAGAACTGTGAGTTTAAATACAAATATTATCATTTAGACAATATCCACACTCAAATAAGTCCTCATTACAATTATTGAAACATTATTTCACAAAAATGGTGAGGACTACTAAAATAACTTCTAGAACCATCATTCCATACACCGACTAGTACTCGCTACATTCTCGCCTCCTGAGAAAAATGGAACAAAAAGGAAAAGGGTGAGCTCAACTAGCCCAGTAAAGAACATTATGACTAAGATAATACAGAACAAATTATCGTTAGTCTTCAACGGAAAAAAAAAAATCTAATAGAATACAACAGACAACAAGTTTTAAATCAATAACTGCAGCGGAAACAGCAAACCATTAGAAGAGTCAAGTAGAGAATGAGTTCTACTATCTTCTAAGATTTAAAAGTCCATCATCAATATTTTATCCCTGTAACAATAATCAATAACCATCTTTAATCAAATATTCATCTTTGCACTACAGGCCAAAGATATTCACTTGTATCACTGGTCGGTCATGTTCATCTCAACACCTGTTCATCTTTGCACTACGGCCAAAGATATTCATTAGTTAATCATTCATCTTTGCACTACGGGCCAAAGATATTCAGTATCATTTAGGACTGAGGATGATGAAAAATATCTTAAAGAAAACGAATCCAGTGAAACAAAATAACAATATTACGGATTCGTATTTCGATTTATCCATGTCCAAAAATACCTTATAATTATTTTTAGTGAAGTAGAATTCAAGAATGATCAAAACATGGATACAATCAAAGCTAGTACCCAGAACAGATATTTTGGACGAAAAGAAGAAAATTTTATTTTTCGGTGAATAGTAACTCGTGAATAGTAACTCGTGAATAGTAACCCCGACGTGAAAAGTTCCAAATTTGATAAAAATTTCCAACCAATATTTCGGCATAATGATATTGAAGAAATAATATCATTTTCGAATAAAATAACATCCCTTACCTCAAAATAATCGTACTTCTGACTGAATTTCGGGTATAGTGCTGACAGAAACTCGCACCGTATAGCAACACTCAAAGTATACTCACAAGAATACGCTCGATAATATAGAGAGAGAAAGAGAGAAAACTTTGTTTCTGGTATGATTTTCAATTCTAACTTAGCCCTCTATTTATAGGAAAATGCTAGAACGCCAAAGGAGACTAAAATAATAAAATATTAATATTTCAAACAACAATTCTACGTATGCTATCAATGACCAAGACCAGCCCCTCAATGCTGAAAATTTCAGCAGCCCATGTGTTGCACCAACCAAAAGTGGGTCCCCCCATAAATTTAATAAAAATCATTTTATTTTTCAAAACTTTAATAATTCATAGAAAATAGACCGTTTATCAGAAAAATACGAATTTTATGTCCATTCTGACTGAAATCGAATTCTCTACAACTTTGTAGCTTTAAGTTTTTTCAAATTCCAAACCAAAAATATCCGAAATCCACAAACGGATGATTTTTAATACCTCCACATCGACAAAATACTGATAAAACACCTCAGCTTTAATTCTTTCATTTTTATCCACATAAAAATAAATATATCCATCATTTATATCCACATAAAATAAATATTTCTTTATCATATGAATCAATAATTAATTATTCACAAATAATATTACAGAATCACATTTATGACAACCAGGCCGTTCCTAGGAAAGAGGGGGCTTTCCAATAAGGATTTCTCCTTACTGGCGCGCAATTAGATGACCAAACCTCTCCTTAGACAGAACTTTCTAGACATTGCCAATAATGTTATATAATAATATTATTCAAATAATATGAATTATTGATCTGATAATGGGAAATACTGTGTAGTGACAATTATTGAAACAACAGTAATATAAAATATCAACGCAGCAATTATTAAATCAATAAAATAAAATACTGAACAGTAATTACTGTAACCATTATTGAGTAGTGCCTTCTTACGTAAGAATCAATAATTGGTGCAATCAGTGTGCTACTGTGTAACAACGCGTAACACTGAGTTTTAACCACCGGGTATTCCAACAGTATTAACGGTAACAACTACGCCGTTATTAATAAACAACATATACTTGTCGTTTTCTTCATCCAATCGCTTTCCGTTATGGGGCCCACAAAAGACTGCGCCGTCGTACGAATATTCCCCGACAGGAAGAATATTCCACGACCAAACGAATATTCCCCGACAACAATGAATATTTTATAACCACCTGCTTATTTGAAATATTTGCGCATTTTACCCATAACTAACCTCATTAATCAATTTAACACTTACTATTTCAAAATAATAAATAGAGGAAATTTAAATTTTATTTATTAATAATTTGGGGTCTTACAACCTCCCCTCCTTATGAAATTTCGTCCTCGAAATTGATGTACGTACCTGGTGTTTCGAAAAGATGAGGATACCTCGCTTTCATTTCCGTTTCTAACTCCCAGGTCATTTCCTCAATAGCATGGTTTCTCCACAAAACTTTAACTTGTGGTATGACCTTCGTGCGTAGGACATGCTCCTTTCTATCCAAGATTTTGACAGGTACCTCTTCGTATGTTAAGTCTTCAGCTATCTCGTCCGGTTCTAACTCAATAACGTGGTCTGGGTCTTTCACATATTTACGTAACACAGATATATGAAAAACATTATGAACACGAGACATACTTGGAGGTAACGCGAGTCTATAAGCCACATTTCCTATTCGGTCAAGAATCTGAAATGGACCAATAAATCGTGGATTGAGCTTTCCTCTCTTTCCAAATCTTGTAACTCCTTTCCATGGAGCCACACGCAACAATACATGATCCCCAATGTCAAATTCCACGTCCTTTCGATGAAGATCCGCATAACTCTTTTGTCGATCCTGTGCCGTTTGTATACGTTGTCGAATCGTTTGGATCTTCTCTGTAGTCATGCGTACCAACTCTGGTCCCAACAACGTTGCTTCACCCACCTCGTCCCAGCATACTGGAGAGCGACACTTTCGTCCATATAATGCTTCAAATGGGGCCACACCTATACTTGCCTGATAACTGTTATTGTAAGAGAATTCCACCAATGGTAGGTACTTATCCCAACTCCCTTTGAAATCTAGGACACAAAGTCTTAATAGATCTTCAAGAGTTTGAATAGTCCTCTCTGATTGTCCGTCCGTTTGAGGATGGTATGCCGAACTAAATCGTAAATCTGTACCCATAGCTTTTTGCAAGCTAACCCAAAATCTTGAAGTGAATCTTGGGTCACGATCCGAAACTATGGATACTGGCATGCCATGCAGTCTCACAATCTCATCTACGTATATACGAGCAAGACGTTCAAGGGAATAAGTCTCCCGTATCGGCAAGAAATGAGCAGACTTGGTTAATCTATCAACAATAACCCAAATAGCATTTATGCCTTGAGAAACCGTGGGAAGACTCGTAACGAAATCCATGGTAATGTGTTCCCACTTCCATTTCGGAATCTCAAGTGATTGCAATGGACCCTTTGGCACTTGATGTTCCGCCTTTACACGTTGACAAGTTAAACACCTCGAGATAAATTTTGCAATCTCTCTCTTCATATTATTCCACCAAAATGTATGTCGAAGATCACGATACATTTTGGTACTTCCAGGATGGATTGCAAATGGTGTATTGTGTGCTTCCATCATGATCTTGTACTTCAAATCAGAATCGTTAGGAACACAAAGTCTGGAGTGGACTCGAAGTATTCCTTCTTCATCGATTCTTGCTTCTGGAATAGAACCTTCTTGCACTTTCTTCTTCATATGCATCAACTCTATGTCCGTAGCTTGAGCAGCTTTAACTTTATCGATTAAAGTCGGTTCTACTCGTATATTTGATATCATCATGTGGGTACTTGGAGCCTTCATCTCTATCTCCATCCTTTGCAAGTCATACAAAATGGGCCTTTGTGTTAACAACATTACACTCGTACCTGCATATGATCTTCTACTCAATGCGTCAGCTACTACGTTTGCTTTTCCAGGATGATATTGGATGGTATGATCGTAATCTTTTAACAGCTCGAGCCAACGTCGCTGCCGCATGTTGAGTTCTTTTTGGGTGAAGAAATATTTGAGGCTTTTATGATCTGTATAGATCTCCACTTTCTCCCCATACAGGTAGTGTCTCCAGATCTTCAACGCGAAAACTACTGCTGCCAACTCCAAATCATGAGTAGGATAATTCCTCTCATATTCTTTGAGTTGTCGCGAGGCATAGGCTATGACTTTCCCATGTTGCATGAGAACACATCCTAACCCTTTGCTTGAAGCATCACTGTAGATAACAAATCCATCCGAACCAGATGGTATTGTCAGAACAGGTGCCGAAATGAGTCTCCTCTTAAGCTCTTGAAAACTCTTCTCGCATTCCTCGCTCCATACGAATTTGACATCTTTCCGAGTCAGCTGAGTTAATGGGGTAGCGATTCGAGAAAACCCTTCCACGAATCTTCGATAATAACCAGCTAAACCTAGAAAGCTACGTACTTCGGTCACCGTCTTTGGTTGCTCCCAACTTTGTATTGCTTCAATCTTCGCCGGGTCAACAGATACTCCATGTTTTGACACCACGTGCCCAAGGAATGCTACTTCCTCAAGCCAGAACTCGCATTTCTTCAGCTTGGCATATAACTTATTTTCACGCAGCCTTTGGAGTACCAGCTTCAAATGATGCTCATGATCTTCACGGCTTTTGGAATATATGAGGATGTCATCAATAAAGACAACAACGAACTGATCCAAATAATCCTTGAATACCCGGTTCATCATATCCATGAAAGCCGCAGGAGCATTAGTCAATCCAAAAGACATGACTAGGAATTCATAATGCCCGTACCGAGTTCTGAAGGCAGTCTTTGGAATATCCTCAGTTTTAACCTTCAGCTGATGATATCCAGAACGAAGATCGATCTTTGAAAAGAATTGTGCTCCTTGTAACTGGTCAAACAGGTCATCAATACGAGGTAGCGGATACCTATTCTTAATAGTGACATGGTTTAATTCCCGGTAATCAATACAAAGTCGCATACTCCCGTCTTTCTTCTTTACAAATAAAACAGGAGCACCCCAAGGAGATGTACTAGGACGAATGAAACCGATGTCCAACAACTCTTGTAGTTGGACCTTTAACTCCTGAAGTTCAATAGGAGCCATTCGATATGGGGTTTTAGAAATGGGCTTTGTACCAGGTTCAAGATCAATAAAGAATTCAATTTCTCGTTCCGGGGGTAGACCGGGAAGTTCTTCAGGAAATACGTCAGGAAAGTCAATAACAACAGGAATATTATTCAAATTTGACGTGTCTTTATTCAAATCCATAACATGGGCTAAGAAAGCTTGACATCCGTTTTTTAATAAACGAATGGCTTTATGGCTTGATATAACAGTGATTGATTTTAATGGTTTAGTTGTTTGAATTCGTACAACAGGTTGGTTAGGAATATGAAAACTAACAACCTTACGAAAACAATCAATTTTAGCATGATGAGTGGTTAACCAATCAATTCCTAAAATCACATCAAAAGCAAGTATCTTTAAAGAGATAAGATCAATAGGTAATGTGATTGTGCCAACTTGGATCATGCAAGATTTATAAACTGTAGATGTAACAAAGGTTTCACCTAACGGAGTTTCAACAGATAAGTCAAAGTCCAATTTTTCCGGAGTCAAGTTTAAACGTTGAGCACAAGCAGGAGAGATAAAAGAATGGGTAGAACCGGTATCTAGTAAGGTATAAACTTCGCAAGAATTCAAGATTAGCTTACCCGTAATCACCTCGTTCGGGTTCCTCACGTTTTGGCCAGTTACGACAAACGCTCTTCCAGGAACTGCTGATTTCGCCTTATCCGGGACAGCCCTTGGAATCACCACTCCCGCTGAACTTGATTTCGCTATAGTACAATCTCGAGCGATGTGGCCTTCCTTCCCACAGTTGTAACACACCTTGGATTGTTGTGGACAGTTTGGGCTGATATGTCCCTCTTTCCCGCATTTGTAACATCTAACTGGCGGTCGTTCTCCTCCCCTAAAATTTGTTGTTGGTGCTGCTGCTGATGTCTTCCCGTCATTGTTGAATCTCCTCTTTCTGAAATTTCCACTTGACTCACCTCTCCTATTATCATGGCCACGATGACTACCCGAGTGGTTACCGCCTTTGTTCGTATTTTTCCCCCCTCGTTGGTTATCATCGCTCTGATGATTGCTATCACCGGTATGACCCTGGTTGTGGTCCCTCGGTTGAGTATACTCATTATCTCTCTCTAATAATTGGGCCCTGTTGACAACGTCTGAATACAGAGAAAATTTATGAGAGATAAGGTATTGACGAATCTCAGGTTTTAAACCTCTCAGAAACATCCGCGTCATACGTTCCTCATTTTCTACCAAATGAGGTGCAAACCTGGATAACTCTGCAAACTTCGCCTCGTACTGGGACACCGTCATGTTGTTTTGTTCCAGTCTGATAAACTCCACCTCCTTCATATGGCGAATACTTTCAGGGAAGTACTTGTCATTAAACAGTTTCTGAAACGTTTCCCAGGACATATTGAGTGCGTCAGGCTGGGTACGCTTCACAGACTCCCACCAGTAGTCTGCCTCACCGCGGAACATAAAGGTAGCGAATGGAACCTTCTGCTCCTCCGTGCATCCCAAGACATCGAATATCTTGGTAATTTGCTTGACCCATGTTTCCGCCATGATCGGATCCGGCTTTCCCTTAAATTCTGGTGGTCCCAACTCCTTGAACTGCTTGGCTGTGACAGACCGCGTGTTGTCATTATTTCCACCCGTATTTTGTACACGAGTCTCCCTCGTCTGCTTTTGCATGAACTGCAAAAAGCTCCTAAACATTCCATCGTTCATCGTTTGCTCGATAGTGTTGTTTACAGGAGGAATATTGCCTTCCTGTTGCACGTTCTCCTGGTTTGTGACTAAAGGTTGTTCCACAGTCTCATACACTCCATTGTTAACGTTCTCAGCAGCCATTCTTAAATACTGCCATAAAACAAAGGTTAATTAAATAAATTAACAAATCACATAATACCCCTATATTATGACTGACCAATAAGTAAGCTTAGGTAGGACACACTAGCGAAGGATTTATTCGTCTCTCCCCTCCTAGTTCTATTCTCCGATCTCCGCCAGAGATCATATCCCTAAGCTCTGATACCAACTGTGACGCCCCCAAAATAGGTATACAACACCCATTCTGAGTCGCCAAAATACATGGTACAGAAACAACTACATCTTTATTATTACAACACAAGAACTGTGAGTTTAAATACAAATATTATCATTTAGACAATATCCACACTCAAATAAGTCCTCATTACAATTATTGAAACATTATTTCACAAAAATGGTGAGGACTACTAAAATAACTTCTAGAACCATCATTCCATACACCGACTAGTACTCGCTACATTCTCGCCTCCTGAGAAAAATGGAACAAAAAGGAAAAGGGTGAGCTCAACTAGCCCAGTAAAGAACATTATGACTAAGATAATACAGAACAAATTATCGTTAGTCTTCAACGGAAAAAAAAAAATCTAATAGAATACAACAGACAACAAGTTTTAAATCAATAACTGCAGCGGAAACAGCAAACCATTAGAAGAGTCAAGTAGAGAATGAGTTCTACTATCTTCTAAGATTTAAAAGTCCATCATCAATATTTTATCCCTGTAACAATAATCAATAACCATCTTTAATCAAATATTCATCTTTGCACTACAGGCCAAAGATATTCACTTGTATCACTGGTCGGTCATGTTCATCTCAACACCTGTTCATCTTTGCACTACGGCCAAAGATATTCATTAGTTAATCATTCATCTTTGCACTACGGGCCAAAGATATTCAGTATCATTTAGGACTGAGGATGATGAAAAATATCTTAAAGAAAACGAATCCAGTGAAACAAAATAACAATATTACGGATTCGTATTTCGATTTATCCATGTCCAAAAATACCTTATAATTATTTTTAGTGAAGTAGAATTCAAGAATGATCAAAACATGGATACAATCAAAGCTAGTACCCAGAACAGATATTTTGGACGAAAAGAAGAAAATTTTATTTTTCGGTGAATAGTAACTCGTGAATAGTAACTCGTGAATAGTAACCCCGACGTGAAAAGTTCCAAATTTGATAAAAATTTCCAACCAATATTTCGGCATAATGATATTGAAGAAATAATATCATTTTCGAATAAAATAACATCCCTTACCTCAAAATAATCGTACTTCTGACTGAATTTCGGGTATAGTGCTGACAGAAACTCGCACCGTATAGCAACACTCAAAGTATACTCACAAGAATACGCTCGATAATATAGAGAGAGAAAGAGAGAAAACTTTGTTTCTGGTATGATTTTCAATTCTAACTTAGCCCTCTATTTATAGGAAAATGCTAGAACGCCAAAGGAGACTAAAATAATAAAATATTAATATTTCAAACAACAATTCTACGTATGCTATCAATGACCAAGACCAGCCCCTCAATGCTGAAAATTTCAGCAGCCCATGTGTTGCACCAACCAAAAGTGGGTCCCCCCATAAATTTAATAAAAATCATTTTATTTTTCAAAACTTTAATAATTCATAGAAAATAGACCGTTTATCAGAAAAATACGAATTTTATGTCCATTCTGACTGAAATCGAATTCTCTACAACTTTGTAGCTTTAAGTTTTTTCAAATTCCAAACCAAAAATATCCGAAATCCACAAACGGATGATTTTTAATACCTCCACATCGACAAAATACTGATAAAACACCTCAGCTTTAATTCTTTCATTTTTATCCACATAAAAATAAATATATCCATCATTTATATCCACATAAAATAAATATTTCTTTATCATATGAATCAATAATTAATTATTCACAAATAATATTACAGAATCACATTTATGACAACCAGGCCGTTCCCAGGAAAGAGGGGGCTTTCCAATAAGGATTTCTCCTTACTGGCGCGCAATTAGATGACCAAACCTCTCCTTAGACAGAACTTTCTAGACATTGCCAATAATGTTATATAATAATATTATTCAAATAATATGAATTATTGATCTGATAATGGGAAATACTGTGTAGTGACAATTATTGAAACAACAGTAATATAAAATATCAACGCAGCAATTATTAAATCAATAAAATAAAATACTGAACAGTAATTACTGTAACCATTATTGAGTAGTGCCTTCTTACGTAAGAATCAATAATTGGTGCAATCAGTGTGCTACTGTGTAACAACGCGTAACACTGAGTTTTAACCACCGGGTATTCCAACAGTATTAACGGTAACAACTACGCCGTTATTAATAAACAACATATACTTGTCGTTTTCTTCATCCAATCGCTTTCCGTTATGGGGCCCACAAAAGACTGCGCCGTCGTACGAATATTCCCCGACAGGAAGAATATTCCACGACCAAACGAATATTCCCCGACAACAATGAATATTTTATAACCACCTGCTTATTTGAAATATTTGCGCATTTTACCCATAACTAACCTCATTAATCAATTTAACACTTACTATTTCAAAATAATAAATAGAGGAAATTTAAATTTTATTTATTAATAATTTGGGGTCTTACATTAGATGTGAATGATATTGCTATTGTTAGTAAAATTTTGACGTATTTCCTGAAGAATTTCCTGGCTTAACCCAGAGCGTGATATTGAATTTTTGTATTGATCTTCAACCCGATACAAAACTCATTTCTAAAATCTTATATCGAATGACTCCTATTGAACTTCGGGAGTTAAAAACCTAACTATAGAAGTTGATAACCGAGCCTTTATCTGGTGACTTCCTTTATGGAATGCACTGAATCCAGACTCTCCGTAGGGGACGCCATATTCGTGCGGTAGTAAACTGATAGGTGTCATTGTGACGTGCTATCGAAGGTTGGGATATGAGTCACAGTTGAGAGCAATCTAAGTAGGTAATCGAAGTACGTAGCTTTCTAGGCTTAGCTGGTTATTATCGGAGATTTGTGGAAGGATTTTCTCGAATCGCTACTCCGTTAACTCAGCTGACTCGGAAAGATACAAAATTCGTATGGAGTGAGGAATGCGAGAAGAGTTTCCAAGAACTCAAGAGGAGACTCATTTTGGCACCTGTTCTGACAATACCATCTGGTTCGGATGGATTTGTTATCTACAGCGATGCTTCAGGCAAAGGGTTAGGATGTGTTCTCATGCAACATGGGAAAGTCATAGCCTATGCCTCACGACAACTCAAAGAATATGAGAGGAATTATCCTACTCATGATTTGGAGTTGGCAGCAGTCGTTTTTGCGTTGAAAATCTGGAGACACTACCTGTATGGGGAGAAAGTGGAGATCTATACAGATCATAAAAGCCTCAAATATTTCTTCACCCAAAAGGAACTCAACATGCGGCAACGACGTTGGCTTGAGCTGTTGAAAGATTACGATCATACCATCCAATATCATCCTGGAAAAGCGAACGTAGTAGCTGACGCATTGAGTAGAAGATTATACGCGGGTACGAGTGCAATGTTGTTAACACAAAGACCCATTTTGTATGACTTGCAAAGGATGGAGATAGAGATGAAGGCTCCAAGTACCCACATGATGATATCAAATATACGAGTAGAACCGACTTTAATCGATAAAGTTAAAGCTGCTCAAGCTACGGATATAGAGCTGATGCGTATGAAGAAGAAAGTGCAAGAAGGTGCTATTCCAGAAGCAAGAATCGATGAAGAAGGAATACTTCGAGTCAACTCCAGACTTTGTGTTCCTAACGATTTTGACTTGAAGCATAGAATAATGATGGAGGCACACAACACACCGTTTGCAATCCATCCTGGGAGTACCAAAATGTATCACGATCTTCGACATACATTTTGGTGGAGCAATATGAAAAGAGAAATCGCGGAGTTTATCTCGAGGTGTTTAACTTGTCAACGTGTAAAAGCGGAGCATCAAGTACCAAAGGGTCCATTGCAACCACTTGAGATTCTGAAATGGAAGTGGGAACACATTACTATGGATTTTGTTACGGGTCTTCCCAAGGTTTCTCAAGGCATAGATGCGATTTGGGTTATTGTTGATAGATTAACCAAGTCCGCTCATTTCTTGCCGATACGTGAGACTTATTCCCTTGAACGTCTTGCTAGTATGTACGTGAACGAGATTGTGAGATTGCATGGCATGCCAGTATCCATAGTTTCGGATCGTGACCCAAGATTCACTTCACGATTTTGGGTTAGCTTGCAGAAAGCTATGGGCACGGATTTACGATTCAGTTCAGCATACCATCCTCAAACGGACGGACAATCAGAGAGGACTATTCAAACTCTTGAAGATCTATTAAGACTTTGTGTCTTAGATCTCAAAGGGAGTTGGGATAAGTACCTACCATTGGTGGAATTCTCCTACAACAACAGTTATCAGGCGAGCATAGGTATGGCTCCATTTGAGGCGTTGTATGGAAGAAAATGTCGTTCTCCAGTATGCTGGGACGAGGTGGGTGAAGCAACATTGTTGGGACCAGAGTTGGTACGCATTACTACAGAGAAGATCCAAACGATTCGACAACGTATACAAACGGCACAGGATCGACAAAAGAGTTATGCGGATCTTCATCGGAAGGACGTGGAATTTAATATTGGGGATCATGTATTATTACGTGTTGCACCATGGAAGGGAGTTACAAGATTTGGGAAGAGAGGAAAGCTCAATCCAAGATTTGTTGGTCCATTTGAGATTCTTGAGCGAATAGGAAATGTGGCATATAGACTCGCATTACCTCCAAGCATGTCTCGTGTTCATAATGTTTTTCAAA
Organism: Panax notoginseng; assembly: GCA_016801055.1. Lineage (NCBI taxonomy): Eukaryota > Viridiplantae > Streptophyta > Magnoliopsida > Apiales > Araliaceae > Panax > Panax notoginseng. The sequence goes on along the minus strand of CM029017.1, from coordinate 43,804,239 downwards.
TATCTATGCTTCGTAAATATGTTAAAGACCCGAACCACATTATTGAGTTAGAACCAGACGAGATAGCTGAAGATTTAACGTACGAGGAGGTACCTGTTAAGATCTTGGATAGGAAAGAGCATGTCCTACGCACGAAGGTTATACCACAAGTTAAGGTTTTGTGGAGAAACCATGCTATTGAAGAAATGACCTGGGAGTTGGAATCAGAAATGAAAGCGAGGTATCCTCACCTTTTTGAAACATCAGGTACGTACGTCAATTTCGAGGACGAAATTTCATAAGGAGGGGAGGTTGTAAGACCCCAACTTATTAATGAATAAAATCAAATTTTCTCTAAATATTATTGTGAATAATAAGGGGTTAATTTGATATAATACTTTGGTTATGGGTGAAATGTGCAAATTTTGCAAAATAAGCAAGTGGTTATAAAATATTTATTTTTGGTCGGTGAATATTCGGTTGGTCGTGGAATATTCTTGCTGTCGGGGAATATTCGTACGACGACGCAGCCTTGTGTGGGCCCCATAACGGAAAGCGATTGGATGAAGAAAACGACAAGTATAAGTTGTTTATAAATAACGGCGTAGTTGTTACCGTTAATACTGTTGGAATACCCGGTGGTTAAAATACAGTAGCACACGGTATTGCACCAATTATTGATTCTTACGTAAGAAGGCACTACTCAATAATTGTTACAGTAGTTATTATTCAATATTTTATTTTATTGATTCAATAATTGCTGCGTTGATATTTTATATTATTGTTGTTTCAATAATTGTTGCTGCACAGTATTTTCATTTATCAGATCAATAATTCATATTATTTGAATAATATTATTAGATAACATTATTGGCAATGTCTAGAAAGTTCTGTCTAAGGAGAGGTTTGGTCATCTAATTGCGCGCCAGTAAGGAGAAATCCTTATTGGAAAGCCCCCTCTTTCCTGGGAACGGCCTGGTTGTCATAAATGTGATTCTGTAATATTATTTGTGAATAATTAATTATTGATTCATATGATAAGGAAATATTTATTTTATGTGGATATAAATGAGGGATATATTTTTGTGGTTAAAAATGAAGGAGTTAATGTTGAGGTGTTTTATCAGTATTTTTATCGGAATGGAGGTATTAAAAAATCAAATCAGGGTTTTTGAGAAATATTGCGGGTGTTATAATTTTTAATCCGACCGTTGGATCGTGGTAATTTTTGGATATGTTATACATATATAAGTTGAGTATATGTCCACAAATTTTGAACCGTTAAAAATGAACGTATGATTTATTATGAATTTTACAAGATGACTGGTTCAGAAATTGTTGAATTTTCGGAGTTTATCATTTTGGTGGAAAATTCTAGAATTGGTGGGCCCCACTTGTGGTTGGTGAAGAAATGTGCTGAATTATATTTCAAATGTGGTAGGTGGGAATAGTAGCAGGTAAAGCCATCAGGTTGCAGGTCAAACCTACCAAAATTTTCCTATAAATAGAGGGCTAAGTTAGAATTGAAAATCACACCAGAAACAAGTTTTCTCTCTTTCTCTCTCTAGATTATTGAGTGTATTTTGTGAGTATTTAGATACTTTGAGAGTTTCTATTCATCAGAGCAAGTTTCTTTCAGCCTTATACCGGTATTCCGACCAGAAGTACTGATATTTTGAGGTAAGGGATATTATTTTCTTCTTAAATGATATTATTTTCTTCAATATCATTATGCTGAAATATTGATATGAGTTTTTATCAAATTTGGAACTTTTTGTGTCGGGGGTTACTATTCACGTATACGGCACTATTCACGTATACGGTACTATTCACGAATACGGCACTATTCACCGAAAAATAAAATTTTTCCTTTTTGTCCAAGATGTCTATTATGGTTACTATCTTTGATTGTATCCATGTTTTGATCTTTATTTTTGAATTCTGCTTCACAATTGATTATTATGAAGTATTATTGATCTTGGATAAACTGTTATACGAATCCCTACTATTTGTCCTTCTGTCTCATTGGATTCGTTCTCTTTAAGATATTTTTCATCATCCTCAGTCCTAAATGATGATATTAATGAATATCTTTGGCCTGTAGTGCAAAGATGTATGATTACTTGATGAATATCTTTGGCCTGTAGTGCAAAGATGTATGATTACTTGATGAATATCTTTGGCCTGTAGTGCAAAGATGAACAGGTGTTGAGATGAACATGACTGACAGGTGATACAAATGAATATCTTTGGCCTGTAGTGCAAAGATGAATATTTGGTTAAAGATGATTATTAATTGATGTTACAGGGATAAAATATTGATGATGGACTTTTAAATCTTAGAAGATAGTAGAATTCTTTCTCTACTTGACTCTTCTAATGGTTTGTTGTTTCCGCTGCAGTTGTTGATCTAAAACTTGTTGTCGATTATATTTTATCAGATTTTTCCCTGTTGAAGACTAACGATAATTTGTTGTATATTATCTTAGTCATAATATTCTTTACTGGGCTAGTTGAGCTCACCCTTTTCCTTTTTGTTCCATTTTTCTTCTCAGGAGGTGAGAACATAGCAGGATCTAGTCGGGGTATGGAGTAATGGTTCTAGAAAGATGTATTAGCAGTCCTCACTATTTCTGTAAAATAGTGTTTGAATAATTGTAATGAGGATTTATTTGAGTGTGGATATTGTCTAGAAGACAATATTTGTATTTAAACTCACATTATGTGTTGTCGTATTTTGCACGACATTTGTATTATTGAAGTTATAGTTTGCTTTCTGTACCATGTATTTGGCGACTCAGAATGGGTGTTGTATACCTATTTTGGGGGCGTCACAGATATGGCGGCAGTTCCCTACTCCTCTGCTATAGGGAGTCTTATGTATGCAATAGTTTGTACGCGACCAGATATTGCTCATGCAGTTGGTGTTATAAACATGTATTTGTCAAATCCTGGTAGAGAACATTGGGAAGCAGTTAAGTGGATTCTCAGATACTTAAAAGCTACTTCCAGTTTATGTTTGGGTTTTGGTGGTATGAGACCAGTCTTAGAGGGTTTTTTACAGATGTAGACATAGCATGTTTTGAAGAGAAGAAGTCTACTTCAGGATATTTGTTTACTTTTGCAGGGGAGTAGTATCATGGCAGTCCAAGTTGCAAAAGTGTGTTGCTTTGTCTACAACTGAGTCATAATACATCGCTGCTACTGAAGCAGGCAAGGAGATGTTGTGGTTAAAATGGTTTCTCCAAGAGTTAGGTTTGAAACAAGACGAGTACGTGATTTATTGTGATAGTCAGAGTGCAATTGACTTGACTAAGAATGCCATGTATCATAATCGGACCAAGCACATTGATGTTCATTATCACTAGTTACGAGAAGTGATCGAAAATGAATTGATGAAAGTGAAGAAAGTTCATACCGACGAGAACTCCTCAAACATGTTGACAAAAGTTGTCACTCGTGACAAACTGGAATTTTGCAAGGAATTGGTCGGCATGGATTCCAAGTGACGGGGTCACAGAGATTACCTCATCCAATGAGTTCGGAGGGGGAGATTGTTGGTCAAAGTCCTCACCCACTTTTTTCTTAGCATTCACTTTTTTCCACCAACATGCTTTCATTTTTGTTCAACCACCCGGCCTTTTGAAAATTCTGCCTCCCTCATTTACTTCCCCTCCCCTCCATTCTGCTATATAAGGCAACCAAGCATAAGGGAAAGACACACCAAAAATTTCATACTCTCATCCGAAAGTTTAAGAGAAAGGAGAAAGAGAGAAAAACTTTTTGTGAAGCTTTAGAAAAATAGAGAGAGAAAAAGATAGTTCAAATAAAAGGGTGTTTTATTTGGGTTCCATCACATAGTTATTGTGGTGAAGTAATTTGAGTTTGTACTCAAATTAAGATATCTTTGTATTCTCTCATATTATTCTAGTGAATTTTTCGGAGTTTGTCCCATGGTTTTTACTTTTTAGTTTTAGAAGGTTTTCCACGTAAAATCTTGGTACCTCGTGGTTGGATATTTTCTACTCATTATTTCCTGTATGGTTATTATTTTGGTGGAACTGCAAATTTAATCTGTTTGGCATATGTTGATATTTTGTCGTTTAATTTATCAACGACAATAATATTTTGGAGATGATTTTTTTCCCAACAAAAAGTTCCTCATTCTCATATATGTACCATTCACATGTATATAAATAGAACTTACTTGAATTAAACGAAATTACTATGCTTCTATGGTGCCCACTGTATAGCACCCCCTCCCCCTCCGCACCCCCTCCCTCTTCCCCCCTCTCCCCTCCCCCCCTCCCCCCTCCCCCCTCCCCCCTCCCCCCTCCCCTCTCCGGGTTGTTTAGCCACGACTAAGTTTCTTTTTCTTTTTCTCAGTTGAAATAATGAAAATAAGATTAGGTTTAGAAATATGTTTATTTATTAACAGATACTATTTATTTTTCTTAGTTATAATAAGATTTAATATTACCCACGTATACATTAAATTCAATTAATTTTAAAGCTTAATTTTTACAAAATTAATTTTCATCACTCATTAATACTTATTAGCCCATATAAATTAAATGACTAGTTTGACCCAAATAAAAGATAAAGTCCAAACAATATATTTTAAAAATATATAATTTTTTTTATTATTATTAATTAATTTTTACCGAATATTACACTACATTTAAAAATATTTTATCTCAATACTTCACACCATACAGTTCCAACAAACGGTCACAAAATGTCTATTTAATTGAGTGATGCGTTCTGCCCTGGTGTGATGAGATGAAATAGTGTTAAAATAGAATTTGATTACATAATTACAAAATTGTTTTTTTGTAGATAAAATTAAACGAAAGTTTATGGTATGGACTTTTAATCTTGTTCGATAACTTGAGATTAAATTTGTACGTTATGTTTTCACCAAAATTCTTATGTCAAAACAATAAATTTCCTACTCCAATCAAAAGTTCTTTCTATCCAAAATCTCTAGTGACTGAAATATTTTTCTAGTTTTACTGAATGCTAAAATTGCTACATAAATTTATATTTAGAACAAAATTATACTCAACTTACTGTCATATATCATATTTTACTTATCTCAATAGTCAGCCGGTCACATCAACAATTTTCTCTCTACCCAAAACCTAACCCGTACAAATATCAACTCACACACTTGAGGATAAAGGTCGATTGAGAAAAAATATATACTTTTCTAATTTTCTCATTACCTTAATTTATGTGAAAACTATACTTTCTTCATCCTTTTGGAGACACAGGGAGTACTTTCCCAAAAAAGATGACTTGAGTGATAAAAAAACTTGTCTTTAAAAGGATGACAAAAGTACTACATAAATTTTTACTTGGACAAAATAACCCTTGACTTACTATCATATTTTACTTACCTCAATAGTTAACCAGTCACATCATTAATTCTCTCCCTACGCAAAACCCAATTAAATACATTAACTCATACAAATATCAACTCATCACACAACAAGGGCAGATTGGGAAAAAAAAATATAGTCTCTCCTAATTTTTACACAATACTTTGTGTAAAAATTGTATTTCTGTCATCCTTTTGGAGAGTATTAAATTTAAGAATATTTTTAGTGCACCGCATTATTCTGCACAGGGGGCTCTAATTAAGATGAAATAGGTTTTGGATTACCCTCTTACCCTATGCCACTCACTACACTATAAATAAATATGTGAGGCTAGTAGTTTGTCATTTATATATATGTTACCTAGCGGAGCGTTGCACACTTTTTCATACTCTCTTTGTTGTAGATATTGCTGAATTCAATTAAGCATGGAGAATTATAATGTAGCAAGGCTTATAGTATTACTGCTAAACTTGGGAACATTGTTCCTCTCTCTTGCATGTCCTTACTGTCCATACCCAACTCCTTCTACAAAGCCACCAAATTTTCCACCAAAACACCCTCCCATATTAAAGCCACCTTCGGTTCCCAAACATCCAAGGCAACCCCCATATGTGAAGCCACCATATGTTCCTAAACCTCCAATTTGGCATCCCCCATATGTTCCGAAACCTCCCATTTGGCATCACCCTTACGTTCCGAAACCTCCCATCTGGCATCCCCCATACGTTCCCAAACCTCCTATTTGGCATCCCCCATATGTTCCCAAACCTCCGATTGTTTCACCGCCTCATGTTCCCAAACCTCCCGTTGTTGTACCACCACATGTTCCCAAACCTCCCATTGTTGCACCACCTAATGTTCCCAAACCTCCGGTTGTTGCACCACCTTATGTTCCAAAACCTCCCGTTGCGCCACCGTATGTTCCCAAGCCTCCCATTGTTGAACCACCTCATGTTCCCAAACCTCCAGTTGTTGCACCACCGTATGTTCCCAAACCTCCCGTTGTTGCACCACCGTATGTTCCCAAACCTCCCATAGTGGAACCACCACATGGTCCCAAACCTCCCATTGTCGAACCACCACAAGTTCCCAAGCCTCCCATTGTCGAACCACCACATGTTCCAAAACCTCCCATTGTTTCACCACCAACACAACCAATTCTTCCACCAGTAGTTCCAAAACCACCAACACCACCAAGTGAAATACCACGTCCCCCTCCACCGCCACCTCAAACACCATGTCCGCCTTCACCACCATCGCCATACCCTCCACATCCAAAACAAACATGCCCAATTGACGCACTGAAATTAGGGGCATGTGTAGACGTGTTGAGTGGCCTTGTGCATATTGGAATTGGTGGTGCAAAGGATGCTTGTTGTCCAGTTCTGCAAGGATTACTTGACTTGGACGCCGCACTATGTTTGTGCACCACCATCAAGATTAAGCTTTTGAATATCAATATCATTTTGCCCATCGCTCTTGAAGTCCTTGTAGGTTGTGGCAAGGCTCCTCCCCTAGGTTTCCATTGTCCTGCCTAAGGTACATCGTTCACACTTCAAGTTGCTTAGCTTTTGATATTTCAACTATGCCCTTATCTATAAATGTATACACACACATAGGGCTAACAGTACTTTTAGTCACTCGAAATTCCACCCATTAATTTATAATTGAGCTCTTGAAGTATCAATTCTCCCCATATGGAACCCCTCAAGTATTTTTAAGTTACCGACACATCTAAATCTAATATTCCGTTCTAATTTTTACTGAAAAGAGTTGTCATATTAACATTTCTGGGTAAAAAAGTAAACCTACGGGATTATCAATTTGTCCATCACGATCACTTAAAAGGGCCAAATTGAGAGGATTGGTATATTAGGAGGTCATTTGTAACACAGGTGAAACTTCGAAGGACTAAAAAATTATTAACCCATATATATATATAAGGGTTAATGGAGTTTCACAGCTATGCAGACTCCAAATGTACACAGTCTACGATCGTAGGGTCAAGTCAATCTACGATTGTAGAGCTACAATCGTAGAGTGACTACTCTACAATCCGAGTATTCACTCTACGTTTGTACGGTAATAGAGTGACTACTCTACTATCAGTCGGTGATTACTCTACGATCGTAGACTGACTTAACTCTACGATAATAGATTATGTACATTTGAAATTTGTACAGTTGTACACCTCCATTTATATATATATATATATATATATATATATATATATATATATATATATATATATATATATATATATATGGTAAAGCATCTTAGGAGGTCAAATCGAGAGGATTGGTATATTAGGAGGTCAGTTATAACATAGATGAAACTTCGAAGGACTAAAGAGTTAAACCCATATATATATATATATATATAGCTTAATGATTTGTTAATGTTATATTATATGTTCACGGTTGTCACGTCTATATTATGGTCTCTATATAAATATGTTGATGGTTGAAGTTATCCTATTAATTAACTAGAAATGTTTTTCATGTATGCAGAACTTGAAGAAACATCTTCAGGCAGGATAAAATTTGAAAGCTGGTGGAAAATTGTGTCGTATTCGTTAATTTCCTGTTGTGGCTGTTGTCTATTAAAATTGTATCTTGCTTTAGAGTGCGAGTGTAGAAACCAACTTTTAATTTGTTTGTATATATAGTGCCTTTTCTCCTGGTCCACAATAGCTTGGAGGATTTTACTGTGAAATTTACATATTTCATTGTTATGGAAATTAAAGAGTTGATTGCATATTTGATGTGAAATATGAAGTGTTTTGCAATTGAAACCAAGAAGTTTAAAGTCTTCTAATATCATCACTCAAGTATCATTAAGTTACTGATATGCAACCTAAGAGAAATTTTGGCTAAAGAGGTATCATAATACTAGGATTTAGACCCCCTCCATTACACTTTCCTTCTAATTTCATCCAATACACCATATTTTTTTTTATAGTTGTGAATAGTATAATTGAAATCGATGCCGGTCAACTAATTTATTATATTGAATAGCATAATTATTTCACAGACAAAAGTAATACAACATTTTTTTACCATTTGATGAATACATGGATTTTTTATCAAAATTTTAACGGATGAATTTTTTTTGTAGAATTGATCTTAATATTATCAACTATTTATTAACATATTTTGATAATTACTAACAAAACTATTAAGATCAAATAATTGGTGGGTAAAACTCCAAAAATGCCCCTAACATTTACTCCAATGTCCAACGTGCACCCTGATTTTTTTTCTTCCAAAAGTGCACTTGACGTTATAGAATTTAGGTCAAATATGCCCATCCCTTTAACGGACATGCCACCTATAGACTAACTCCGTTTACACGTGGATATTTATTGCTGAGATCCATTTTCTCTCTCTAAACTAATTCTTCTCAGATCCATAGATCCCAACAGAACTCCAAAATCCGGCAAGCCCAAGACTGATTTTGCCGGCAGCGATGGAATTCTATCATGAGCCTAATCACAAATCTGATATATGAAAAAGATGAACATTAAGCCTACAAATACACAGATCCGAAAACCACCAAAAACATAGAACGTAGGATAAAACCACCCACAAGCAATTTAAATTGGTGGTCATGGGTGTTGCCTTCTGTCGATCTTTCTCTCTCTAATGTTGATCAGATTTTGAGGGTGCACATATCATATGATTTCCACCATAAGCTTGGTTTATTTTCTGATTACCCCACAATTACTCCCTCTACATACGTCTGGATGATACTGATCAAATTTCCACAAATTAACACCCAATAATAATAATAATAATAATAATAATAATAATAATAATAATAATAATAATTATTATTATTATTATTATTATTATTATTATTATTATTATTATTAATTTACTAGTAAAACACATTTAATAAAATAAAACCCCCAATTAATCAAATTCATCTATAAAAGTCAATTAAAACAGGGGAAGATAAGTAATCAATCAACGTATCAAAGAGATTTTAATTTTTGCCTCAAACCCAAAACAAAATCAAGGAAAATATGAAAAGATTCCGCATTTTTCATTAGAAAATATTGTAGATTGTAGATTGTAGATTGTAGTTAAAACTCAGGAAGAGTAAAGCTTTTGTTTTTATTCACATATATCTTACAGAACAAAGTTGGAATATATATACATGTCTAATAATCATTTAAGCTAGACTTAAGGGATTTACACAATCAATTAAGCTAGAATTAAGTGATTGACAAGAGCAAGGATTCTTGGGAGATAATTATGGTAATTCAATATCCTAACTGATGGCTGATTATTAGCTAGTGTTGATATTCCCCCGCAAGCCAAAGGGTATCCTTGGAAACACTTTAAGCTTGGACTGGTTGTACGAGAAGGAGCTGGATGGTAAAGGTTTGGTGAGAGCATCAGCAACATTGTCGTTTAAGGAGACAAACTGAATAGAGATCTGTTTGTTGGCAACCATTTCACGCTCAAAGTGATAGTCTATCTCAATATGTTTTGTAAGAGCATGAAATACAGGATTAATTAGAAGCAAGATAAGAGGCTCCTAGATTATCACATCACAACACAGGTGTATGGTGAAGAGGAAGGCATAACTCCTTGAACAGCGAACAAAAGCATTGTAAGTTAGTAGCGGCATCAGCGATGACTTTATATTCAGATTCTGTAGATGAGCGTGCAACTGTGCGTTGTTTACGCGAAACCCAGGAGATTAAGTTGCAGCCTAGGAAGATTGCATTTCCATCAGTTGATTTCTGATCATTGATGTCACCTACCCAATCGGTGTCTGTAAAGGCATGAAGAGTGTGAGAGGCGCTAGCAGAGAAAAATAAGTCATAAGACATAGTTCCTTGTAATTAGCGCAAAATCCGTTTTACAGCAGCCCAATGAATAACCGTGGGCTTATACATGAACTGACAGACTTTGTTTACTGCGAATGAGATGTCAGGCCGAGTCAGACTTAGATATTGAAGGGATCCAACAATTTACCGATAGAGAGTAGGATTGTCAAACAATATGCCAGAAGCTATGGACAACTTATCTGAGGAATTTGGAGTGGATTGGGGTTTACTGGTGGACATAGAGGCACGATGTTGAATATTTTGGGTGTATTGTCTCTAAAAAAGAAGAAGACTAGCCATAGTTCGTACAACCTCAACCCCCCAAAAATAGTGTAAGGGTCCTAAGTCTTTGAGGGAGAATTCAACATCAAGAGTAATAAACAGATTAGAAAGAGATTGTCCTGAATTACCTATAATTAAAATATCATTAACATATACAAGAACAAATATGTTAGTATGAGAGTCATTATAGATAAACAAAGAAGCGTCATTGTGGGACTGTGTGAAATTGTGAGTTAGAAGAAAAGTAGAGAGACGCGAAAACCAGGCCCTGGGTGCCTGTTTTAGCCCATATAGTGACCGCTGCAGTTTACACATATTTCGAATGTGTTGAATCAATAAAGCCTTGTGGTTGCTGCATATACACAGGCTCTGTTAAAAAACTATTGAGGAACGCATTATTCACATCAATTTGTCGAATGGGTTAGTGTCTGATGATGGCCAAAGATAGAATTAATCGAATGGTCGTCGGTTTAATAACCAGACTGAATGTTTCAGAATAGTCTATCCTAGGTTGCTGGTGATATCTTTTTGCAACGAGACGTTCCATGTATCGGGCAAGAGATCCATCAGCATGAGTCTTGATGCGAAAGACCCACTTGTTTCCTATAATATTCATGTGAGGATATTTGGGAACCAGTGTCCATATTTGATTTTTATATAATGCAGTGAGTTCATCTAGTATTACTTGACGACAAACATGACTTTTATTTACTGTTTGAAAGGAGGTGGGCTCGGAGGTGAATATGGATGCAACGTTGGCTTGACTATGATTACGGAGAACCATGGGATGTAGTCTGGGTAAATGCTGTGAGTGGGTAGCCGGTGTAGTGGTAGTAGTGGTAGGGGACGAGGAAGAATGGGATGAGGAAGTGGAGATAGATATGGTAGAAGCATCACTTGGAAAGACCTACAGTGAAGTAGTGTTTGGGGACGATTATACAGGAACAAGGGAGGGAAGTGGTGTCAAAGGTGGCAAAGATGAGGCTGGCATACTGCGGATGGGTGGAGAGTGGGAATGCCTAGACGGGGAGGAGAGATCAGCAAAGAGAGGGATAATACGAGCATAGATGTCGCTTAAGCGTGCAGTCCGAACAGGTTGTTCAACTGGGATACGGTTGGGTGGTATGAGAAGAAGAGGAAGCACTCGTGGAAAGTGCAGGAGCTGTAGAGTAATGATCAGTGAGGTGTCTGGATGGAGATGTAGGGTGTCTAGATAGGGAGACAGAGTGTCTGGATTAAGGTTGAGGCTGTCTGGTTAGGTAGTCGAACTGTTTGGACAGGTAGGCGGACTGTCTGGATTGAGTATCAAACTGGGTGGAGTGTTCAAAGGTGGAACCTGATACAGGAGGGATGAGTACCCAAGGTTGACTAAGTAGGCACTGGTGGCATGGTAGTGGTAGAATGTGATAGTAAGGTGGATTTAACCGAAGCGTGTGGATGAGAGAAGGGAAATTGACTCTCTTCAAATTTGACATAACGAGCTTGATAAATTTTTTGTGACTTTGGCTCAAAACAATAGTATCCCAAATAAGTAGCACTGTAGCCTAAAAAGATACATGGAAGAGAGCGGTACTCTAGTTCGTTAGTGTTGTACGACCTTAAGAAGGGAAAACATTAGCACCCAAATATTTTCAGAAAATTATAATTGGGGGGTTTTGAAAATAATTTGTGAAAAAGGGGAGAGGTTATTGTTAACTTGAGATGGCATTCGATTTATGAGATAAGTTGCACATTCAAAGGCATAGTCCCAAAAAATCCTTGGAACTGAGGCTTGTGCCAATAATGTTAAGCCAGTTTCAACCACATGACGATGACGTCTCTCAACAAGACCATTTTGAATTGAAGTGTGTGGACATGAAAGACGATGAATGATACCATTATGAAAAAAGTGAGACTTGAGTGGTAAAAAACCTTTGCACAACCGATCAGAAAATATTTAATTTTTGAGTTGAAGAGACGTTCCACCATGGATTGAAAATGTAAAAATTTAAAGGCTACCTAACTGCGAAGCTTAATAAAATAAATCCATGAAAATTTTGTATAAGCATCAACAAAAAGAACATAGTATTTATTTCCATGCAGGGAAGTCAACGGAACATGACCCCAAACATCACATATTATTAACTTAAGAACATTTTTTGTAGATGAAGAACTACCATCAAGAGGAAATCTACAAGCCTTTCCCATATGACATGTCATACATACAAGAGTGGCTTTATTGGAGGACACACCAAAGATATTTTTAGAGATAATATGACGAAGGACGCGTTCATGGGGATGACCTAGGTGACGATGCCAAACAAATAAGGAGACTCAGGAAGCAGAAAGAGCAGTGAAGGAAGGTGCAATTGGCAAGGTGTACAGTCCGTCCTTAGTTGGTCCGCTGAGTAGAGTTTGTTGGGAGACACAATCCTTAACATGAAAACAGGACGGGTGGAATTCAAAATAGACATTATTATCTCGACAAAACTTATTTACAGATAATAATCTTTTTAAAGCAGATAGAACATGTAAGATTTGAGGGAGTTGTCCTATATATATACAAGTTAAAGGTAAAAGAAAGATGAGCTTTTGTATTATATTAACTTATTTCATTTATAAAGAAAGTTGTCCTATATATATACATATAGGATAACCACCTAAGCTAGAATCAAGTGATTTACAAAATCACCTATGCTAAAATAAAGGGAATACATAATCAAAGATTTCCAAGAGATAATTATGGTAATTCAAAAATAATATCCTAACTACTTGATAAATATAAAACTATTCTAAATAACAATATTATGTTATTTCTCTAACACAACCCCATAAGTGAAACGTAGGTAACCGGAGCTTGAGTTTGACCTTGGTGAAACACCCTCGGAGTTGTATAAGCAATAAAATAATAACCTTATGATCAACTGAGAATACCCACAATCGCCAATGTATGTTGAAATGAAGAATAACTTGCATGATATATAAGTAATGCATATAATCAAGAAGACTAGAACGTGTTTGGTTGTTTGCACACTTGCAACAAGTTGTAGGAACTTTCTTGTACGTCTTGTATTAGATTTCCATGAACATTCTTAGAGAATTCCATTAATCCATCAAGATATGAGATGTGGGTTGTATCAAGAGAAAACATTCGCTCATTTGAGGGATGAGGTAGAGATGAGGAGTAAACTAAACATAAATCTTTAAAGTTGTCCAAGTCAGAATGAGAATAGCCATTAATTGCGGAGAAAAATGAGGATAATAACTGGGATTTTGGAATTTGGCAATTTGTGAGAACTGCCAAATAATGATTTTCAACAGGTAAAGGAAGAGATGTGGATGGAGGTATAATGTGTGATGAAGAAATTACGTCAGAATGAGAAACACTAATACTAGAACTTAATGACGAGTTAATAGGAGTATCACCGTCAATGCTTTGATGTTCTTGTGGAAGTGTAGATGATGGATCGACAGGATGGTTAGGCAACATTAATGAGAGCGGCTCTTGCAATTTTTCATAGCTATGAAAAAAGTTAGAAAATAAATCCAATGATAATAAGGGATTTAGTTCATAGTAGTCTTGAATAAAGCCACTGAAAGAATCATCAAGACCATCAACGAGATAGTTAATGAGCTCGGTTTCAAGAATGGGTTCTCCGACTCGATTAAGGGCGTATGGAAGAAATTTCGCATCAGAGAGATAATTGTTTATAGATTGAGTTAGAACTTTTTGAAGAGAATAGTGTTGGTTGAAAAGATCCTCAACATACCAATTAGATCTAAAAAATGAGACAGAATTGGGAATATCAGTGACGATATCATCAGAAATATTTTCTTGTCTGATTGACTCATTTGGGTTGCAAATTGCATCAACATTTTGCTGAGTATTTAGCCACCATTTTGGGTTATATGATGAAGAGTAGAATTCTAGATGAGGGTATGAAGTGGTATGAAACATGTTAAAGCAATTGGATGGAGAATTGGCTATTTTTGTTTGAATTAGTGATTGTACTTGATTTAATTGGAGAGAAGTAATGGGTTAATGAATTGTTGGTTTGATTTGAGGGAAGCAGAGGATTATAGGAAGAAGAAGAAATCAGAGACAATTGCTGGAATGCAGACATGTGATCAGGGTGTCTAGATTGGGACGCAGACTGTCTGGATAGAGAGGAATAATAGAAAAGACGAAGAAGAAGAAGGCGAAAAAAAGGTGTGCAGCGGAAGACTGGATTATAAGCCGTTAGGCATTGTGGCTATGATACCAAGTTAAAGCTAATAGAAAGCTGAGCTTTTGTATTATATGAACTTATTTCATTTACAAAGAGAGTTGTCCTATATATATATACATATAGGATAACCACCTAAGCTAGAATCAAGTGATTTAAAAAACCACCTATGATAGAATAAAGGGATTATATAATCAAAGATTTCCAAGAGATAATGATGATAATTCAAAAATAATATCTTAACTACTTAATCAATATAATTATGGGTCGTCTAGAGGCTGATAGTTCATTAAAAATTTGTTTCAGACGGTGAAGGTAGACAGTTAAAGTTTCATCATGTTTTTGTGGAGAATGAAGTTCTATAGATAGGCGTAACACACATGTATTAAAAGGGATAACAAACACAACGGAGAGAGTAGACTAGATTTTGGCAGATGTGTGAGGCCGATTGCAAGGGGTATCACATCTTCACTAAGAGAGGAGATAAGTATACTCATAAGAAGTTTGTCTTGGGCATCCTAGGTTTCTGCTACTGGATTAGGGGTAGATGAGACAACAGAATTGGTGGAGGAAGAACTAGATAGCAGAAAGGATAGAGGTCGTGAAAATTCACCGGTGATATAACCAAACAAATGTTAGCCTTGTAGGTATGGGTCAATTTGTGTACGCCATAGGAGATAGTTAGAGGAAGTTAATTTCAGTGTGATATAGTGATGGGCTTGAGAGAGAAGAACAGATGATGAAGGAGGACTGAAGATTGCATTAGACGAGGTATTACCAGAATCTATGGAAGGCATTTAGAGAGAAAATTGCTAGAATGCAGACAGGTGAATAGGGTGTCTAGATTATGGTATAGACTAAGGATCGAAAGCTGTTAAGCTATTGAATGCTCTGATACCAAGTTAAAACTCAAGAAGATTAAAGCTTTTGTATTTATTCACATATATGTTACAGAACAGAGTTGGAATATATATACATGTCTAATAATCATTTAAGCTAGACTTAAGGGATTTACACAATCAATTAAGCTAGAATTAAGTGATTGATAAGAGCAAGGATTCTTAGGAGATAATTATGGTAATTCAATATCCTAACTAATGGTTGATTATTAGCTAGTGTTGATAATAGTAGATTGTATATTCTTCAGAAGAGATGGATCTTTTCAAATATTTCTTGAAATGGGGTTTTAGCATATGTGTACAAATATCCATGATGGAGCAAATTACCTGCAAAGAGAGTTGTCTAAAAGCTTTCTTGACCTCAGATTCAGAAGCATCGGGATGAATCTAGAGAGTTTTGTATGGATCAGACATAGTAGAAACACAGTTAACCATGAATCCATTGCTTTGATTTCTTCTATTCTTCTTCAAATCTTTCTTTATCTCAACTAATGAACAACACCCATGACCACCAATTATCCCACCAACAGTTTCCTTATGTTGATCTTTCTCTCTCTAATGTTGATTAGATTTGAGAGTGCACATATCATATAAATATATACATATAGAAAGAGAAAAAAATTGATGGTTCTTCGATAGACATGGATAGATAGATATACCCATTTTAACTTGGTGATTTCTTGTTGTTGTTGATCTATCAATAGTCTTGGTTTTGGAGGGAATTAATTACTATGAGAGGCTATGATGATATTTTTATATTATAGCAGAGCAAACTCAATCGGACATGGTGAAACTTTAGAGAGAGAAAATGTGACGAACTAGACTTTTGTATTTTATAATAAATATTTTTGTGATTTATTTACGGAGTTAAATTAATATTTGATAAAATTGTTGTAGATTAATTTAATTAAATATGTTAAATTAATTAAATTAATGAGAAATAATTTTATAGTTCGAAGTTATAATTTAATTGGGATTATTAAATTAATTGAGTTGTTAATAATTATAATGTTATTCTAATTAATTAATTAGAGATTTATTGATTTATTTTAATTAATAAACAAGAATTTTAATTATGCAATAATTTGATTTAATGGGTAATATTGGCTTTGATTTAATTGAATTTAAATATTAAAATTTGATTAATTAAAGTGTGACAAATAAACTATATAATAAATAAGTTAATTAAAATAAATTAGAAATGGACTCTATAAGCTAGCCAAACATGACCTTAAGAATATGGGAGCAGTTAAGACCATACTGCGCTTAACCGCTACCATGTACGCACCAGATAATATATCATATACGTATTATATTGTCAGTTCATATTTCCAAGTCTGGGAAAAACTCAGAGAGAAATTGAGATCGAGGAAGGAGAATTGGGGAATCAAGAGTAACATTCTACCATCTTTGTGTAATCTAAACAACAAAGCAAGGGTAAACACTTGAATTCAAGCTTTAATTTGCGTTCTTAAAGTTCTTCATGAAAATTAGTTTTTAACTCTCTATAATTGAATTTTATGGATGATTGTTGGAAATATGGTTTTGTGTGTGTTTATAACATGTTTAATAACATTTATCCATGATTTAGAGTAATCAAATCCATGAAATTTTGATTAGAAATGAAGTTTTGAATTTATAATGAAATAACATATGAATATGGTTTATATGTACAAAAATTGATGCTTAATTTGTAAGTTAATGCGTAAATTGATGATTGACTATGTTTATACATTAAGAAACAAAAAGAACGCAAGTTATACAGACTGATTTGGTTGAAAAACAAGTTCATGGTAGTTGATTTCGTAAAGGAAGTATAAAAATGTAGTTTTTACAAAAATAGTGAATTTATGGATTTTAATTTGGTTGTTTAAGTTATCTAAGTTGTTAAAACCATGCTTGAAAGGTTGGGTTATGATTATACATGATTTGTAGCGTCTGGGTATGCATAAATTGTTGTATGAACAAAGAAGTTGGAGTTTATTAGCTTTATTTTGAGTTTGTTCGCGAACCGCAGCAATTGTGTCTGCACAGTGGCGCTGCTGTGACGCCCCCAAAACAGGTATATGTAAGACCCCGAATTTTATGAAATAAAAGTATTCAATTTTTCTTATAATTACAATTCAGTAAATAGTTAAATTGATAAAAAGTTAAAGTTAAGGGTGATATATGAATTTTTTTCAAAAAAACGCAAGTGGTTATAAAATATTCATTGTTGTCGGGGAATATTAGTTTGGTCGTGGAATATTCTTTCTGTCGGGGAATATTCGTTCGACGACGCAGCCATTTGTGGGCCCCATAATAGAATAACTGTTAGATGAAGAAAACGACAAATTTGAGTTTTTACAAATAACGGCGTAGTTGTTACCGTTAACACTGTTGGAATACCCGGTGGTTAAAATACAGTAATACGCGTTATTGCACAGTAGTACACGGTATTGCACAGTATTTTTGAAATAATTGATTCTTACGTAAGAAGGCACTACTCAATAATTGTTATAGTAATTACTGTTCAATATTTTATTTTATTGATTCAATAATTGCTACGTTAAAATTTTATATTATTATTGTTCAATAATTGTCACTGCACAGTATTTCCTATTATCAGATCAATAATTCATATTATTTGAATAATATTATTAGATAACATTATTGGCAATGTCTAGAAAGTTCTGTCTAAGGAGAGGTTTGGTCACCTAATTACGCGTCAGTAAGGAGAAATTTTTATTGGAAAGCCTCCTCTTTCTTGGGAACGGCCTGGTTATCATAAATGTGATTCTGTAATATTATTTGTGAATAATTAATTATTGATTCATATGATAAGGAAATATTTATTTTATGTGGATATAAATGAGGGATATATTTTTGTGGTTAAAAATGAAGGAGTTAATGTTGAGGTGTTTTATCTGTATTTTTGTCGGAACGGAGGTATTAAAAATTAAATTAGGGTTTTTGAGATATTTTGCGAGGGTTATAATTTTTAATCCGACCGTTGGATCGTGGTAATATTTGGATATGTTATACATATATAAGTTGAGCATATGTCCATAAATTTTGAATCGTTAAAAATGAACGTATGATTTGATATGAATTTTACGAGATGACTGGTTCAGAAATTGTTGAATTTTCGGAGTTAATCATTTTGGTG
Organism: Panax notoginseng; assembly: GCA_016801055.1. Classification (NCBI taxonomy): domain Eukaryota; kingdom Viridiplantae; phylum Streptophyta; class Magnoliopsida; order Apiales; family Araliaceae; genus Panax; species Panax notoginseng. The sequence continues at coordinate 43,785,502 of CM029017.1, read as the reverse complement.
GAAAATTTTAGAATTGGTGGGCCCCACTCTTGGTTGGTGAAGAAATGTGTTGAGATTTTTATTCAAATGTGGTGGGTGAGAATAGTAGCAGGTAAAGCCATTAGGTTGCAGGTTAAGTCTGCTTCGGCGTGCTAATATTTTCCTATAAATAGAGGGCTAAGTTAGAATTGAAAATCACACCAGAATTCATAAGTTTTCTCTCTTTTTCTCTCTAGATTATTGAGTGTATTTTGTGAGTATTTAGATACTTGGTGAGTTGATATTCATCAGTGCAAATTTTCTTCAGCGTCATATCCGATATTCAGTTAGAAGTGCTGCTCTTTAGAGGTAAGAGATAGTAAGGGATTTTAAGGGTTATTATGTTTTTCAGTTCGTACATCTTTCGACCTTTAGAAAATTTTAGAAAAATTTGAAATGATATTTTGATGAGTTTTATTGATTGTGTCCAAAAATAGTAATTTTTGGATGTATAGATTAAGAGTTATGAATTTTATGAGAAAAGACTATTTTAAAGTAACCGCTTATAATTCCTTGTGGTTAATTCCAAAATTGGTAAAATTTTTATTGAGAGTACATGTATATGATAGAAGTATACTCTATAAATTTTAGAATTTGTGGATAAAAGTATAATTTTTGATAAATATCTAAATATTCGGCTGTTTTGGCCATATGAAAAATAGTAAATGAGTTTTAAAAATTCTGAGAAAAATATATGTTCAATATGGGACTATATTCTGCTAAATACCAGAAAAGAAATATTTTTGGAACTGATTTGGAATTTTACATGAAAATGTACTAGTTATGAGTAAATGAATTAAATATGTTATGTAAAGTAAGAAAATTGGAAAATAGAATTTTATGGCTTGAGAATCCTATATGAGGTATATGCAGATTTTTGATGAGGATTTTGGTTATTGGCGATGAGATCTTATGAGTTTGAAATTTTAGGATGATTAAATGCATTATTTAGTAAATTGTAAACAATTAAAATAAATTGTTTATAAGTTTAAGAAATGTTATTTCAATATCATTATACCGAAATATTGGTATTGATTTTATTGTGGAATTTCTACCTTTTTGTGTCGGGTTTACTGTTCATGAGTTCATATTCACGAAGTTACTATTCATGGGTTACTATTCACGAGTTACTATTCATGACAAAATTAGTTTTTTTTTTTCTAACCAAATTATAGTTGATTTATGAATATTATTCTTGAGATTAAATCTAGATGTTTTGATTATATTGATTTTACTATTATATATAACATTTTTATAACCATAATGATGATATTTCTCTTTGACTTGAGTGTAAAGATGGGTAGATTTTTGGTATGATCATGACTATGGGTTCCCTTTGGCCAGTAGTGCAAAGTTGAATTGTTGACTGATATGATCATGACCATTGAATTTATAATTGAATATCTTTACCTTAAGTGCAAAGGTGAATTGATCAACATGGTTATAATTATTGTTTATATAAATTCTGAAATGATTATATATTTCTTTGAGATATGAATATATTTGGCCTGTAGTGCAAATATGAACTGTTGTTGAATATCTTTGGCCTGTAGTGCAAAGATGAACTAGTGATGAATATCTTTGGCCCGTAGTGCAAAGATGACATGTTGTTGAATATCTTTGGCCAGTAGTGCAAAGATAAACAGGTGTTGGGATGAACATGACCAACTAGTGATACAAATGAATATCTTTGGCCATAGTGCAAAGATGAAGTTATTAGTATGATTATGAACAGGAAATGTGATTTGGTGTAACCATGATCTTTGATGTTTCAGGTAAAGATAGGTGATGAAAATTATCTTCGTCCTGGATGAGAAGAGGAATTTAGAACTACAATTATGATTATGAGTTATTCATATGATTGTGGACCAGAATTGTTAATTGATGTTACAGGGATAAAACATTGTTGGTAGATTTTTAACATGGAGAAGATAATAGACTTTGTAGTCTATTTGACTCTTCTAATGGATTGCTCGTTCCGCTGCAACTATGGTTGAAATTTTTATCATCTACCATATGTTCTAAATCTCTGATTTAATTCTGTTGAAGGCTATTGATAACGTATTTATCTTTAGTCATGATATTCTTTACTGGGCTAGTTGTGCTCACCCTTCTGTTTCACAATTCCTTTCAGGTAATAAGAGTGTAGCTGAGTCGAGCGGGGGTAACAGGGGAATAGAACGGTGATAATCATTTAGTAGTTATATTTGGTGAATCATCTAGGGTAAAGCGAAACCAACGTTGGAAGGGTGTTTTGCCACTATCATACAAGATGTCTAATGACATACAACCTCGTGTCATCATAAGACAGGATTGTACTCATCCACTTGCTGAGTATATTTATGAGCACTACCTATATAATCTTGGTGTTTGTTTGAAGTATAATTCTCAATTAGAGACAGTGGAGATAATGATAAGTCAAGAGAAGACTCACCATTAGGAAGAATATGATAGTAATCTTCTCATTTTTCTTTGGGGTATATTGGGTCAAGCAAGGATAATTCTGTGGCCATATGATATCTATCACAACCTAGAAGCATGGCCTCCCATGTACAAGGGTTTCCTTGAGCACTTTCCGAATATTCTAATTTCTAAAATAGTTTTTGACTATACCTATATGTAAGGTGTCATTGTGAGGTGCTGTCCACGGTTGGGATATGAGTCACATTTGGTATATATTTGTATCTAAACTCACAGCATATGTGTTGTTGTATTTTGCACGACAATTATTATAATAAAGTTATAGTTATTTTCTGTACCATGTATTTGGCGACTCAGAATAGGTTGGATGGAATGGACCTATTTTGGGGTTGTCACAGTTGGTATCAGAGCTTAGGGATATGGTCTCTGGCGGAGATCGGGGAATATAACTAGGAGGGGAGAGATGAGTAAATCTTTCGTTAGTGTGTCCTACCTAAGCTTATTTGTTGGTCAGTCATAATATCGGGATATTATGTGATATGTTAATTTGACCAATTAACCCTTGTTTTGAAGCTGTATTCTAGAATGATATCTGAAATACAGGAGATGATCAATGGAGAAATCGTGATGACAGGGAAGATGGAATCTGAAATGAAAGCAAGGTATTCTCAAATCTTTGAAATACCAGGTACGTAAATTTCGGGGACGAAATTTTATAAGGAGGGGAGATTGTAAGACCCCGAATTTTATGAAATAAATGTATTCAATTTTTCTTATAATTACAATTCAGTAAATAGTTAAATTGATAAAAAGTTAAAGTTAAGGGTGATATATGAATTTTTTTCAAAAATACGCAAGTGGTTATAAAATATTCATTATTGTCGGAGAATATTCGTTTGGTCGTGGAATATTCTTTCTGTCGGGGAATATTCGTACGACGGCGCAGCCATTTGTGGGCCCCATAACAGAATAACTGTCGGATGAAGAAAACGACAAATTTGAGTTTTTACAAATAACGACGTAGTTGTTACCGTTAACACTGTTGGAATACCCGGTGGTTAAAATACAGTAATACGCGTTATTGCACAGTAGAACACGGTATTGCACAGTATTTTTGAAATTATTGATTCTTACGTAAGAAGGCACTACTCAATAATTGTTACAGTAATTACTGTTCAATATTTTATTTTATTGATTCAATAATTGCTACGTTAAAATTTTATATTATTATTGTTCAATAATTGTCACTACACAGTATTTCTCATTATCAGATCAATAATTCATATTATTTGAATAATATTATTAGATAACATTATTGGCAATGTCTAGAAAGTTCTGTCTAAGGAGAGGTTTGGTCACCTAATTGTGCTCCAGTAAGGAGAAATTCTTATTGAAAAGCCCCCTCTTTCCTGTGAACGGCCTGGTTGTCATAAATGTGATTCTGTAATATTATTTGTGAATAATTAATTATTGATTCATATGATAAGGAAATATTTATTTTATGTGGATATAAATGAGGGATATATTTTTGTGGTTAAAAATGAAGGAGTTAATGTTGAGGGGTTTTATCTGTATTTTTGTCGGAACGGAGGTATTGAAAATCAAATTAGGATTTTTGAGATATTTTGCAAGGGTTATAATTTTTAATCCGACCGTTGGATCGTGGTAATATTTGGATATGTTATACATATATAAGTTGAGTATATGTCCACAAATTTTGAACTGTTAAAAATGAACGTATGATTTGTTATGAATTTTACGAGATGACTGGTTCAGAAATTGTTGAATTTTCGGAGTTAATCATTTTGGTAAAAAAATTTAGAATTGGTGGGCCCCACTCTTGGTTGGTGAAGAAATGTGCTGAGATTTTTATTCAAATGTGGTGGATGGAAATAGTAGTAGGTAAAGCCATCAGGTTGCAGGTTAAGTCTGCTTCGGCGTGCTAACATTTTTATATAAATAGAGGGCTAAGTTATAATTGAAAATCACACCAGAATTCATAAGTTTTATCTCTTTTTCTCTCTAGATTATTGAGTGTATTTTGTGAGTATTTAGATACTTGGTGAGTTAATATTCATCAGTGCAAGTTTCCTTCAGCGTCATATCCGATATCTAGTCAGAAGTGCTGCTCTTTTGAGGTAAGGGATAGTAAGGGATTTTAATGGTTATTATATTTTTTAGTTCGTACATCTTTCGACCTTCAGAAAATTTTAGAAAAATTTAAAATGATATTTTGATGAATTTTATTGATTGTGTCCAAAAATAGTGATTTTTAGATGTATAGATTAAGAGTTATGAATTTTATGAGAAAAGACATTTTTAAAAGTAACCGCTTATAATTCCTTGTAGTTAACTCCAAAATTGGTAAAATTTTTATTGAGAGTACATGTATATGATAGAAGTATACTTTGTAAATTTCGGAATTTTTGGATAAAAGTATAATTTTTGATAAATATCTAAATATTTGGCTGTTTTGGCCATATGAAAAATAGTAAATGAGCTTTAAAAATTCTGAGAAAAATATATGTTCAATATGGGACTATATTCTGCTAAATCTCAGAAAAGAAATATTTTTAGAACTGATTTGGTATTTTTTTTATGAAAATGGACTAGTTATGAGTAAATGAATTAAATATGTTATGTGAAGTAAGAAAATTAAAAAATAGGATTTTATGGCTTGAGAATCCTATATGAGGTATATGCAGATTTTTGATGAGGGTTTTGGTTATTGGCGATGAGATCTTATGAGTTTGAAATTTTAGGATGATTAAATGCATTATTTAGTAAAGTGTAAATAATTAAAATAAATTATTTATAAGTTTAAGAAATGTTATTTCAATATCATTATACCGAAATATTGGTATAAATTTTATTGTGGAATTTTTATCTTTTTGTGTCGGGTTTACTATTCATGAGTTAATATTCACGAAGTTACTATTCATGGGTTACTATTCACGAGTTACTATTCATGACAAAATTAGTTTTTTTTTAACCAAATTATAGTTGATTTATAAATATTATTCTTGAGATTAAATCTAGTTGTTTTGATTATATTGATTTTACTATTATATATAACATTTTTATAACCATAATGATGATATTTCTCTTTGACTTGAGTGTAAAGATGGGTAGATTTTTGGTATGATCATGACTATGGGTTCCCTTTGGCCAGTAGTGCAAAGTTAAATTATTGACTGGTATGATCATGACCATTGAATTTATAATTGAATATCTTTAGCTTAAGTGGAAAGGTGAATTGATCAACATGGTTATAATTATTGTTTATATAAATTCTGAAATGATTATATATTTCTTTAAGATATGAATATATTTGGCCTGTAGTGCAAATATGAACTGTTGTTGAATATCTTTGGCCTGTAGTGCAAAGATGAACTGGTGATGAATATCTTTGGCTCGTAGTGCAAAGATGACATGTTGTTGAATATCTTTGGCCAGTAGTGCAAAGATAAACAGGTGTTGAGATGAACATGACCAACTGGTGATACAAATGAATATCTTTGGCTATAGTGCAAAGATGAAGTTATTAGTATGATTATGAACATGAAGTGTGATTTGGTGTAACCATGATCTTTGATGTTTCAGGTAAAGATAGGTGATGAAAATTATCTTCGTCCTGGATGAGAAGAGGAATTTAGAACTACAATTATGATTATGAGTTATTCATATGATTGTGGACCAGAATTATTAATTGATGTTACAGGGATAAATTATTGTTGGTGGATTTTTAACATGGAGAAGATAATAGACTTTGTAGTCTATTTGACTCTTCTAATGGATTGCTCGTTCCACTGCAACTATGGTTGAAATTTTTATCATCTACCATATGTTCTAAATCTCTGATTTAATTCTGTTGAAAGCTATTGATAACATATTTATCTTTAGTCATGATATTCTTTACTGGGCTAATTGTGCTCAACCTTCTGTTTCACAATTCCTTTTAGGTAATAAGAGTGTAGCTGGGTCGAGCGGGGGTAACAGGGGAATAGAATGGTGGTCATCATTTAGTAGTTATATTTGGTGAATCATCTAGGGTAAAGCGAACCCAACGTTGGAAGGGTGTTTTGCCAATATCATACAAGATGTCTAATGACATACAACCTCGTGTCATCATAAGACAGGATTGTGCTCATCCACTTGCTGAGTATATTTACGAGCACTACCTATATAATCTTGGTGTTTGTTTGAAGTATAATTCTCAATTAGAGACAGTGGAGATAATGATAAGTCAAGAGAAGACTCACCATTGGGAAGAATATGATAGTAATCTTCTCGTTTTTCTTTGGGGTATATTGGGTCAACCTTGGATAATTCTGTGGCCATATGATATCTATCACAACCTAGAAGCATGGCCTCCCATGTACAAGGGTTTCCTTGAGCACTTCCCAAAGATTCTAATTTTTAAAACAGTTTTTGACTATACCTTTATGTAAGATGTCATTGTGAGGTGCTGTCCACGGTTGGAATATGAGTCATATTTGGTATATATTTGTATCCAAACTCACAGCATATGTGTTGTTGTATTTTGCACGACAATTGTTGTAATAAAGTTGTAGTTATTTTCTGTACCATGTATTTGGCGACTCAGAATAGGTTGGATGGAATGAACCTATTTTGGGGTTGTCACAGTATACATCACCCATTCTGAGTCGCTAAATACATGGTACAAAAACAAATACGACAACACATATACTGTGAGTTTGAATACAAATAGAGAGTATAAAAACTCAAAAGGAGTCCTCATTATAATTATTGATACACTATTTTACAAAAATAGTGAGGACTGCTAAACAACTTTCTAAAACCATCACTCCATACCCCGGCTAGTTCCTGCTATACTATCTCCACCTGAGAAGAAAATGGAACAAAAAGGGTGAGCTCTACTAGCCCGGTAAAGAATATTATGACTAAGATAATATACAACAAATTATCGTTAGTCTTCAACAAGGAAAATCTGATAAAATATAATAGACAACAAGTTTTAGATCAACAACTACAGCGGAAACAACAATCCATTAGAAAAGTCAAGTAGAGAAAAATTCTACTATCTTCTATGATTTAAAAGTATATCATCAATATTTTATCCCTGTAACATCAATCAGTATACATCTTGAATCAAATATTCATCTTTGCACTACAAGCCAAAGATATTCATTTGTATCACCAGTTGGTCATGTTCATCTCAACACCTGTTTATCTTTGCACTACAGGCCAACGATATTTATCAGGTAATCATATATCTTTGCACTACAGGCCAAAGATATTCAGTAGTATCATCATTTAGGACTGAGGATGATGAAAAATATTTTAAAGAAAACGAATCCAGTGAGATAAAAGAATAAATATTAGGGATTCGTATTACAATTTGTTCAAGTTCAATAATACTCTAAAATAATCAATTTCGAAGCAAAATTCAAAAATAATGATTAAAACATGAATACAATCAAAGATAGTAACCATAATAGCCATCTTGGATAAAAAGAAGAAAATTTTATTTTTCGGTGAATAGTACCGTATTCATGAATAGTGTCGTATACGTGAATAGTGCCGTATACGTGAATAGTAACCCCGACACAAAAAGTTCTAAATTTGATAAAAAGTTTAAACCAATATTTCGGCATGATATTGAAAGAAATAATATCATTTACGAAGAAAATAACATCCCTTATCTCAGAATAACCGTACTTCTGACTGAATTTCGGATATAGTGCTGACAGAAACTTGAACTGAATAGCAACTCTCAAAGTATCAAAATACTCACAAAATACGCTCGAGAATATAGAGAGAGAAAGAGAGAAAGAGAGAAAACTTATGAATTCTGGTGTAATTTTCAATTCTAACTTAGCCTTCTATTTATAGAAAAATGTTAGCACGCCGAAGCAGACTTAACCTGCAACCTGATGGCTTTACCTGCTACTATTTTCACCCACCACATTTGAATAAAAATCTCATCACATTTTCACCAACCAAAAGTGGGGCCCACCAATTCTATAATTTTCCACCAAAATGATAAATTTCGAAACTTCAACAATTTCTGAACCAGTCATCTCTTAAAATTCATAACAAATCATACATTCATTTTTAACTGTTCAAAATTTGTGGATATATACTCAACTTATATATGTATAACATATCTAAAAATCACAACGATCCAACGGTCGGATTAAAAATTATAACCCTCACAATATATCTCAAAAATCCTAATTGATTTTTAATACCTCCATTCCAACAAAAATACTGATAAAACACCTCAACATTAACTCCTTTATTTTTAACCACAAAATATATCCAACATTTATATTCACATAAAATAAATATTTGCTTATCATATGAATCAATAATTAATTATTCACAATTAATATTATAGAATCACATTTATGACAACCAGACCGTTCTCAGGAAAGAGGGGGCTTTTTAATAAGGATTTCTCCTTACTGGCGCGTAATTAGGTGACCAAACCTCTCCTTAGACAGAACTTTCTAGACATTGCCAATAATGTTATCTAATAATATTATTCAAATAATATGAATTATTGATCTGATAATGGGAAATATTGTGCAGTAAAAATTATTGAAACACAATAATATAAAATATTAGCGCAGCAATTATTGAATCATTAAAATAAAATATTGAACAGTAACTACTGTAACAATTATTGAGTAGTGCCTTCCTTCGTAAGAATTAATAATTCAAAAATACTGTGCAATCCGTGTGCTACTGTGCAACCACGCGTATTACTGTATTTTTAATCACCGGGTATTCCAACAGTGTTAATGGTAACAACTACGCCGTTATTTATAAAAACTCAATTTTGTCGTTATCTTCATCCAACCGTTTTTTGTTATGGGGCCCACAAATAGCTGCGTTTGTGACGCCCCCAAAATTAGGTATACATCACCCATCTTGAGTCGTCAGATACATATTACAGAATACAAATACAACTTAATAATATAACTGTCGTGTACAATACGACAAAATATAAACTGTGAGTTTGAATACAAATATTATCTTCTAGAGAGTATTCATACTCAAAAGGAGTCCTCATTACATTTATTAACACACCATTACATAGAATAGTGAGGACTACTAACTAATACTATCATTCGGACCATCACTCCGTTCCCCGACTTGCCCCAGCTACGTTCTCATTTCCTGAAGAGAACAGTGAAAGAAAGGGTGAGCTCAACTAGCCCAGTAAGAAATATTATGACTAAGATAATGCAGAATAAATTATCATTAGCCTTCAACAATGTTAAACTGATAAAATATAATAGACATCAAGTTTAACTGCAGCGGAACAAGCAATCCATTAAAAGAGTCAAGTAGAAAATAAACTCTACTATCTTTTATGATTTAAAAATTTTCCAACACTGTGATCGCTGAGACTCAGCTTAATAAAATAATCCACATCATCGAATCACCCCTGCACTACGGCCAAGGATATTCGTATATTCATTAATGGTCATGATCATGCCAACAACTGTCCATCAATGCACTACGGGCCAATGAGGACTTTTACCACATCATTTGTAACATTACGGTCATGATTATACCGAATAATCCCTGGTCATAATCATACCAAGTCCATCTATGCACTACAGGCCACAGATGACTTTCAACATTTTATAAACATGAGGATGATGACAATGATATAAGAATTCAATAAAACAAGTTCAAGAATTAATTTATCCAAGAATTAACAACGTCCAAATTGTCAACATGATACTGCTTTGTGGAGTAAAATTCAAGAATGATCAGAAGAATATTTTCATGAAAAGATACTGGATGAAACGCAATTATCAAGGATATTCACAAATTTCATGGAGTATAGAAGTCAAAACTTAACCAACTGAGTACAATAAAGAATGGAATAACAAAAAAAATCACCATGCATGCGATAGACCGCACAGACAGGTTATTCCAACAGAATAATAAATAATGGAACCAGGTCCGGCGTAAACGCACAGACAGGATATTCCGACAGAATAATAAATAATGGAACCAGGTCCGGCGTAAACGCACAGACAGGATATTCCGACAGAATAATAAATAAATAATGGAACCAGGTCCGGTGTAAAACACACAGACAGGATATTCCAACAGAATAATAATAAAGACGGAACCAGGTCCGGTGTAAAACACACAGACAGGATATTCCAACAGAATAATAATAAAGACGGAACCAGGTCCGGTGTAAAACACACAGACAGGATGTTCCAACAGAATAATAATAAAAACGGAACCAGGTCCGGTGTAAAACACACAGACAGGATGTTCCAACAGAATAATAGAAGAATGTCACCAAGTATAGGGTAGACCGCGTATACAGGTTATTCCAACAGAATAATAAGAAATGGAATAACAGTTCTCTTCATGAATAAGAAAGAATAACACCCCTTACCGTTTTAAAGAAGAGCTGAAATAAGGAAGTAGTTAAGTAGCAGAATACTCTTCTTCTCTCTCTCTATAGTTTCTCTCTATAGTTTCTCTCTCTAGAGTTCAGTGAATTCGTAAGAAATAATGAAGGAATGAGCTGCTATTTATAGAAAAATAGAATGCATAGTAACTAATCCATGAACGGTCCAGATTGATTACTTTAATCTGACGGTCCATATTTAAAGAAAAATCTTTTAAATAAAATAAAATATATTCTATTTATAGAATAACTTTAATAAAGTATTTTGTTTTATATAAAAAGATGTTTCTGTTTTATTACGTTAATAATACGAATAAAACAAAACGTCATTATCGCTAAATAATTCATATTATTAACTGACAATAATTGAATCAAACTGAGTGACTTCTCACATAAGCATTAATAATCAATACCGTGTGCTACTATGCAACCACACGTATTACTGTACTTTTACTACCGAGTAGTTCAACAGTAACAATGGTAAAACTTTCGCCGTTATTTTTAATAAAATATTTTTGTCGTTTTCTCAATCCGACAATAATTCCGTTGTGGGGTCCACCAATGATTGTGTCGTTGTACGAATATTCCCTGTTAAAACGAATATTCCCCGACCAATCGAATATTATATAACAACTTGCGTACTTTGCAAAATTTATAAATATTACCCACAACTATAACATTATATCAAATTAACTCCATAATATTCAAAAATGATATTTATAGAAAATTCATCTTTATTTATAAAAGTTGGGGTCTTACAACCTCCCCTTCTTATGAAATTTCGCCCTCGAAATTAGGGTACGTACCTGGTATGTCGAAGAGGTAAGGATACCTTGATTTCATTTCAGATTCTAACTCCCAAGTCATTTCCTCAACATCGTGGTTTCTCCACAAAACTTTGACTTGAGGTATAACCTTGGAGCGTAGAATATGTTCCTTCTTATCCAAGATTTGAACAGGAACTTCTTCATACGTCAAATCCTCCGCTATTTCGTCCGGTTCTAACTCAATAATGTGGTTCGGGTCTTCCACATATTTGCGTAACATGGATATGTGAAAAACGTTATGAACACGAGACATACTTGGCGGTAAAGCGAGTCTATAAGCCACAGTTCCTACTCGATCGAGGATTAAAAATGGACCGATGAATCGAGGATTGAGCTTTCCTCTCTTTCCAAATCTCGTAACTCCTTTCCATGGAGCAACACGTAAGAACACATGATCTCCTACATCAAATTCCACGTCCTTTCGATGAAGATCAGCATAACTCTTTTGTCGATCTTGTGAGGTTTTTATACGTTGTCGGATCGTTTGAATCTTTTCTGTAGTCATACGTACCAACTCCGGTCCCAACAACGTTGCTTCACCCACCTCATCCCAGCATACTGGAGAACGACATTTTCTTCCATACAATGCTTCGAATGGAGCCATGCCAATACTTGCTTGATAACTGTTGTTGTAGGAAAACTCCACCAATGGTAAGAACTTGTCCCAACTTCCCTTGAAGTCAAAGACACAGAGTCTTAATAGATCTTCAAGAGTTTGAATAGTCCTCTCTGATTGTCCGTCCGTCTGAGGATGATATGCTGAACTAAATCGTAACTCCGTGCCCATAGCTTTTTGTAAACTAACCCAAAATCGTGAAGTGAATCTTGGGTCTCGATCAGAAACTATGGATACTGGCATACCATGCAGTCTTACAATCTCGTTTATGTACATACGAGCAAGACGTTCAAGTGTATAAGTTTCTCGTATCGGTAAGAAATGAGCAGACTTGGTCAATCTATCAACAATGACCCAAATCGCATCAATACCTTGAGAAACCCTAGGAAGACCGGTAACGAAATCCATGGTAATGTGCTCCCACTTCCATTCTGGAATTTCAAGTGGTTGCAATGGACCTTTTGGTACTTGATGCTCCGCTTTGACTCGTTGACAAGTTAGACACCTTGAGATAAACAACGCTATCTCTCTCTTCATATTGCTCCACCAAAATGTATGACGAAGATCATGATACATTTTGGTACTTCCAGGATGGATTGCAAACGGTGTGTTGTGCGCCTCCATCATGATTTCATACTTTAAATCAGGGTTGTTAGGAACACAAAGTCTGGAGTTGACTCGAAGTATTCCTTCTTCATCGATTCTTGCTTCCGGCATAGCACCTTCTTGCACTTTCTTCCTCATACGCATCAGCTCCAGGTCTGTAGCTTGAGCAGCTTTAACTTTATCGATTAAAGTCGGTTCTACTCGTATATTCGCCATCATCACATGGGTCCCTGGAGTCTTTAACTCTATCTCCATCCTTTGCAAATCACACAAAATGGGCCTTTGTGTTGACAATATCGCACTCGTACTTGCATATGATCTTCTACTCAATGCGTCAGCTACCACGTTCGCTTTTCCAGGATGGTATTGAATGGTATGATCATAATCTTTCAACAGTTCAAGCCAACGTCGTTGTCGCATGTTGAGTTCCTTTTGAGTGAAGAAATATTTGAGGCTTTTATGATCCGTAAAGATCTCCACCTTCTCCCCATACAAGTAATGCCTCCAAATTTTAAGTGCAAAGACAACAGCTGCCAACTCTAGATCATGAGTAGGATAATTCCTCTCATATTCCTTGAGTTGTCTTGATGCATAGGCTATGACTTTTCCATGTTGCATGAGAACGCATCCCAACCCTTTGCTCGAAGCATCACTGTAGATGACAAATCCCTCCGAGCCAGATGGTATTGTTAGAACAGGTGCTGAAATGAGTCTCCTCTTGAGTTCTTGAAAACTCTGCTCACATTCTTCGCTCCAACCGAACTTTGTATCTTTCCGAGTCAGCTGAGTTAATGGAGTAGCGATTCGAGAAAATCCTTCCACGAATCTCCGATAATAACCAGCTAAACCAAGAAAGCTACGTACTTCGGTCACTGATTTAGGTTGCTCCCAGCTTTGAATAGCTTCAATCTTTGCCGGGTCAACAGATATTCCACGACTTGATACTACGTGCCCAAGGAATGCTACCTCTTCCAGCCAGAACTCGCATTTCTTCAACTTGGCATAAAGTTTGTATTCACGAAGCTTTTGGAGTACCAGCCTCAAGTGTTGCTCATGATCTTCACGGCTTTTGGAATAAACAAGGATGTCATCGATAAAGACGACCACAAAGTGATCCAAATATTCCTTGAATACCCTGTTCATCATATCCATGAAGGCAGCAGGAGCATTAGTCAATCCAAAAGACATAACTAAGAATTCATAATGCCCGTACCGAGTTCTAAAAGCCGTCTTTGGAATATCCTCAGTTCTAACCTTCAGCTGATGATATCCAGAACGAAGATCGATCTTTGAAAAGAATTGTGCTCCTTGCAACTGGTCAAACAGGTCATCAATACGTGGCAATGGGTACCTATTTTTGATGGTGACATGATTCAACTCCCGATAATCAATACAAAGTCGCATACTCCCATCTTTCTTCTTCACGAACAGAACAGGAGCACCCCAAGGAGAAGTACTAGGACGAATAAAACCAATGTCTAACAATTCCTGCAGTTGGGTCTTTAACTCCTGAAGTTCAATAGGAGCCATTCGATATGGGGCTTTGGAAATGGGTTTTGTACCGGGTTCAAGGTCGATACAAAATTCAATTTCACGCTCTGGGGGTAGGCCAGGAAGTTCTTCAGGAAATACGTCAGGAAATTTATTAACAACAGAAATATCATTCAAAGCTGACGTATTTTTGTTTAGATCTGTGACATGAGCTAAGAAAGCTTGACATCCGTTTTTCAATAAACGAATAGCTTTATGGCTTGAGATGACAGCGATTGATTTTAATGGTTTGGTTGCTTGAATTCGCATAATAGGTCGATTAGGAATATGAAAGCTAACAACCTTACGAAAACAATCAATTTTTGCATGATGAGTAGTTAACCAATCAATCCCTAGAATCACGTCAAATGCAAGTATTTTTAATGAAATAAGATCGACAGGTAATGTGTGGGTACCAACTTGAACCAAACAAGACTTATAAACCGTGGATGTAATGAAGGTTTCTCCCAATGGAGTTTCAACTGCTAAGTCAAAGTCTAATTTCTCCGGAATCAAATTTAATCGATGAGCGCAAGTAGGAGAAATAAAAGAATGGGTAGAACCGGTATCAAATAAAGTATAGACTTCGTTAGAGTTTATGATAAGCTTACCCGTGATGACCTCATTCGGGTTCCTTGCTTTCTGGGAGGTCACAACAAACGCTCTCCCTTGCACAACCGGTTTTGACTTTTCTGGGACGGCCTTTGGTGCCTCCATCCTAGCTGAATTTGTCTTCGGTAAACGACAAAATCGGGCTAAATGACCTTCTCTTCCACAATTATAACATGCTTTGGACGGCATCGCGCAGTTTGGACTGATGTGCCCCTCCCCTCCGCATTTGAAACATATGATAGGTGGTCGTTCTCCTTCCTTAACGACAGGTGCTGGTGCTGACGTCTTTCCATCATTGTTGAATCTCCTCTTCTTGAAATGCCCATTCTTATTGTTTTGGCCCTGATTACCACCGAAGTGGTTACCATTTCTGGCCTGTTGATTCCCTCCACGCTTGTTGTCACCGCTTCGATGACTGCTCTCACTGGTATTATCATTTTGCCGGCTGCTCTCTTTTGGTTGCGTTGTCTCGTTATCGCGCTCCACCAACTGAGCCCTATTTACAACATCTGAATACAAACACAGTTTATGAGAAACAAGATGTTGACGTATCTCCGGCTTCAAACCTCTTAAAAACATCCGCGTCATTCTTTCTTCATTATCCACCAGGTGGGACGCAAACCGGGATAACTCCGCAAATTTTGCCTCGTACTGCGACACGGTCATATTATTCTGCTCCAATTTGATGAACTCCACCTCCTTCATGTGACGAATACTCTCGGGAAAGTATTTGTCGTTAAACAGCTCTTGGAACTTCTCCCAAGACATCTTCAGTGCGGCAGGTTGAGTACGCTTTATCGATTCCCACCAGTAATCTGCCTCTCCTCGCAACATAAAGGCGGCAAAGGGAACCTTTTGCTCCTCGGAGCAACCCAAGACATCAAATATCTTGGTGATCTGCTTTATCCATGTTTCAGCTACAAGTGGTTTGGGTTCTCCCTTAAACTCCGGTGGTCCCAGCTCCTTAAACTGTTTAGCGGTGACCGCCTGAGAGTTTCCAGTATTTCCACCTACGTTGTGGACAGGAGCCGCTTTCACCTGTTGTTGCATGAATTGCATAAAACCTCTGAACATTCCATCATTCATCATCTGGTCAGTGTTGTTGTTTGCATGAGGATTGTCACCTTCCTGATGCACATTATCCTGATTATTGATATGTGGTGAATCAACAGTCGCCTGTGCTCCATTGCTATTCTCAACATTCTCAGATGCCATTTTCAGATACTGCCACAAAATAAAAGTTAATTGATATGTCATATATTATCCTTATATTATGACCGACCAATTAAATACCATGCAAATAAACTTAGGTAGGTCATACTAGCGAAGGAATTCCCCGTCTCTCCCCTCCTAGTTCTATTCTCACATCTTAGCCAGGGATCATATCCCTAAGCTCTGATACCAACTGTGACGCCCCCAAAATTAGGTATACATCACCCATCTTGGGTCGTCAGATACATAGTACAGAATACAAATACAACTTAATAATACAACTGTCGTGTACAATACGACAAAACATAAACTGTGAGTTTGAATACAAATATTATCTTCTAGAGAGTATTCATACTCAAAAGGAGTCCTCATTACATTTATTAACACACCATTACATAGAATAGTGAGGACTACTAACTAATACTATCATTCGGACCATCACTCCGTTCCCCGACTTGCCCCAGCTACGTTCTCATTTCCTGAAGAGAACAGTGAAAGAAAGGGTGAGCTCAACTAGCCCAGTAAGAAATATTATGACTAAGATAATGCAGAATAAATTATCATTAGCCTTCAACAATGTTAAACTGATAAAATATAATAGACATCAAGTTTAACTGCAGCGGAACAAGCAATCCATTAAAAGAGTCAAGTAGAAAATAAACTCTACTATCTTTTATGATTTAAAAGATTTTCCAACACTTGATCGCTGAGACTCAGCTTAATAAAATAATCCACATCATCGAATCACCCCTGCACTACGGCCAAGGATATTCGTATATTCATTAATGGTCATGATCATGCCAACAACTGTCCATCAATGCACTACGGGCCAATGAGGACTTTTACCACATCATTTGTAACATTACGGTCATGATTATACCGAATAATCCCTGGTCATAATCATACCAAGTCCATCTATGCACTACAGGCCACAGATGACTTTCAACATTTTATAAACATGAGGATGATGACAATGATATAAGAATTCAATAAAACAAGTTCAAGAATTAATTTATCCAAGAATTAACAACGTCCAAATTGTCAACATGATACTGCTTTGTGGAGTAAAATTCAAGAATGATTAGAAGAATATTTTCATGAAAAGATACTGGATGAAACGCAATTATCAAGGATATTTCACAAATTTCATGGAGTATAGAAGTCAAAACTTAACCAACTGAGTACAATAAAGAATGGAATAACAAAAAAATCACCATGCATGCGATAGACCGCACAGACAGGTTATTCCAACAGAATAATAAATAATGGAACCAGGTCCGGCATAAACGCACAGACAGGATATTCCGACAGAATAATAAATAATGGAACCAGGTCCGGCGTAAACGCACAGACAGGATATTCCGACAGAATAATAGTATAATAATAATGGAACCAGGTCCGGTGTAAAACACACAGACAGGATATTCCGACAGAATAATAATAAAGATGGAACCAGGTCCGGTGTAAAACACACAGACAGGATGTTCCAACAGAATAATAATAAAGACGGAACCAGGTCCGGTGTAAAACACACAGACAGGATGTTCCAACAGAATAATAATAAAAACAGAACCAGGTCCGGTGTAAAACACACAGACAGGATGTTCCAACAGAATAATAGAAGAATGTCACCAAGTATAGGGTAGACCGCATATATAGGTTATTCCAACAGAATAATAAGAAATGGAATAACAGTTCTCTTCATGAATAAGAAAGAATAACACCCCTTACCGTTTTAAAGAAGAGCTGAAGTAAGGAAGTAGTTAAGTAGAAGAATACTCTTCTTCTCTCTCTCTATAGTTTCTCTCTATAGTTTCTCTCTCTAGAGTTCAGTGAATTCGTAAGAAATAATGAAGAAATGAGCTGCTATTTATAGAAAAATAGAATGCATAGTAACTAATCCATGAACGGTCCAGATTGATTACTTTAATCTGACGGTCCATATTTAAAGAAAAATCTTTTAAATAAAATAAAATATATTCTATTTATAGAATAACTTTAATAAAGTATTTTGTTTTATATAAAAAGATGTTTCTGTTTTATTACGTTAATAATACGAATAAAACAAAACGTCATTATCGCTAAATAATTCATATTATTAACTGACAATAATAGAATCAAACTGAGTGACTTCTCACATAAGCATTAATAATCAATACCGTGTGCTACTATGCAACCACACGTATTACTGTACTTTTACTACCGAGTAGTTCAACAGTAACAATAGTAAAATTTCCGCCGTTATTTTTAATAAAATATTTTTGTCGTTTTCTCAATCCGACAATAATTCCGTTGTGGGGTCCACCAATGATTGTGTCGTTGTACGAATATTCCCTGTTAAAACGAATATTCCCCGACCAATCGAATATTATATAACAACTTGCGTACTTTACAAAATTTATAAATATTACCCACAACTATAACATTATATCAAATTAACTCCATAATATTCAAAAATGATATTTATAAAAAATTCATCTTTATTTATAAAAGTTGGGGTCTTACAGCGTTGTCGTACGAATATTTCCCGACAGAAAGAATATTCCACGACCAAGCGAATATTTCCCAAAAAAATGAATATTTCATAACCACTTGTTTATTTTGCAAAATTTGCACATTTCACCCATAACCAAAATATTATATCAAATTAACACCTTATTATTCACAATAATAATTAGAGAAAATTTGATTTTATTTATTAATAAGTTGGGGTCTTACAGCTACCGTGCCGTTTTAAGGTATAGTTGGAGCGCGCCCGCGCTATGTAGAGTTGTCGCGCCGTTTTAGGGCTTATCTGAAGCCCTGCCGCGCCATAAGTAAGGCTTAAAAAGGGCTTATCCGATAGGCAGTTTAGTCCAGTTTGAGATTTTGCTTGTTCAGTCCAAGAAGATGCAATCATAACCTAATCTAATGAACATAGAGAGGTATTATTCATATTATATATTGTTAAAACATATTTTAATCACATGATAATATCAAGTTTGGTAATCTTAAGATTTGTGATTTAACTAGTTGTTAACAATTGGAACTTGATGTTCATAGGGGTTAGGACGTGATTTGAATGTTAAACCTCATGTTATATGTTAGAGAATTTTCAGATTGTGTTATTTGGTTGATTAACATGGTTAAACCTTAAACTAAAGGTTATAACTTAACTAAAGTGGGAATTAAACCTATAAGGTCGACGTTAGTATAACTGATAGATGTTATGATCCTAATGGTATGTGTAGGTGAACGAGATATGTAATTTTATAGCTTACGCACGAGGCAAGTTCTCTAACCCTAAACTTTCTTTGAGCAAGTTTCCTTACCCTATCTTGATGATAATTACACAAGTTCTATAACTCTAAACTTTTATTGAGCAAGTTCTTGAACATTATTATCGAGAAAGTTTCATATTCTTATTTTGAAATGTTCAAAGTTTAATTATTTAAGTTCATGATTCCAAATGAAATATTCTAATTCTTTTGAAGTATTACTTCTATTATACAATGTTCATTCAATTATATAGAGTTGAAATTCAATCTTTGATTTAAATATCGATTGCATTACTATGTTGAAACCTTGAAAGGCCAGTGAATTCTTATTGATTCAACTAATCCTTAGTTAATGATTATTGAGCTCTAAATTACCCTCGAAGTTAATCCAAAACAAACTTCCTTTGGTGCGGAATCCGATGTCAAAGATGAGATGAACAACCCTGTGATATGGGATTATATTACGCAATAACGTTAAAATATTTATGCACAATACATTATAAGAAGGGCTGATCCCTCGGAGTACGAGATGGATGGTTCATATAGTCTATTTAACTATTAAAGGTTACAGTAGAGATACTTCTTAACCTCGAACATAGTTCGTGGTCTTGTGACCTTCAGATGTACTTTTGATCTTGTTTTCTAATCTTGATTCAAAGCCAAGCTTCCTATTATTCAGTATACATTGATTATCCGCATGCTATTATTATTGTTATCATTATACTTGTGGGCAATTATTTACTCACTCTTGCATAATAACATTGTAGCTAAGGTTGAAAGAAATGACGAGCCTTCCACTAGTAAAGGCAATGTCGATGTCGGGATTTTTATTTTTCCCTTTCTAATCTTGTCTTTTGGTGTTCTCATGTTAGGTGAGATTTGTTTGAAAAAATAAGTTTGAAAAGGTCTGACATGTGTATGTCGACAATTTGACTATAAGAGTCGCCAGTTGGTTATTTTTAAATGGTTGCACCAACTCAATCGAGAAAAGGATTGCACAAAGACCTAGTGATGTGACATTGTTTAACTGGTCTGCAAAATTGAAATTCGTTAGGGGTCTGGGGGCTTGGTTAAGCGGAGGGAAGGTATTAGGCACCCCCCGACTTCCGTGATAACACGGTTACCATCACTTTTCATTAAAACTTTTATCTGTGAATGTGTGTGTGTGTGTGAATTAGGTCTATGTGCAGTTGTTTAGAAGTAGTTCTATGCCTCGTTCGCACCTATGTACAAAGGGTTTGACTTTTGTATAAAAGTTCAATTTTAACAAGATATAGAAGTGATGTTTTATAAAACAGGTTTTTCAAACCCTTGTGCTCAATAGTAATTGAGGCTTTTGATACTTCCATTTTATTACGTGTTCGGCTTAATTGCTTTTATTTTCAAAATGCGAAGCATCTTCAAGAAAATAAGATATATAGCAGTGCCGAACTCCTTGTTGGCATGGGAGCCATCTAAGGATATTCAGGCACCGTAGATAATTTGCAAGCTGGTTGCAGCCGAAAATATCTATCACGGGAATCGAATCTAGATTCATGAGCTGAATTTATGATCACATGATTCCTAGGCTCACATGTGAAAACAATATATATACAGAAGCTAGAAAACGAACAAGATTTGAGTAAATCTAAGCATTCCAGCTTCAACGGTTCCAATTTAGTCACCATAAACCGATTAAAGTGAGAAATAGTTAGATTTAGGCAAATCTAGCCCGCAGGCTGATAAAAGCTAGAAAAAGAACTAGACTTGAGTAAATCTAAACCATTCCAGTTTCAACGGTTCCAGTTTAGTCACTATGAACCGGTTAAAGTGAAAAAGCCAGATTTAGGCAAATCTAGCTCGCAGGCTAAAAGATTAAATATCTACATTATGAAAGTAGATAAAACAGTTATATATATATATATATATATATATATATATATATATATATATATATATATATATATATATATATATATATATATAAGTAATAAACGCACCGAATATTATATCCAGGGTCAATTAAACAGAGTTTGATAAAAAGATATATATATATATATATATATATATATATATATATATATATATGTATGTATGTAAGTATTTATATATACAAAAGCAGTAAATGCTCCGAATATTATATCCGGGCTCAATCGAAGCATATATATACAATCGAAGCATATATATAAAAGCTCACTTATATATATATATATATATATATATATATATATATAAGTGATAAAAAGCTTAAAAATATGAAATATCTTACAGTGGGCTGCCAATAAGACTTCAGATAGCTTTTAATGCCTTCAAACTCAGTTTCCACCGGTTCAATTTCAGTATGTAGCAAAACATGAGCTTACAAGTGTTTAGAAAGAAGAATCACTCAGTTTAGAGCACTTTAGAAATGTTTACATGCTAAAATTGACAGAGTTTTCTCTCTTTTTTCTATTTTTTTCTCTCTTTAAAATGAGCAACCAAGAGCTCATATTTAAAGACCAGATGGCCATGGGTCTACCCGCGGCAGTTGCGGGTCTACCTGCGGCTGCCCGGGTTACCCCGGGCCATACAGGTACCGTCATCTCGAAGTACGTGCACTCGTGCAACGCGTTGTCCGCTTGAACCTTCATAACTTTTAATCTGGGCATCCAATAGAGGCGTGCTGTACCTTTCCAGAATGCTATTGTCAAGAGCTACACAATAACATGGGATTAGAGGTTGTACGAAGCCGTAAATTCTATCCGGTGTGCTGTCTTGTGTAGTAGTCACTCGGGATTTGAGCTATGGTTCTTGTGGGACACTTTTGTATGAAATGTGGATTAAAATGTGTTGAGACGACATGAATGTAGTATCGATGTGGAAAAATGACGATTTTTCCCCTCATCGGCGTTATCTCTGGCTTTGCGCAGATGTAGCAGTCGTTGCTCAGGGTTATCTTTGAGATTGGGTTGCTGTGAATGCTGAATGTCTTCAGGGTTATTTCTGAGGTGTCTTGCCCTCCTGGGGTTATCTCTGGGGTTGGAACTGTGTGCCCCGAGGTTGTCTCCGAGGTTGGAATTGACTTTTTCAAGCGTTATCTCCAGAACTGGAACTGCTTCACTCAGGGTTATCTCCGAGGTTGGAACTGAGCATCTCGGGGTTGTCTCCGGGATTAAAATAGAGTATCTCAAGGTTGTCTCCGAGATTGAGCTGATTTGTCTTCTAGGATTATCTATGGAAGATAATTTTGCCCTCCTGCAAGGTTAGTAACAAGAATGCAAAATTTCGAGTGTCTACAGGCAATGGCAAGATGAACAAATGAAGAAGACTTGTTTAATTTTATTTGATAAAGTTTTATGTAAAAGACGTATTTAATTATGTTACGTTTCCGCATTTGATGTATTAAGGTTAGATTACCTGGGATTGATTTTTTTAATATGTTGTAACCCTTTAATGGGAGGATTTCTATTTAAGTTGTGAGCTTATATTATATCTTTCGATATAGGTAGTTAGACATGAATGTTTTGAACAGTGAACACCAAATACTGTGAGAATGAAGTACCTGGATTTGAGGGTGTCACAGGTTGATATCAAAGTTGTAGGTTATGAACCTTAGGTGGGAAAACCTTAGGCAGTAGCCTTATAGGAGATTGAGAACATAGTGGTGATAAACTCTTATAGAGTTCTAAGAAATGAATTAAGGAATTCATTGAAGATAATAATAGACTTTATGTGCTTATATGTTAACAATCTATGTACTGCGAGTAATACCGAGTAGTAACTAAAACTTAAAACTTTGTTTTTAGGATGTCGGATGTTGGAGGACCCAGTCAGCCTACAGAGGATGAGCCCCGAGTAGCTAGAGAGGCGGAGCCCCGAGACATCCATACTCTCTGGGAGTAGTTGGTACAGAGAGAGACATCTCCATTGATCACTGTTGTGGGTCAGGAGCATGAGCCTGAATTTGATCAGGAGGATGAGGTAGAGACAAATGAGGAGGATCCTGTGGAGATACCACAGACAGATGAGGAGGAAGGAGAGGATCCTCAAGAGTTCCCACCGAACTCTATCACAACTGAGATGTATAATGAGATATACGACCATAATATAGAGCTGCAGGATAGAGTCAGAGAGATGGAATAGCTGGCAGATGATTGTCAGAACGCTATAGAACAGAAAGATGAGGAAGTCCAGGATCTTGATGGATGTCTTGGAAATGTGGAGTGGAAGCTAGTTCAGGCAGAGAGTCAGAAGGAGCAACTATTGGCTGAGATTGAGAAGCTGAAGGGTGATCTGAGATAGGAGTCCGCCAAGCGAGAAAGAGCTGAAGATGCTTACGAGGAGGCTTCCCAGCTTGCAGATTTAGCTGGAGAAGAGGTGCAGACAAAGAAGACTAAGATGGGTGAGATGGACTATAGTTTTCATACAGCGATGGATAGAACCCAGGGCCGAGTCATTTACTATTTGATTAAGTTCTAGGGATTGCCATGATACATGTTAGATCGTAGGACGATGTTTCGTATCATAGAGGAGGAGCGCAGTAAGGCTGTGCAACATCTTAATAGGCCTTGATAGTAAGAATAATATGTTATGTGAATAGTTATAAGAGTTAGTAGATGTAAATCCCGAATGTTGATATAAATAATGGGATATGATGATAATGTAATCTTGAAACCTTATCAGTTCAGGAAAGTTAATGTAAATGGTAGTGATGCTATCTTTCTATGTTTAAAAGTTATTAATGAATAAAATAAAAATGTTTATTCAAGATGATATGTGTTAATTGTTAATCATAAAATGTTTAATTTAATTCTTAAATACTTAAGAAATTGAGTAATGAGCTAATAAGCATATATCTTAAACAGAAAATGCCGCCAAGAAGACGCCCAACACGTCAACAAGCTTAGGAAGGATCCAAGAACCACAACAACAACGAGGCCAACATAAATCCTATTCAGCAATTGGTGAACCTGTTAACTAGAGCACTTGCAAATCAGCCGCAAGCTCAAGCTACCTCGTTTAAGGATTTTAAGGCGGTAGGACCGCCAGAGTTTAGGGGATCCATGAATTCGGTCGAAGCTCAGACCTGGATTATGGAAATAGAGAAGGTGTTTGATGTTGTGAGGGTCAACGATGACCAGAAGACTGCCTTCGCAACGTTTATGCTAAAGTCAGAAGTTAGCTATTAGTGGCAGGCAAATATGGTTCGAGGAAGGCAGGATATAATAACATGGGATAGGTTTAAGGAGGTATTTTTCGAGATATATTTCCCAACGAGCTCTCGAAACCAGATGGAGGTCCAATTTTTGGAATTAAAGCAAGGTAACATGTCTGTACCAGAGTACACCGCAAAATTCAATGAGCTGGCAAGGTTTGCGTCGTACCAGGTGAATACAAATAAGAGGAAGGCTAGGAGATTTGAGCAATGATTGAAGCCTTGGTAATACAGTAAGGTTTTAATGTTTCAGCAGAACACTTTTGTAGCAGTTTTGGAGAAGGTAATCATCGTAGAAGGTGGGAGCGAGGCTCTAACAAAGTATAACTAGGAACAGAAGAAGAAGAAGAATGAGAATGAAAACAAGGCTAGTGGCAACAATGGTGGTGGTAATAATCAGAAGAGGAAGTGGAATGAAAACTCAAGTGCTGGGAATCAATTAGGAAGTCAGAAAAAGAGGGTGGATGCCTGTATTACCTGGGGAAAGAATCACACGGGAGTATGTATGAAGGGGATGAGGGTCTGCTACAATTGTGGCCAGGAGGGTCACATGACACCAAATTGCCCTAATCCTAAGAAGGCCTCTTGCTTCACTTACGGTGAAAGTAGTATACACACAAGCCAATCATGTTGATGATAAAGCATATACTTTGTAACAATCTTATTCGTTTATTAATAAAAAGTATTTATTTACTAAAGGCTTTAATTTATCTACATGGAACTGTTCTAATAATATGTGATAAACCCATAGTTTTAAGCAATATTTTCAGAATCATGATGAGATCATACTAATGAAATCTATATTCTTAGATAGCTTAAAAACTAAAATGTTCCTAATCGATGGATTATTAAAAGGGAGATTATTGAATCCGAATAGATTGGTACATACGTTGCTTGCTCATTGGATGAGGATGATTGATCTCATGATCATTTGTCTGGAGACACTAAAGCAAGTATGTAGGTGTTTATTGGAAAATAAGTTCACTGAACGTGGCTCGCTAAAGAATACCTAATGGAATTTTACTTGTCTGTCAATAAGAATTCCTGTAGTGATAGTAGTACAAGTGATCCTTGGACTTGAGATCGTTATAGTATCTTGTGTATGATGAGTTATACTTTGAATTATTCCTTAAGATCCTTAGGGTATATCAAAGGGTATGCTTGGGTATAATAAGTTGTATATAGAGATAAATAATGATCAATAAAGAATCTACTGCTTCTAGTAAAAGAAGAGATATGTCATATATGATTCGTTAAATGACAATCTAGTAGTCCTTGGCCAAGGTAGAATGAAATTAGAAATGAGTTTTTAATTTGCATTATTTGGAGTTGTGCATTTAAGAATCGAAATACATATAATTAAATAAAATAAGACTTGACAGTAAATCCATGTCTTATATTTAATTGGAACATTGTATGGTGGAATGATTAAATTGTACGGTAACTATTTACTCAAAGGTTCTTTTATGATTAATGTTAAAATTTATATTATCTGAAAAGTCGTTAATCGCTAGGGAGACTTATCCCTATTGTAGAATAAATGTTATTTATTTAAATAAGTTATTAGATTAATTTATTTATTTAAATAAGATTAAAATTGTTCTAATTAATTTATTCACAACCAGTTTAATATAGAGAACCTAGAGGGTCACACCGCAAAAAGGAAGAATATTTATTTAAGAAATAAATGGCATAATTATAATAATAAATTTAGTATATTTAATTTAATCTATGGTGATAGAATAAATTAAATAGCTTAATATTTATTATTTAATATTTTGAATATATTAAATATAAATTAATAAGAGGAGTCTTATTATTATTATTATTACTATTATTATTATTTAATTCTTAAAAGAGTTTGAGAATTAATTAATAAAAGTACTCTCGCATATTCTTAATAAGATTAGGAGTCTAATTAATTAAAAGAGTTTAATTAATTAAATAATACCCTAATAAGGGTTAACTGATATCTTTATATAAGAGGAATCTTATATCAAATATTAGTGATATGTGATTCTAGTTATTGGAGAGTAAGCCTATTTTTCTACAGAGATAGAAAAACTAGGGTTTGAGTCAAAATACCATTCTTCTTGAATATTTGTTCTTTTTTGGTACCTCTAGAGGCCAAACACTTGGGTGACTAACGTTGATCAAATGAAAGAATCTAACTTGGTGGATTCAAGTTGAATACGAAAAGGATTGGAGGTGAACTTATACTTGAAGAAGCTAGTTCTACAAGGATATGAATCTAATCTCCATCTCTTTTCTTTTGATTGATACAAAGAATGATCATGGTGATGGGTTTGTATAAAAATTTTAAATTCCTACTTTTATCGCGCTTCCGTAACTTTTGTGTAATTTGATTTCATGTTTGTGCTATATACAAACCCAACAGTAGTATCAAAGCCAAACTTTGTGCTAATTATCGATCTTGTTGATTCTATATATGTATGATATGCGATTGGATCGAATTTTCTGGACAAAAAATTTTCATGTTCTGTCTGCGACGCGGCGCAGCTGCGCTGTCTCCAGTTCATTCTAGAGTGCAGCTGCGCCATAACTGGAAAAGGTTTTCTGGGCAAGCAGCGCAGCTGCGCTGTATCCCGGTGTATTTTGGGCGCAGCTGCGCCCGACACCAGATTATGATTTTTTTTTAATTTTAGTATTTATTTCAATTAAGATAAAATGTTTATTTTGAATTGGAATATGATTAAAATAAAATTTTTATATTAACTTGGAATTGGATTCTACGTTTGCTTGAATAAAAGAGTTTATTCAAAAGTTGTATATTAACTTGAAATTGGATTCCATGTTTGTTTGAAAAAAATAGTTTATTCAAAAGTTTTATATTAACTTGGAATTGGATTCCACGTTCGCTAGAATAAAAAAGTTTATTCACATATGGAATAAGATTCCATATTTCCTAAAATTAAAGGTGTTTAATTTTAATAAGGTATATGTTTCCATGTTTCCTAGAATAAAGGAGTTTATTCATATATGGAATAAGATTTCATGTTTCCTAAAACTAAAGATATTTAATTTTGATAAGGAATAAGATTCAACATATTTTATTTTTCCAGCAATTTTAAGTTAAAATGAAGGAGTTTATTTTGTACTTGAAATTGGATTCCTTATTAATTAAAATAAAGGAGTTTATTTTGATTTGGAATTTGATTAAAAATAAAGGAGTTTATTTTTATTCAAAATTGGATAAAATAAAAAAAGAAATTTATTATGATTTAAATTTTGATTAAAATAACGGAGTTTATTTTTATCTCAAAATTGAATTTTAATAAATTTGAAATTGCCCATTAAATTGATATCGATGCATATATGGAATGGATTTATTATTCATGAGATGAATTTATTTATTAATGCATATGTTGATGTGTATGATAATAAATGAGATTGATTATGGACTATTGACCAATGTGATTGGATTTTATTTTAGTTGGATGCATGAATGTATGAGTTTTATTAAATGGGGTCTGCGTACCTCGTCTTATCTAATTTTTCTTAATGTAAATTATATCCGCCTCTTATGTACTTCTCCTTGATTGCTGATCAAGGTTTCTATTTATTTTAAATAGTTTTGTAATATGAATAGTTAGAATTAATTTTGAAGAATCGGAGATCAAGGAGCAAGGAGCGCTTGAAGACCCGTTTTGTAATGGAGCCCGGGTTTAAATGTAATAGTTATATTTAAATTTAATTCTTTCACCCTAGGTTTGACCTCTTGTTTCACGTGGCTCTAGTGAACCAAACTAAAATAAAATCCATAATCAATTCGGGTAGAATATAGTATTCTATATGTGCATGCTTATATAATAATAATAATAATAATAATAATAATAATAATAATAATAATAATAATAATAA
The DNA here is from genome assembly GCA_016801055.1 of Panax notoginseng. Taxonomy (NCBI): domain Eukaryota; kingdom Viridiplantae; phylum Streptophyta; class Magnoliopsida; order Apiales; family Araliaceae; genus Panax; species Panax notoginseng. The sequence continues at coordinate 43,756,914 of CM029017.1, read as the reverse complement.
TAATAATAATAATAATAATAATAATAATAATAATAATAATAATATATGCAGACATGCTTCACATGTTAATTAATATGATGTGTATTTTATATATATATGTGCATGCGCGCTAAACAAGATGAGACAAAATAATAACAAAACTCCTCAAATATTTTATATTAAGTCCTAATCGTTCAAAGATATTTGGAATATCAAACGCCGCCTTCTAGCATGATAAAAATAATAGAGTATCAATTAATTATTATAAGTTTGTTGTGTCACCACAAGGCTTATCTTAATTCTTTGAGATGTTAATTTTATCACATTTGATGCTTTTAAAGAAAATTGAACAATGTTGTTTTGTTGTGTCACCACAAGGACAATGTTTTTCTTTTTTGAATATATGGAGTGCTAGGTTGGACTTAATGTGACGCCCCTAAAATAGGTATACATCACCCAATCTGAGTCGCCAAATACATGGTACATAACTTAAATATAACTTCATTTATACAATACGACAAAACGTAGCTGAGAGTGTTAACACAGATATTGTCTCGTAGACAGTATCCAAACTCAAATAAAGTCCTCAATATAATTATTATCATACTATTTTATAAAATAGTGAGGACTACTACAGCCACTATCTCGGACCGTCACTCAATTCCCCGACTAGTCTCGACTACGTTCTCATTTCCTGAAGAGAACAATGAAAGCAAAAGGGTGAGATCAACTAGCCTAGTAAGAAATATTATGACTAAGATAATGCAGAATAAATTATCATTAGCCTTTAACAGTGTTAAACTGATAGAATACAATAAATAACAAGTTTAATTATTGCGGAGTAAGTAATTCATTAGAAGAGTCAAGTAGAACATGGTATCTACTATCTTTTATGATTTAAAAAGTTTATCATCAATTTTATCGCTGAGACTCAGCTCAATAAATAATCCACATCACTGAATTATCCATGCAGTACGACCAAGGATATTCATTAGTATCACATCCATAAATTATCTATGCACTACGGGCCAAGGATATTCGTGTTATCACCAATGGTCATGATCATGTCAACAAATGTCCATCAATGCAGTACGGGCCAATGAGGACTTTTACCACATCATTTGTATCATTACATGTCATGATTATACCGAATAATCCCTGGTCATAATCATACTAATCAGCAGTTTATCTATGCACTACGGGCCAAATATGACTTTTATCACAATATAAGCATGATGATGATGACAATGATATAAAAATTTAATTAAATAAAAGCAAGGATATATTTTAAATATTTATTATTCAATTTATCTAGAATTTAATAAAGTCTAAATTGTCAATATGATACTACTTTGTGGAGTAAAATTCAAGAATAATATCGTATCAAAAATAATTTAAAAAGAAAAGGAATCAATTTTTATCATGAATAGTACCCCGGATGAATAGAACTCGAGTGAATAATATCCCGTGAATAGTAATTCGGGAATAGTACCCCATGAATAGTACTTCGGGATTAGTACCCTGTGATTAGTACACCGACATGAAAAGATTAAAAATTATCAAGAATGTTCAGAATAATATTTTCGTGAAAAGATACTAGATGAAGTGCAAATTTCAAGGATATTCTACTAATTTCACGGAGTATAGAAGCACTACTTTAACAAAATAAGTGCAGAATTCGAAATCTAAAACGAAATAATATTACTTACATACTACAGAGTATGAAAGAAAATATTATTTCTTACGAATATTGAACAAAAATAATATCCCTTACCTTAAATAGAGAGTACTTCTGACTAGTATAGCAGTGATATTCTTGAAGAAAACTTGGACTGTTTTCTACACTCAAAACTTCCTTAAACTCTAAAGAAATATGCTCAATATTATAGAAGAAGAATTCTCTGATTTCTGGTGCGATTTTCAATTCTAAACTAAGCATCCTATTTATAGGAGAATGGAAGGATACTATTTGAATTTAGAAAATCACGGACTGCACAGTGGATAATTATGGGTGCGCAAAATTCAGCTGAAACGTTTAATTTTTTGATTTTACTATGCAATAAAATATTCTATTTAAACGAAAACTTTAAATAAAATATAATATTTTCTATTTATAATCTAATAAAACAAAACTTAATATATATATATATATATATATATATATATATATATATATATATATATATTACTAACAACCAGATCATTCCCAAGAAAGAGGAGGCTTTCCGATAAGGATTTCTCCTTATTGGCGGGCAATTAGGTGACCAAACTCCTTTCCTCGACAGAACTATCTAGACATTGTCAATAATACAAATAATAATATGAATAACTTTGTCGTCTCAATTATTGATTAAATAATATAAATTATTGTGATAATAATTGAATCAATAACGTGAGATACTATGCAGTAATTACTGTAGCAATAATTGAGTATAACTGAGTGACTTCTCTCGTAAGCATCAATAATCAAAGATACTGTGCAATACCGTGTGCTACTATACAACCACACGTATTACTGTACTTTTATCACCGAGTATTTCAACAGTTAACGGTAAAACTTTCGCCGTTATTTTTATAAGAAGATATTTCTGTCGTTTTCTAACTCCGACAATATTTTCGTTGTGAGGTCCACCAATGATTGTGCCGTTATACGAATATTCCCTAATAAAATAAATATTCTCCGACCAAACGAATATATTATAACAACTTGCTTACTTTACAAAATTTATAAATATTACCCAAAACTATAATATTATATCAAATCCACACCATAATATTCAAAATAATATTTCGAGAAAATTAAATCTTTACTCATAAAAGTTGGGGTCTTACAACCTCCCCTTTTTATAAAATTTCGTCCTCGAAATTGGTGCACGTACCTGGTATAACGAAGAGGTGAGGTTACTTTGATTTCATTTCTGTGACAACCCGATATTTTCTATATAAATGAAATTTTGCATATAATTTTTTTTTTATTTTTAAAGATGAGGATTTGTACAAGATATTGTGTATATGTATTTCTGTGATAAATAAAAATACATTTATTACATGAATAATTAAAATCAATTTTATTTCAGAATTATTGATTAGTATAAATTATATTCTTATAATAATTAATTTATTGGTAGAAATGTTTTTATTATTATTTTTCATGAAAATATAATTATATATTATTTAAATAACATATGAAATGAATTTTAGAATAATTATAATAATTATTCTATTATATTAATTTTAGTGTAGATTATTAAGTTAATTATTTTACCTTAATTATTAAGGTTAAATCGGGAAGAATAAATCAGATATGGAATCCAAATCCTAATTTTAGGATTTTATCAAGGAATGAGAATAATAATATAATATTAATTATATTTTAATTTTTCAGTGCTATAAATATGTACTGTATGTACGTACTGAGGATGGTTGGTCAATTATGGTGTTTAATGTCAAAACCCTAGTTTTACTGTGGGAAACCCTAATTTGAAAATCAATTGTGAGTTTAAGACTATTATATAACTGTGTTATATGATTTATGTTGTGTATTAAATGATTAATTAGGTAAATCTTAATTAAAAAAATTTAGAAACCCTAAATAATTTTTAGAAAATCCTAAGTTATTAAAAACCCTAATTTTAATTGCTAAATCCAAATTAGAGTTCAAGATTGTTTGATAATTGTGTTAATGTGATTAATTAACAAGTATTAGAATTACAATTGTTTATTATGGAAATCCTAAATTTTTAAACCCTAATCACTAAACTAGAACCCTAATTTGGTAATTAGAAACCCTAATTTGCTAATTTGGTAACCCTAATTTGTTAATTGTAAGCTAAATGCTAATTAGTGGACACTAAAACACTAATGTTCATGTATAGTGTAATTAGAAAACCAATTTAATTAAGGAAACCCTAATTTCAAATTTTTAGAAACTAAAATTCTAGTTATTTATTTATTTTTGCTTAATTAGAAATCCTATAAAATTTATTGTGCAAGACCTTAGGGTTAAACCCTAAGAGTCAAACCCTAAGGGTTTGGGACGAGATTACACAAATGCTATTAAAATTGTATGACAAATGACTATTATGCCCTTATTGCATTATTGAGGTTTACTTGTAAAATTTGGTCTAGTTGGAGTGGTTGGCCAACCCTAGGGTAGCCATGTGACTAGAATTGAAAATATCAGCCTTTTAGCTAGCCAAATTCATTGTATTCAAGTAGTATAAATCGATCAAAGAGAGAGAAAAATTCATTTGTTACCTCATTTGGTACAAGTACACAACCTAGACTCTCTCTCTCTCTCTCTCTCTCTCTCTCTCTTAAACCAACGAAATCATAAGATAAATCAGTCCCATATTCAAGCCCCACTAACATCTACAACAAATCAGTAGCCTAAGATCAAGATTGATCAAAGTAAAGGTATAAACCCTACTTGAAAATCTGTCCATTGATCCCACGTTAGATGTTATTTTTTTGTGTGTTAAATATGTTGTATGTAGTGTATAATGATGATCTGGGTTGCTAGATGTTAGATCCATAACATCTAGAGGCTCGAATTTGAAGATTTGCGAAATCTGGAAATTTTATTTTTTTGAGTCTGATAGTGAATGTCAGGCTTTGTAGATCTCTGTCTGTGTTTAATTTTTGTGTTTTAAGTGTTGGATATTGTAGTCTGATATGTGGTCTTTGATCTGGATCAAGAATCATGCCTAGATCAGTTTTATATTGCAAGTTATTAGTGGTCAAACCACGTTGACCGACATTGACCACACGTTTCTGGGTAACCCAGAACGTGCCCAGAAAGTCTGACAGCATGTTCATGCATTTAGATCTTGCTTGTGTTTACGTTTTAGACCCTTTTATTGTTGTAATGTTGTTGTCTGACATGTAGACTACATGACCATGCCTCTAGAATCATTAGATCCTTCTCTGAATCAAAGTAATAAGTGGTCAAAATGGCGAGGACGAAACTGTCGGATGAAGTTTCTGGGTAACCCAGAAACCTTCATAAGCAGTTTCTGACAACTACTTTGACCGGTCCATATCTGCTTTATGTGATGTTGTTAAAATGTTTTTATGTAATGAATCTGTAGTCTTACATGTTGTCTACACACAGAAGGCTTAATATTACTAAAACATCAACCGAAATACAAGTTGTGGAAGCCCAAAATGGACAGCTCGAACTGTTCTTCATTTTTGGGTAACCCATAAAATGAAGAACAGTTTTGACATCTACTTTGAAGGCTTAGATCTCGCTTGTGTTGTGCTTGTTGATTATGTTTGTTCTTTGATCTTGTAATATTACATTAGTACTACAACCTCTAACCTTTATCTTTCCCAGAAACTTCATGATCTGTCATTAAAGGTTGGTCAAAGTTGCTCACTCTAAACTGTGTATGAGGATCTGTGTTTGTATGAAGAACATGAAGAATACCTATAGCGACAGTTCTGTCACTATAGGTGGTCTTTAGCGACAATTTTAATAACAAAACTATATTTTTATTAAATAATTATAGAAAATTAGTTTTTAATTATTAAAATTACAAAATAAATTATTAAAAATTATTTTAAAATCTGAAAATTAGTTTTTAATTATTTTTAATATATTTCATAAATATTTAATATTTTTGGAATATTAAAAGTATTTAATTTATTTAATTATTATATTAAATAAATTATTTAAAAATGATTTTAATACATGAAAAATTATTTAAAAATATATTATGATATAAGAAAATATTTTATGTTATATTTAGTACCTTTTAATATTATGTGATGAATTTCATTAATAAATTAATATTAATGATAATTATTTTATGTAATAAATACATTAAATAAATTATGGAAAAATAGATTTAATGATTTAAAAATAGTATAAAAATTGTTTAAGTGTTATAAAAAATATTTTAAGTTATAAAATATAACTTTTAATATTTAAAGGTAGATTTTATTAATAATTTAATATTAATGATTATTAACTTATTATTAATAATATTAAATTTATTTAATAATTATATTAAATAAATAGTTTAAAAATGGTTTTATTAATCTAAAAATCATTTAAAAAGGATATAAATAAATTAAAAATATTATTAAGTTATACTTAATGACTTTTAATATTTTGATAAATAGTACATTAATAATTAAATATTAATAGAATTTATTTAAAAATGATTTTAAATGTTCTAAAAATTATTTACGGGTAATATAAATGTTTTAAAAATATTTTGAGTTATTATAAATAACTTTAATATTTTGGCAATGGTTTCATTAATAGTTTAATATTAATTAAATATTAATGATAATAGAATTGTTTAATATTTAAATCATTTAATAATGATTCCGATGTTTGAAAATTCATGATAAATTATAATAAATGTTAAAAAATTATTATAAGGTCATGAAAAATAATATAACTGATACATAAGTTATCTAAATGGATATTGAACTGCTATATAGGGTCTTAGACTCGATAAATAACCGGTAAAGTTGTCGGTACACTGACATATTTCAGAAATTAATCTGGACTTAGATAGATTGACTTAATAAATGTTATTTGTGATTCAATGGTTGTTAAACTTACATGACAATGTGATTAGGTTATGTGTTGACTGCAAATAGCAGTACAATATGACATGATATATTATTCTAATCGAACGAATGATCTATTTAATGATAGGGCTTGGTATAAAAGATAAATCTAAGTTGTGTAAGCAGCAAACAAGGCAAATACCTAACCCTTTGCATTTACTTTATGCAACGGACATGCGTAAGATAATATCTGAACTATTCATTTTAATTGTTCAAATATTTCAACCTTTGTATACACTTATGCAATGATTCTGTATACGAAAGTTATTAAATTATAATTGTTGTACAAGTTCCTTTTATTCTGTTATTGTAAATTAAGATATATATTATGTTCGTTAATTTCTAAACATGGTTATACAAGTGTCCTCACTTGGATAATCATTATATTTTATCACATGTTGATACATACATATCGGTGTCCAGTATGTACACATTGAATTAAAAGCCGTCTAAGCTATTTGATCTGGCTAGACACAAACTTAAAAGTGTTGTTGAACAAGATAAGAACTTTATCATTATCCAACTGAATTGTTTTGGTTTGGATTCTAGACTGGTATGAACATCCCAAATATAGGAAACTTTTATGCTCCTAAGGAGGATATGCTGGACGAAAATATCGTCCTTTAATTTAGTATTGATAAATACAGGGCATAACGGGCTGATCACCCCCGTGCCCATAAGTTATGACGGTTTACATATGAAGTTCTGTTTAACCTTTTAGAAAATAGAAAACAATGTTCATAGTCTGTCAACTGAACCTCATTTATAGTAAGTATGTAGTTTCAAAAATTTGAAATCGAAATAATATGTTGTTTATTATTGGTTTAGCTTACTTTACAACTGTTGATTCGTTGTAGAAGTATCGTTCAAAGAAAACATTTAATTCGTTCAGCTAACTGTTTTTGTTGCTATTACTTGCTGGGCACTCAAATGCTCATCCTTGCTTAATTTAAATGTTTTCAGCTAAGTGTGAACAACCTGAAGGCTCTGCCAAGAACAAAGGGAAAGGGAAGGTCGCTGAATGAATGATAATGCTAAAAAGTTGTCCAAGATCAAGGAAAAGGCGTAGTGAATAGGTAGTATAGGTTCCTCATTCTCTACCAAATGAGGCGCAAACCTGGATAACTTCGCGAACTTCGCCTCGTACTGGGACACCGTCATGTTATTTTGTTCCAGTCTGATAAACTCTACCTCCTTCATATGACGAATACTTTTAGGAAAATACTTATCATTGAACAGTTTCTGAAACGTTTCCTAAGACATATTGAGTGCGTCATGCTGGGTACGCTTCACAGATTCCCACCAGTAATCTGCCTCACCACGGAACATAAAGGTGGCGAATGGAACCTTCTGTTCCTCCGTGCATCCCAAGATATCAAATATCTTGGTAATTTATTTAACCCACGTCTCCGCCTTGATTGGATCTGGCTTTCCCATAAATTTTGGTGGTCCCAACTCTTTGAACTGTTTGGCTGTGACAAGCCGCGCGTTGCTATCATTTTCACCCGTATTTTGTACACGAGTCTCCCTCGTCCGATTTTGCATGAACTGTAAAAAGCTTCTAAACATTCCATCATTCATCATTTGTTCGGTAGTGTTGTTTACAGGAGGAATATTGCCTTCCTGTTGCACGTTCCCTTGGGTGGTGATTAAAGGTATTTCCATGGTCTCATTTACTCCATTGTTAACGTTCTCAGCTGCCATTCTCAAATACTAACATAAAATAAGGGTTAATTAAATAAATTAACATATCACATAATATCTCTATATTATGACCGACCAACATATAAGCTTAGGTAGGACACACTAGTGAAGGATTTACTCGTCTCTCCCCTCCTAGTCATATTCCCTGATCTCCGCCAGAGACCATATACCTAAGCTCTGATACCAACTGTGACTCATGTCCCAACCGTGGACAGCACCTCACAATGATACCGATCAGTTTTCCACCGCAGAACGGCGTCCCCTACGGAGAGTCTGGCTTCGGCGCATCCCCCATCAATAGGAAGTCACCAGATAGAGGCTCGGGGCTCTTTACTTATGGCTCTGATACCAACTGTGATGCCCCCAAAATAGGTATACATTACCCATTCTGAGTCGCCAAATACATGGTGCAGAAATAACTACAACATCATTACAACAATTGTCGTGCAAAATACGACAACACATAAACTGTGAGTTTAAATACAAATATTATCTTATAGACAATATTCACACTCAAATAAGTCTTCATTACAATTATTAAAATACTATTTTACAAAATAGTGAGGACTGCTAACACAACTGACTGAAAACATCACTCCACACCCCGACTAGTTTCTGCTATATTCTCGCCTCCTCAGAATAACAGTACTTCTGATCGAAATATCAGATGTAATGCCGAAGGAAACTTACACTGAATAGCAACTCTCAAAGTATCTAAATACTCACAAAAATATGCTCAATAATATAGAGAGAAAACTTATGAATTCTGGTGTGATTTTCAATTCAAACCTAAGCACCTATTTATAGAAAAATGCTAGAACGCCAAAGGAGACTAAATTATAAAATAATATTATTATTATTACAATTCAAGCACGCTAATGACCAGCACTCCACTTTTGAAAAGAAGAAAAACTCAGCACATTTCAACAAAGGACACGAGTGGGGCCCACCTATTTTTAATAAAAACATTTATTTTCAAAACTTCAATAATTCATAATAAATAGCCCTTTTATCAGAAAAATTCGAATATCATGTCCTTTTCATAGGAAATTTAATTCTCTACAGCTTTGTAGAAGAAAATTTTTCTAAATTCTAAACAAAAAATGTCCGAAATCCACATACGGATAATTTTTAATACTTCCATTCTGACAAAATACTGATAAAACACCTCAGCATTAATTCTTTCATTTATAACCACATAAAATAAATATATCCACATAAAATAAATATTTTCTTATCATATAAATCAATAATTAATTATTCATAAATAATATTACAGAATCACAATTATGACAACCAGGTCGTTCCTAGGAAAGAGGGGGCTTTCCGATAAGGATTTCTCCTTATTGGCGCGCAATTAAGTGACCAAACCTCTCCTTAGACAGAACTTCCTTAGACATTGCCAATAATGCTATCTAATAATTTTATTCAAATAATATGAATTATTGATCTGATAATAGGAAATACTGTGCAGTGACAATTATTGAAACAACAATAATATATAATATCAATGTAGTAATTATTGAATCAATAAAATAAAATATTAAACAGTAATTATTGAGTAGTGCCTTCTTACGTAAGGATCAATAATTCAATAATACTGTACAATACCGTGTGCTATTGTGTAACCACGTGTATTACTGTATTTTAACCACCGGGTATTCTAACAGTGTTAACGGTAACAACTGCGCCGTTATTTATAAAAACTTAAAATTATCGTTTTCTTCATCCGACCGTTTTTCGTTATGGGGACCATAAATGACTTCGCTATCGTACGAATATTCCCCGACAACAAGAATATTCCACGACCAAACGAATATTCCTCGACAAAAATGAATATTTTATAACCACTTACTTATTTTGAAAAATTTGCACATTTCACCCATAACCAAAGCATTATATCAAATTAATACTTTATTATTCAAAATAATAATTAGGAAAAATTCAATTTTATTTATGAATAAGTTGGGGTCTTACAGAAGGTTCATTCAGGATATTTCCTAAATCGCGACTCCATTGATGAATTTAACTAGGAAAGCGGTGAAATTTGTTTGGAAGGAAAAGTGTGAGGAAAGTTTTCAAGAGTTGAAGAAGAGGTTAAGTACGACACATGTGTTATGTCTCCCTGATAGCATGAGAAATTTTGTGGTGTATTGTAATGCATCACATAAAGGATTAGGCTGTGTGCTTATGCAAAACAGCAAGGTCATTGTATATGCGTCACGACAACTGAAGGGTTATAAGAAGGGATATCCGACTTATGATTTGGAACTGGCAGTAGTGGTGTTTGCTTTAAAGATATAGAGACACTATGTCTACGAGGAGAAGTGTGAGATATATACAGATCACAAGAGTCTGAAATATATTTTCACACATAAGGATTTGAACATGCGTCAAAGGAGATGGTTGGAATTGATAAAGGATTATGACTGGGAGATTTTATACCATCCGGGTAAAGAGAATGTCATTGCCAATGCCTAAAGCAAAAAGGGTCAGGAGAAACTGTTTATGTTAACCGCTCAGGAGGAACTAATCTCAACGATGGAAAAGCTAGAGTTGGAAGTGAAATATTCGAAGGAGTCGAATGAAAAACTATTCCAAATGGAAACTGGTCCAACTTTAGTGTGTCGACGTTGGAATTTTTATTTGTCCCTTTCTATTATTGTCTTTTGGTGTTCTCATTTTAAGTAAGATTTGTTTGAAAAAATAAGTTTGAAAAGGTCCGACATGTATATGTCGACGATTTGACTGTTAGAGTCACCAGTTGGTATTTTTAAATGGTTGCACCAACTCAACCGAGAAAAGGTTTGCACAAAGACCCAAAGTTTTGACACTGTTTAACTGGTCTGGGAAACTAAAATTCATTAGGGTCCAGGGGCTTGATTAATCGGAGGGAAGGTGTTGGGCACCCCCCGACTTCCATAATAACATGGTTACTGCCACTTTTTATTAAACTTTTATCTGTGAATGTGTGTGTGTGAATAAGGTCTATGTGCAATTGTTTAGAAGTAGTGCTATGCCTCTTTTGCACCTATATACAAAGGATTTGACTTTTGTATAAAAGTTTAACTTTAACAAGATATAGTAGTAAAGTTTTGTAAACCAGGTTTTTCAAACCCTTGTGCTTAATAGTAATTGAGACCTTTGATACTTCCATTTTATTATGTGTTCGGCTTCATTGCTTTTATTTTTGAGATGCGAGATATCTTTGAGAAAATAAATTACATAGCAGCGCCGAACTCCTTGTGGGCATGAGAGCCATCTAAGGATATTCATACACCGTAGATAATTTACAAGCTGGCTGTAGCTGCAAAATGTCCATCACGGGAGCCGAATCTAGATTTAGAGACTGAATATGTGATCACATGATTTCTAAGCTCACATGAAAAAGAAATATGTACAAAAGCTAGAAACAGAACTAGATTTGAGTAAATATAAACCACTCTAGCTTCAGCGGTTCCAGTTTAGTCACTTTGAACCGGTTAAAGTTAGAAGTAGCCAGATTGAGACAAATCTAGCCCGTAGGCTGAAAGATTAAATATCTACATTATGAAAGCAATTAAAGCAAATATTTATATAAAAGCGGTATATATATATATATATATATATATATATATATATATATATATATATATGTATATATTGACAATCAACTGCCACGAAGTAAACTCCAAGCAGGGTTTGTATTGTCAGGGCTGCCTGACCTTCGTTGAAATTACTGCTAATGGTTTGTATTGTCAAGGCTGCCTTACCCTCGTTGAAATAGCTTTCAACGGCTAAGGATGTATAAAATCTCCGCTAGGGATGGATTTCTGACGAGATGTATGCTTTTGATTGCAATTACAACCCAAGTGATGGCATCGGACCTTCGCGATTCGCTGTCAAGGGTAGCTTTCAACAGGTTTGATCATTCACTTTATGAACCCTGTATCTGGGCAAATACTAACGATTGATATGTAGACCCGCAGTTTGGTCTTTGAAAATTAGGATTTCAGGCTTTTTCGCTTAATCGCGTAGCATCTTTTTCCTTGATTTGACTTTTCAGCTTGTGGGACCTCCTTTGCAACTCAAATTTGATCAAGCCGGATGGGGTGGGGACCACCCAGGGTAGCCGCTGGTAGACCTGTGACTGCTGCGAGTATACCCACTGCCACTCGTGGGCTATATCTAACTTGTCTTTCCCTTTCACAAGTCATTTTTAACTTGAAGCCGCACAGAGAATCTGAGATTTCATATTTCGATATACTGAGTTCGGGCTATTTTCTGCAAAATCCGTCACCATACAATCGTTTTGCCCTATCCCGGTAACGTTTACATGTTTTCTTTTCCAGTTTTGATCGTTGGAAAGTGAGATATCATATAAAATGCTTCAAAACACATAGTAGTGAATATGCATGCTCATATGAATTGATAAAAATTATTCAACACAGTAATTGTTAGTATTTTACCATGCTAAACGTATTGATGTGAAAAAAAATTAACTTTTGAAATAGTCAATTTGGCACCTTTTTATGCTATTTTTTTCATCCTATTTGAGGACAAATGAGCAAAGGTTTGGACGTAAAGTAATCCTGGTAATTTGGCTACCCTTATGGATTTTGACTTTGATGTTTCTCATGCATATAGGATGTTTATAACTTTGAGTTGGTGTGCTACTGAATGGCCACCTAGTCATAATAAGAGGTGGGGCCCACGAGTGAAATGAAATAGGATGGTTCATAGGTAGTGGTGGAAAAATACGGTGGTGGTGATGTTTTGCTTTTTTTATTATATATATATATATATATATATATATATATATATATATATATATATATTAAAATAAGTTTTATTTTTTATGAATAATAGAATATATTATATTTTATTATGCATAGTATTTGCATAGTAAAATTAGAAATTTCAGTCGAAATTCGTGAACTCTCACTGTGCAGTCCGTGATTTTTCCTTTACTGTGCATCCAAATAGTATCCTTCCATACTCCTATAAATAGGATGCTTAGTTTAGAATTGAAAATCAAACCAGAATCAGAGAATTCTTCTTCTATAATATTGAGCGTATTTCTTTAGAATTTAAGGAAGCTTTGAGTGTAGAAAATAGTTCAAGTTTTTTTCAAGAATATCAACGCCCTACCAGTCAGAATTACTCTCTTTTTAAGGTAAGGGATATTATTTTTGTTCAATATTCGTAAGAAATAATATTTTCTTCCATACTCTGTAGTATGTAAGTAATATTATTTCGTTTCAGATTCTGAATTCTACACTCATTTTTTTAAAGTATTACTTCTATACTCCGTAAAATTAGTAGAATATCCTTGAAATTTGCGCTTCATCTAGTATCTTTTCATGAAAATATTATTATGAACATTCTTGATAATTTTTTATCTTTTCATGTCGGGGGTACTATTCCCGAAGTACTATTCACTCGGGTACTATTCACCTGGGGTACTATTCATGACAAATATTGATTTTTTTTCTGTCCAAATCATTTTTTATACAATATTATTCTTGAATTTTACTCCACAAAGCAGTATCATATTGACAATTTGGACATTATTAAATTCTGAAAAAATTAAATTATAAAATATTTAAAATTTATCATTGCTCTCATTTAATTAAATTTTTATATCATTGTCATCATCCTCATGCTTATGATGTGGTAAAAGTCATCTTTGGCCCATAGTGCATATATGGATTGTTGATTGGTATGATTATGACCAGGGATCATTTGGTATAATCATGACTTGTAATGTTACAAATGATGTGGTAAAAGTCTTCATTGGCCCGTAGTGCATTGATGGACAGTTGTTGGCATGATCATGACCATTAGTGATAACACGATTATCCTTGGCCCGTAGTGCATGGATAATTTGTGGATGTGATACTAATGAGTATCCTTGGCCCGTAGTGCATGGACAATTCAGTGATGTGAATTATTTATTAAGTTGAGTCTCAGCGATAAAATTGATGATAAACTTTTAAATCATAGAAGATAGCAGATATCGTGCTCTACTTGACTCTTCTAATGGATTGCTTGTTCCACTATAGTTAAACTTAATGTTTATTATATTTTATCAGTTTAACACTGTTGAAGGCTAACGATAATTTATTTTGCATTATCTTAGTTATAATATTTCTTACTGGGCTAGTTGAGCTCACCCTTTTGCTTTCATTGTTCTCTTCAGAAAATGTGAACATAGCCGAGATTAGTTAGGGAATTGAGTGACGGTTCGAGATGGTGGCTGTAGTAGTCCTCACTATTTTATAAAATAGTATAATAATAATTGTAATGAGGAGTCCATTTGAGTTTGAATATTATCTAGAAGACAATATTCGTGTCAAAACTCTTAGCTATATTTTGTCGTATTTTACACGACAGTTGTCTAATTAAGTTTGTATTTGTATTTTGCACCATATTTTTGGCAACTCAGAATGGGTGATGTATACCTATTTTGGGGGCGTCACAGTTGGTATCAAAGCTTAGGGATATGATCCTTGGCTGAGATGTGAGACTAGAACTAGGAGGGGAGAGACGGGTAATTCCTTCACTAGTATGACCTACTTAAGCTTATTTGTTATTTAATTGGTTGGTCAGAATATAGGGATAATATGTGGCATGTCAATTAACCCTTGTTTTGTGGTAGTGTTTGAAAATAACATCCGAGAATGTTGAGATAAGCAATAGAGCACCTGAGACCGTTGAGTCACCAACGATCAATACCCAGGATAATGTGCATCAGGAAGGCAATAATCCTTAGGAAAATAACAACATCGATCAAATGATGGACGATGGGATGTTCAGAGGCTTTATGCAATTTATGCAACATCAGGCGAGAGCGACTCCGGTTCAAAATGCAGGTGGAAACACTGGCAACTCACGGATGGTCACCGATAAAAAGTTTACGGAGCTGGGACCATCAGAGTTTTTGGTAAAGGCAGAACCACTTAAGGCAGAGACGTGGACAAAGAAGATCACCAAGATATTTGATATCTTGGGATGCTCCGAGTGTGACAACCCGAATTTTTATAAATTATTAAAATAAGAATTTAATAATTAAAATTCGTATTATGAGATGTTTTGAGTTTGAGTATGTATATATACGTGCTATATATTTTAAAATATGTGATCTGGTGTGAAGAGAAATATATATTCATATATTTGGAAAGTGATGTTTAATAGTTGAGTTAACTATTGAAGGAATTAAATGAATTTGGTAATTAATTTTAAATATTTATTGAATTAGATAAATATTTTAAATAATTTATTTATTGAGAAAAATAAATAATTTATAAAATTACGGTATAATAATTTAGTTACGGGTGTATGATAATTAAATTAAAGCAAAGATAAATTTTATTCTTTGAAGATTTAATTTAATGAATTAATTAAATTAAATGAGTTGTTTAATATTAAAGGAAATAAGTAAATTAAATAAAGTGATGTGTAAGTCTAATTTATTAATTAAATTAGATATATGATTATTTATTAATCATAAGAAGAATTATAATAAAAATTATAATTATTATTGTAAGTTATGAGAGTTGATTAAAGGTGTAACAAATAAAAATTATATAAAATAATATTATTAAAATAAACTAGTGGGGGATAATTGTGCGTAGCCAAACAAGGCCTTGTGGCCTTTGGCTTATTGTAACTGAAGTAGACGTATTATTTTGCTAGCGGATGGATACGTTAGTGATGTTTAAGGTTATTATTATTTGAGCCATGTTTAAGGTTCCGAATGATGTATTAATGTTGAATTGTAATATCATTTCGCGATGTAAACTATTGTAGTATTAAATTGATTCTGAGATATTTAGATGTAAAGGTTGAAGGTTTTGGGAATGATGATAGTTTGTAATAGAAATCCGCAAATTGTCAATGGTTATATTATCATTTAATGATTTAAAAGCAGAGGTTAAAAGTATTATTAACGACTGAAATCAAAAATTAAATTGTATGAATTTTGGGGTCGTTACAGTTGGTATCAAAGCCGTAGGTTATAAACCTTAGGTAGGTGTACCTTAGACTATAACCTTAGAGAAGAGATGTGAAAATGATAAAGAATAAGCTCAGATAGAGTTTGAATAATAAGAAGTAATTTAAGAAATTTATAAAGAAGTGATTAAAACATGCGTGAGAGGATTCAAAGAAGAATCTCGTAGAGTTGTGGGGTTACCCAACTCCAATAATAAGAATGTAAGGTGATAGACAATGTCTATAAGAAGAGAATGGTAAAGAAGTTAAGAATAAAAGGTTATATTTAAGTATGATACAATTGTACTCTTTAATAGTTGATGTGTGATATCTGGGCTAAACGATTCCTTCATAGAGAGGAGGTATATACGAACTAGCGACTCGAAACCTAGTTTGTTGGTTGTTCGTGGGAAACCACCCAGCGTACCATATTGAAACTATTAGAGACTCGATGTGTACCAAGTATAGAAAGTGGACACGAATGTCGAACTCGAATGAAATGTTGAGCAATATAAATGAAGTTAGAAATTCTTAAAAGAAGAATTGTTATATAAACAAGAAAATTCAGAGAAAAATCTTGAAGAGATATAAAGATAAGAAATGGGAGTTGCCTAACTCCAATAGACAATATAACGAATAATAATGAATAGACAAAGCCTGTAAGATTAAAAGCATAAATGAAATCGTAAATGATGAAAAAAAGGAAAGAAAGAGGATCGTAAAACAAAACAATTACGAGTTAAGAAAAGAATTTAAAGGGAGATGATTATAGAATAAGATCACGACGTGATCTGTTTAAGTTATAAAAGGAAGATGGTCTGTAATATTTGAATAGTGATAGCTTGATGCTAAGAAGATAATGTACTATGATATAGTACGAGATAAACTTGCGAGGAGTTATAAATGATGTGATACGAGGAATTCGTATCGAGCAAAAGAGCATGTTATAAGTAAGATAGAGTTAGGTGGGATTTCAATTGAGGAATCATGTGATGGTTGAGTTGTACAAACCTTTGTATGGGCGAGAATTTTGTGCTTGCACTCAGTTTATCACATTGATAATCATTGGAATGTTGGTGTCGCGCTATCAATGTATATGTGGCGAAAAGGTGATTCTTTTCTCATGTGTATATTTGATAGTTAGAAACTATTAAGATTAGTTAGATATTATTAGGATTAGGTGCGGTTCTTAAAACTAATGCATATGATAAGTTCGTGACTCATAATAATATGGTATGTTTTGAACCCCTCAGCGAATGGACGCTTATGGTCTGACTAGGATATGTTCTTAAACTCATATTATTGTGGCAAGTTCCTGAACTTCCAAAGTGCGGTAAATTT
Organism: Panax notoginseng; assembly: GCA_016801055.1. Classification (NCBI taxonomy): domain Eukaryota; kingdom Viridiplantae; phylum Streptophyta; class Magnoliopsida; order Apiales; family Araliaceae; genus Panax; species Panax notoginseng. The sequence continues at coordinate 43,739,328 of CM029017.1, read as the reverse complement.
GATGAACTATACTGGGTATATAGGAGGACTGTAAGTTGAAATACAAGAATATTTAGTGTAAAGATTGAAATTGATGGAGAAAATTAGATATTCCAAATCTTCTAGCTTTGCTAGATTTTTGAAATTTATTCACTTCGTACTGATGTTTTCACTTCTATTTTCTTGAAAAATATTGGATCAAATGATGAAACTAATGAGTTTTAAAAATAATACCGTTATTCGTATGTTTATGCTAATTACTTCGGCTAGACAAAAATGATTTGAAATATATCAAAATATTTTTTTTATATTATCGATGTATCATGGAACCTGGTGCAGAGATGACAAAAATGATGGAGTCATTAATGCAATATTACTTAGTGTTGGATGTGATCTAATGATCGTCAACCCACTATGGTATGATGTAGTATGACAAAGTCAAAAAATGATGGAATCCTTAAACGGACTGTAAATACAGTGCGGTATCATAACGTCATAAAAAGATTTTTGAGATTCCTTTAAAATATGAGAATATATATATATATATATATATATATATATATATATATATATATAAGTATATATATATTTCGATTGATGTCTGAATTGTTGTAGAAGTCTATGCTATTTGATTCAGCTAGACGAATATTAAAAGATGTTCATGAAATTCAAGCGTTTCTTGAGAAGTTATGCCAAACCAAATTGTTTTGGTGCGGATTCAGATGTTGAAAAGCTGAGATGAAAAACCCTTTTATAGGGGATTACGCGGAGGCGTTGAGATGTTTGTGCACAATACATTGTACGAAGGGCTAATCACCCTAAGTACGAGGAGCCCCTATAGTCTTATGACTGTTAAAGTTTAAGTTGAAAGATTACTTATAACTATGGACATACGCATAGCGTTTAAATGTTTGTGCACAATACATTGTAAGAAGGGCTTAACACCCTAAGTACGGGAGTCCCTATAGTCTAAAGACTGTTAAGGTTTAAGTTGAAAGAGTACTTATAACCATGGACGTAGTTCAAGGTCTTATGACCCTCAGCATGATTTGGAATCTTTTAAATTCCTGAGTTATTCATGCTACTTCCCAATTATTGAGCAATTGTGAAAGATTCTTGCTATTCTAAAAGGTGAATGTGGTAAGGATGATATTCCTTAGAAAGAAGTGAGTCGTAGAATGCGGCACTGAATAATGAATATATTGAATAAGTGAGAAAATTTTTTTTAAATGAGAAGGAGATGAGTTATCAAAGAATAATGTAAAACTATTAATAGAAAAGTTTAATAATTGTAGAAAGATCTTTGTGGAAAGAGAGTGGTTATAGGACCCAATGAATGAATAAGGTATTAACGAAAAATTTATTTTGATAGATTGAATGAATGAAGATAAATAATTAAAATTTCGAGGACGAAATTCTTAGAATAATGGGTGAATGTGATATCCCGAGTGTTTATGATAACGATTCTTAGAAAAGGAAATGAATGGGTTAAAGAATATGTAATATTCAAATATAATTGAGTCTAAGTAAAGGTTATGAAATAAAACCTAGAATTTATTGAAGAAATGAATGTAGTAGGAAATATTAAACTTATATTAAGGTAATGTGTTGAAGATATTCGATGATAAATTTTGAAAAGAGATTTGGTGAAAACCTGAGTAAGGTAGGGTTTTGGTGATTCCGAGGACGGAATCCTTATAAGGAGGGAAGAATATGACGAATGAATTATTTGAGTTGTGATTCTGGGGACAAAATCCTTGTAAGGGGGGAAGGATGCGACAACCCGAATTTTTATAAATTATTAAAATAAGAATTTAATAATTAAAATTCTTATTATGGGATGTTTTGAGTTTGAGTATGTATATATACATGCTATATATTTTGAAATATGTGATCTGGTGTGAAGAGAAATATATACTCATATATTGGAAAAGTGAGATTTAATAGTTGAGTTAACTATTGAAGGAATTAAATGAATTTGGTAATTAATTTTAAATATTTATTGAATTAAATAAATATTTTAAATAATTTATTTATTGAGAAAAATAAATAGTTTATGAAATTGTGGTATAATAATTTAGTTACATGTGTATGATAATTAAATTAAAGCAAAGATAAATTTTATTCTTTGAAGATTTAATTTAATGAATTAATTAAATTAAATGAGTTGTTTAATATTAAAGGAAATAAGTAAATTAAAAAAAGTGATGTGTAAGTCTAATTTATTAATTAATTTAGATATATGATAATTTATTAATAATAAGAAGAATTATAATTATTATAATTATTATTGTAAGTTATGAGAATTGATTAAAGGTGTAACAAATAAAAATTATATAAAATAATATTATTAAAATAAACTAGTGGGGGATAATTGTGCGTAGCCAAACAAGGCCTTGTGGCCTTTGGCTTATTGTAACTGAAGTAGACGTATTATTTTGCTAACGGATGGATACGTTAGTGAAAGCCATATCAGTTATTCTTCGCGTCTTATTTCTAAGGCTAAATAGCAGAGAGAGAGAGAGAGAGTGAGCTTGATGAGGAAGAGAGAAAATACAGTGGTTTGAGAGAGGGTTTTCGGAGATTATCAAAAAGAGGAAGAAGGATTGCTAAAGCTTGTGACCATCTTGTAAAGAAATCAAGCATTGAAGGAATGAAAACTTAAGTTTATGTTCTAAATTTCTAATATTGGATTGTGTGAATTCGATAGTATAATTGTTAAAATTAGTTTATGTAATCTATTGGTTGTTATCTATACATGATTGTAGTAAGAGAGTTCATGAAAAATGGGTTTGAAGAAGAGAAGTGAATATTAGTGTGTATTCATATGTTATGGCTTAAGAAAGTATGAAATTTTATGTCTAATATGTGTTATAAACTGTAAATTGATAATGGAAGTTGTTAGTATGTTGAAAAACGAAAAGAACGAAAGTTAAACGGACCAATTTGGTTGAGAAACGAGTTCGTAGCGAATGAATTTGCTAAATGTGTTTAAAACATGAAAATATAGCATGAACACTGAATTGGAACCCTTAAAATGATTTGTTATTATGTTTGAAGTGTTATAATTATTCTCTATATGAGTAGCTAAGAGTTTAACGAGTCCATAGAATCGAAAACCAACTAATTCGGACTCAAACCGAGAAAGTTACGTCAAAAAAACTATAACCTGTGCGAAGTCTCGCACAGGCGCACCGCCCGTGCGCGCGGGCACGTACCTGGGGCTGGGAGATGGCGAGGGCACGCTGGAAGTCGCACGGGCGCGCGCTCATGGTGTGCTAACTTTGACTACATTTACCTATTTTGGTAAAACGGCCATAACGTTTTCATAACAACTCCGATTGAGGAGATTCAAGATGCTCCGGAACGAGGACGGATATACCTACAACTTTTGTTCTTTAAGGTTTTCAATTTGAGGTCATTAGGAAGGGTCAAAATGGTCATTGTTGGGACTATTATGTTTTCGGAGGCAATCGGAGGGCGTCGGACATTCACGTATGTAAGTGTAGTGCTTCTGACAATAAAAGATGTTGTTCTAAGTTATAAAATATGAATGTTAATAAATACAATGATACTTAATATTAATAAATGATATATGAGATAAGATGTATAAGCATAGTAAGCACACACAAGAGAGACAAATCGGGCGTGCGACGAATGAACGTCGAAACGCCGTGCCAAGTGTTAATGAATGTAAAAAGTGTTTTAAGTCAAATGAAATGAATATTATAAGATACGAAATGGGTTTAATATAAAACCAATAATGATTCCTAGCAATACTTTAACACTTGAATGAACTTCGAGTATAAAATATAATGACATATAAGTTAAAAGTGAACATAATCCAATTGAACATTGTGTATTTATGATAGGAAGGGTTATGAGATGTAGAGTAAAGTTTATATTATAACTACTATGCGTTGCTATGTGACTAATAGTTAATATGAATGATTATATAATTGTGTAGGGCACGTGAAGTGCAGATAGCTGTAGGCTGTTAAACTATTATTTGTAAACAACGATCAAGGCAAGCCTTTCAGTTCCTATTTGCTACGTGAACTTGATGATTAATTGTTTTAAGTCTTTATTGCAAATAACATGATGTGTTATATTTATGTTGAATGTGACGCTCCCGAATCCGAGGTCCCGAATCACCGCGGATCCGGTTCGATCATTCTATACAACTATTACTATATTTGCGGAAGATATAAATATAAATTATTTATACAATACATTTATCACACTATTCTCCAAGGTCGAGTAACCTTCACATAAATATAACTCATAACCTGTTTAACACATAACATATTATCATACTATACTATTACAATTCTAACTGCACACATATACTAAAGTTGTAACTGTCTTTAACCTTTCTTTGTATCCGACGCGTTCGTCTTAATCTGCAATGTTTATCATGATATAGTAAGGGTGAGCATAAGGATTTCCCAGCAAGTTTAAGTCCAATAATATAACGATATATCATGATTGAAAGAGTCTGAATAATAAGCTGGCTATAATTCAACAATATAATTGTGAACTAGCAGGAACAAATTTATGACTGAACAAGTATTATACATGAACAAATATATCTGAAACCAACTGGTAATGAAGGTGATCAGCCTTTCATACCTGACTTATACATGCACTATATCCAGAGTACAATTCATGGCAACCAGCAATGATTGACCATAAATTTATCCGAATGTAACAACTCTTAGTAGAGTTAAGTAAAAACAAACTTGCCTGAACCGTTGATTACCGCTACGCAATTTATATCGCTTTATCTGAAGACCTAATATTAGTAATATAAATCTCCAATATTAGAATAATATCATCACAATATAATACTATTATATATATAGACATACATAGAATAACTTAAACACATAACACATATCCCTATTAGTCTATAACACACATAAGATTCGGTATCAAGTCAAACAATTGCAGTCTATCTTGATTCCGACAAAATTCTAACGTCCCGACGGTCTAGTCGGACTAAATTTCGAGTTTAAGTTCAATTAAACTCTGCCTAAACACTTAACAATTAACTCAGATAATTTAATATCAGTCAAGATATTTTTCATAAGCTCGTAATAATTTTTAAATAATTATTATCATTTATCATAATTTTTTAATCATTAATATCGTATTAAAATGAATAAATTCCACATAATTCCTTTATCATTAATATTTATTTATTATCAAATATTAATGAAATACATGTCATATTATTATAATATATTTATAATATCATAAAGTATTTTTAATACTTTAAAATCAACTTTATATGATTTTTAAACAATTAAATTTATTATCCGATAATTGCTATTAATATTAAAATATTAATATTTTTATGACAAAATATCAAAAGTTATATTTTATAACTTAAAATATTTTTATAACACTTCATTTACATATGATTTTTAAATCATTAATTCCATTTTTCCATAATTTATTTAATATAGTTATTAAATAAACTAATTACCATTAATATTGATTAATTAATGAAATTCATCCCAAAATATTAAAAGTCACTGAAAATAACTTAAAATATTTTCTTTTACCATAATATAATTTTTCATGATTTTTTATGAATTAAAACTACTTTTAAATAATTTATTTAATATTGTAATTAAATAAATTAAATACTATTTATATTCCAAAAATATTAAATATTTATGAAATATACTCAAAATAATTAAAAACTATTTTTCAGGCTTTAAAATAATTTTTCAGAATTTATTTAGTATTTTTAATAATTAAAAACTATTTTTTTCTATTTATTTATAATTTTCAGAAAATCAGAAATTAAAATAATTAGAAATCGTTGCTAAAAGGCCCTATAGCGACATACCCGTCACTATAGGTGTTCTTGATGCCTACCCAGATCTTCATACACAACTAACAAGGTAGATGGTTTGACCGTAGCTAGATCTTTGATCACAATGCTTCTGGATAGTCTGATGGTTTAGTAATCTAGTAGAAGTGTAGCACTTCAACTAGAATCAAGTTTCATGGCAATCATACATCACAACAGAAAGATATCGGCCTCTAAAAATCATGTCAGACCTGTTCTTCATTTTTTGGGTTACCCAAAAATGAAGAATAACCAAGGTACCTATTTTGAAGCTTTAAATCATAAACTCTTGGACTTGGTTTGTGTAATCTAGTGGTCCAATAGTGTAGAACACATGACAGGGTATAACGACATAACATCAGATCATCTAAACAACAACAGATCTAAGATATTAAGGCCGGTCAAACTAGGGGTCAGGAAACGGTCCCTGAATATCTGGGTTTTCCCAGAATCTTCATCGGGTCATTTGGTCAACGGTGGTTTGACCATGAATTTCTACAATCCTGTTACAGATATGGGTGATCTAAAGGTTTTAATGTGCACTCCTCACGTCAGACTACAAGGATAAAACAACAAATTAACCAAAACATCAATATACAGCAAGATCAAGGGCTCAGAAAATGTTGTCAGAAGTTTCTGGGGATTCTGGGCTGCCCAGAACTTGCTTTCCGTGAACGGTCAACCTACTTTGACCGATCATAACTTGAGTTCTAGACACGATCAGACCATATTTCAAGTTGCAGAATAAAGACCACATAACATACTACAAGTCTATAACATAAAATACACATAACATTAAACACATAAATATCTAGAGACCCTGACATATGACTGTCAGGCCTTAAAATTAATGTTCTTGGTCAGTTTAAAAAATCTTGATTTCGTGCATCTACATGATATGGATCCTTGATCTATCAATCCAGATCACTTATAGACACCTTCTAACACAACTTTAAACAAAAGATCATAACAAATAACATGGATCACAAGATTTAAAAATTTTAGGGTTTTTACCAATTTGAGCTTTGATCTTGGATTCTGACTTCTGATTTTGATATTGGCTTGATATGAAATGATCATGGCTTTATTTTTGACTGATTTCCTTTCAAATTTTCGGAGGTTGAAGAGAGAGAAATAGTCTTGGCTAAAATGAACACAAAAGTAAGATTTTTCTTACTTTAATCTTTCAACCTTTTGATTCCATGGCCAAGAATGTTGTGATGTGGCCTCATGGCTGAGTTGTGGTGGAGTGGGACAAGTGCCAAGCTTCCTTGTTTATCACCACACAAATTAACCAAATATCTCAAATTTACTAAATAATATAAAAAGGGTAAAATGGTCATTTGACATTTAATTTTAATGGGATACAAGTCTTTTGCCCAAATCCTTAGGGTTTGGGTTAGGATTTAGGGTTTGACCCATTTTAGGGTTTAGGGTTTAACCCTTAACTTGCAATTAAATTTTTAAGATTTTCGAATTTCGGTTTTCAAAAATGGAAAATTAATGTTTCTAAATTATAATTAGAATTTTCTAATTATATTAAAATTTCTTAATCAATCTTAAATATTGCTAATTAGGATTAATAATTTCTAATTAAAATTGCTAATTAAGCAATTAGGGTCAAAATCACGGATTAAGGTTTACAACCCAAAATTAAGGCTTCTAATATAACATAAATTTCTAATTTAAAAATTTGCTTTCGTAATTAGATTATGGTTTTCTAATTACTTATAACTTTAAAAATCAGGATTAATATTTCCTAATTAACATTAAAATTATTAAATTAACACTTAGGTTTTCTCTAATTATAAATTAGGGTTTCTAACCCAGAAAATAGGTTTTTCCAAAATGTGAAATTAGGGTTTGCTAATTAATTAAGCTTTACCCTAATTAATACTATAATTATTTACACTTACGCCATTAAGTTCCCAATTTTGGGTTTCATACACCGAATTAGTGTTTCAAATTCCCAGAACTGAAATTAGGGGTTTCAGAACCGGTTTCTAGGGTTTCTTGTTAATGGTTAGGGTTTTCTAACCGAACGTTGACGTTCTTAATATATACTTAGGGTTTGTTACAGATATCGTTTATCTGGTCAACCCTTGACCCTTAACCACATATTGCACACATATACACAGAACATATTCACTTATTCCTTAATCCTGAATAATTCACCTAAATCCTTTACAAAATTTTGAAATCCTCAAAATTCCTTCTTAAAAATATTAAACACATACACTTATTTTCTGTCTAGGTTCTAATTTTGAACCTTAAATCAATTAATAAAAATTTTAAAAATATTCAAAATTCTCGGGTTGTCACATTCACCCCTTCTTCTAAAAATTTCGTCCCCGAAATTTACCTTACACCTTACACCATACTGCTTACACCCTTCACACACATTATCATATGCTACCCAATACACCACTCACAAGAGTAAAAATTTTCAAATTGTGCTGAGGGGTCATATAGACTATTTGTCTATCATTTTCGTAAAGGTTTTATGGAAATTCATCCGCAAACCGTCATAACTTATAAACACAAAGGGTGATTAGCCCGATATGCCCTGTACTGGCCAAGTACTAATTTTATCTGTTCCTCGTCACTGCCATAGGCACAAAAATTCTACCTCAGTCTTATTGGGTTCCGCACCAAAACAATTTGGTCCGGGAAATTTCTTTCAATGAACACTTAGAGTTTTTATAAACTTTAGTCTAGCTGAATCGAATAGCATAGACCCATATCAATAATTCAATTCAATCGAATTATTTAGGTGCAACCAAACCCCGTTGGCAAATTAAAAATTTTGAAAATATTTTCGAGAATGACGTCATGATGTCGTACTATATTAACAGTCCGTTTGAGGATGCCGTCATTGCATGACTTTGTCATAACATATCATACAACAGTGGAATAACGATTTTAGATCAAATTCACACTAAGTATTCTTGTATTTACAACTCCATCAACTTTTTATCATCTTTGCACCAGGTTACATGGTACATGAGTGATAAATAAAATAAATTTTGATATTTCAAATCATTTGCGTCTAGCCGAAATAAGTAGCATAGACTATACTTTAAACCGTTTCAAAAATGATTACGAGTCTACATTTTTTTTAAAAGCACATAGTGCGTATTCAGCTTGATGTCAAAATTTCGAAGTCTAGCATAGCTAGGAGTTTTGGAAAACTTATGTCTCCACTAATATTCATTTGCTTAACAATCTATCTGTTCTTATTATCCTCAATATTCCGTTTACACACAACTATACCCAGTTCTTCAAACCACACTTATGAGTTCATTTACTTGCCACAATCATATGAGTTTAAGAACTTGTCCTAGTCAGACCTTTGGCGTCCATTCGCTGAGGGGTTCATAAATATTTCATATAAAAATGAGTCAAGAATGTCACATAAGTATGAGTTTTAAGAACTCGTACTTAATCCTATATCCTCTACCTATAACCTATCTATCTGTTATACACATGAGAAAGGAATCACCCTCTTAACATGCATATAGCAAATAGCGCGACAAAAACATTTCATTGATTATCATGGCCAGAAACTAAGTAGTTTTTACACCAAGTACAATTCCCCGCCCATACAAGGAATCATACAACTCAACTGCCTACATAAATCCTCAATTGAATCCTCACCTAACACTAACCCCCTTCTCAATACGAATTTCATTCAACCCGTATTCATAGTCCTTTCCTGAATCTATACCAATTCATAGTACAATTGACACCCAACAATCTTGCTGTAAACTTTCCAATCATCAGATTGATTCTTATTCCATACTATAACCTTATCAGATCACGGGGTGATCTCATCGTATATATTACGATTAATTTCTATGTCTTGATGGTTTTGTTTTACGATCTCCTATCACTGCACTTCTAGTCTTTTGGACTCGATCTATTCATCACTACTGTTTAACTTTATTATCAGAGTTAGGGAACTCTGTATCTATATAACTCGCCGAGATTCGCCTTTGAATATTACCGACCGACTAACTCTATGTGAGTTAGATCTTATCCTAATCACTGCGGTTATTAGTCTCAAGTATTCCTACCTAAGGTTCATTACCAACAAATCTGATACCAATTGTGACGGCCCTGAATCCGAGGTCCCGAATCACCGCGGATCCGGTTCGATCATTCTATACAACTATTACTATATTTGCGGAAGATATAAACATAAAGTGTTTATACAATACATTTATCACACTATTCCCCAAGGTCGAGTAACCTTCACATAAATACAACTCATAACCTGTTTAACACATAACATATTATCATACTATACTATTACAATTCTAATTGCACACATATAATAAAGTTAGAACTGTCTTTAACCTTTCCTTGTATTCTACGTGTTCGTCTTAATCTGCAATGTTTATTATGATATAGCAAGGGTGAGCATAAGGATTGCCCAGCAAGTTTGTGACGCCCCCAAAATAGGTATACAACACACATTCTGAGTTGCCAAAATACATGGTACAGAAACAACAACATCTTTATTATTAAAATATAAGAACTGTGAGTTTAAATACAAATATTGTCATCTAGACAATATCCACACTCAAATAAGTCTTCATTACAATTATTGATGCATTATTTCACAAAAATGGTGAGGACTACTAAAATAACTTCTAGAACCATCATTCCATATCCCGACTAGTACTCGCTACATTCTCGCCTCCTGAGAAAAATGGAACAAAAAGGAAAAGGGTGAGCTCAACTAGCCCAGTAAAGAATATTAAGACTAAGATAATATAGAACAAATTATCGTTAGTCTTCAACAGGGAAAAATTTAATAGAATACAATAAACAACAAGTTTTACATCAATATTCGCAGCGAAAATAATAATTCATTAGAAGAATTAAGTAGAGAATGAAATCTACTATCTTCTATATATGAATTTAAAAGTTTATCATCAATATTTTATCCCTGTAACATCAATCAACATATATCTGGAAATCAAATATTCATCTTTGCACTACAGGCCTAAGATATTTATCAGTTGGTCATGTTCATCTAAACACCCGTTCATCTTTGCACTACTGGCCAAAGATATTCATCAGAAATCATTCATCTTTGCACTACAGGCCAAAGATATTCATTAATATCATCATTTAGGACTGAGGATGATAAAAAATATTTTAAAGAAAACGAATCCAGTGAAGCAAAAGAACAAATATTAGGAATTCGTATTACAGTTTATCCATGTCCAAAAATACCTCATAAACAATCATAGTGGAGTAAAATTTAAGAATGATCAAAACATGGATACAATCAAAGCTAGTATCCATAATAGATATTTTCGACAAAAAGAAGAAAATTTTATTTTTCGGTGAATAGTAACTTTTGAATAGTAACTCGTGAATAGAACTCATGAATAGTAACCCCGACATGAAAAGTTCCAAATTTGATAAAAATTTCTAACCAATATTTCGGCATAATGATATTGAAGAAATAATATCATTTTTGAATAAAATAACATCCCTTACCTCGTAAAGACAGTACTTCTAGTTGAAAAACCGGATATAGGCTATGACTTGAACCTGCACCGTATAGCAACACTCAAAGTATTAAAATACTTACAAGAATACGCTCAATATATCGAGAGAGAAAGAGAGAGAAGTTTTCAGTTTCTGGTGTGATTTTTAATTCTAACCTAAGCACCCTATTTATAGGAAAATGCTTAGAACACCAAAGCAAAAAATTTAATATAATAATAATATATTTATACAATTGTCAAGCCCACCTTAGATAACTGATCTCAGCCCATTTATATCACATGTTAGCCCACTTGAATGCAAAAAAACGATTTTGTAAATAAGAATAATTAAAACTTTCAAAAACCAATTATTTTGAAACTTCGGAACTTCAATAATTCATAATAAATAGCCCTTTCATCAGAAAATTCGAATCTTGCGACTTTCTATAGGAAATTCAATTCTCTACAACTTTGCAGAAGAAAGTTTTTCCAAATTCCAAATAAAAATTGACCGAAATCCATAAACAGACGATTTTACAGGCTATAATCAAATTTCGGTCAGTTATTGGGGTCCACCGACACACTAAACATGTGTTAATCATTTAATGCCACAAAATACTCTTCTTCCTCATATACTCATATATCCCACATTAATTATAAAAATATCACCATTAATATATTATTAAAATAATATATTTAAATGAATTATTTTATCAGAAAAAGATAAAATATTAATTTTCAACAATTGTCACATTTAAAAATTTTCTCCATCTATATCCACATAAAATTAATATTTTTCTCATCATATAAATCAATAATTAATTATTCACAAATAATATTACAGAATCACAGTACTGGCAACCAGGCCGTTCCCAGGAAAGAGGGGGCTTTCCAATAAGGATCTCTCCTTACTGGCGCGCAATTAGATGACCAAACCTCTCCTTAGACAGAACTTTCTAGACATTGCCAATAATGTTATCTAATAATATTATTCAGATAATATGAATTATTGCTCCGATAATAGAAAATACTGTATAGTGACAATTATTAAAACAATAGTAATATAAAATATCAACGCAGCAATTATTGAATCAATAAAATAAAATACTGAACAATAATTACTGTAACAATTATTGAGTAATGCCTTCTTACGTAAAAATCAATAATTGGTGCAATACCGTGTGCTACTTTGCAACAACGCGTATTACTGTGTTTTAACCACCAGGTATTCCAACAGTATTAACGGTAACAACTACGCCGTTATTTATAAACAACTTGTTTTTGTCGTTTTCTTCATCCAATCGCTTTCCGTTATGGGGCTCACACAAGGCTGCGCCGTCGTACGAATATTCTCCGACAGGAAGAATATTCCACGACCAAACGAAGATTCCCCGACAACAATGAATATTTTATAACCACCTGCTTATTTGAAATATTTGCTCATTTTACCCATAACTAACTTCATTAATCAATTTAACCCTTACTATTTCAAATAATAAATAGAGGAAATTAAATTTCATTTATTAATAATTTGAGGTCTTACAACCTCCCCTCCTTATAAAATTTCGTCCTCGAAATTGACGTACCTGGTGTTTCGAAAAGATGAGGATACCTCGCTTTTTTTCCGTTTCCAACTCCCAGGTCATTTCCTCAATAGCATGGTTTCTCCACAAAACTTTAACTTGTGGTATGACCTTCGTACGTAGGACATGCTCCTTCCTATCCAAGATCTTGACAGGTACCTCTTCATACGTTTAGTCTTCAGTTATCTCGTCTGATTCTGACTCAATAACGTGATTTGGGTCTTTCACATATTTACGTAGCACAGATATATGAAAAACATTATGAACACGAGACATACTTGGAGGTAACGCAAGTCTATAGGCCACATTTCCTACTCGATCAAGAATCTAAAATGGACCAATAAATCGTGGATTAAGCTTTTCTCTCTTCCCAAATCTTGTAACTCCTTTCCATGGAGCCACACGTAACAATACATGATCCCCAATACTAAATTCCACGTCTTTTTGATGAAGATCCGCATAACTCTTTTGTCGATCCTGTGCCGTTTGTATACGTTGTCGAATCGTTTGGATCTTCTCTGTAGTCATTCGTACCAACTCTGGTCCTAACAATGTTGCTTCTCCCATCTCATCCCAACATATTGGAGAGCGACACTTTCGTCCATATAATGCTTCAAATGGAGCCACACCTATACTTTCCTGATAACTGTTATTGTAGGAGAATTCCACCAATGGTAGGTACTTATCCCAACTCCCTTTGAAATCTAGGACACAAAGTCTTAATAGATCTTCAAGAGTTTGAATAGTCCTCTCTGATTGTCCGTCCGTTTGAGGATGGTATGCCGAACTAAATCGTAAATCCGTGCCTATAACTTTTTGCAAGCTAACCCAAAATCTTGAAGTGAATCTTGGGTCACGATCCGAAACTATGGATACTGGCATGCCATGCAACCTTACAATCTCATTCACGTACATACTAGCAAGATGTTTAAGGGAATAAGTCTCCCGTATCTGCAAGAAATAAGCAGACTTGGTTAATCTATCAATAATCACCCAAATAGCATTTATGCCTTGAGAAACCGTAGGAAGACCCGTAACGAAATCAATGGTAATGTGTTCCCACTTCCATTTCAGAATCTCAAGTGGTTGCAATGGACCCTTTGACACTTGATGCTCCGCCTTTACACGCTGACAAGTTAAACACATCGATATAAACTTTGCAATCTCTCTTTTCATATTGTTCCACCAAAATGTATGTCGAAGATCACGATACATTTTGGTACTTCCAGGATGGATCGCAAATGGTGTATTGTGTGCCTCCATCATAATCTTGTATTTCAAATCAGAGTCGTTAGGAACACAAAGTCTAGATTGGACTCGAAGTATTCCTTCTTCATCGATTCTCACTTTCGGAATAGCACCTTCTTGTACTTTCTTCTTCATACGCATCAGCTCCGGGTCGGTGGCTTGAGCAACCTTAACTTTTTCTATTAAAGTTGGCTCTATGCGTATACTTGACATCATCGCACTTATTCCTGCATATGATCTTCTACTCAACGCGTCAGCTACCACGTTTGCTTTTCCAGGATGGTATTGAATAGTGTGATCGTAATCTTTCAACAGCTCGAGCCAACGTCATTGCCGCATTTGAGTTCTTTTTGAGTGAAGAAATATTTGAGGCTTTTATGGTCTGAATATATCTCCACTTTCTCCCCATATAGATAGTGCCTCCAGATCTTTAGCGCGAAAACGACTGCTGCTAACTCTAGATCATGAGTAGGGTAATTCCTCTCATATTCTTTAAGTTGTCGCGAGGCATAGGCTATGACTTTCCCATGTTGCATGAGAACACATCCTAACCCTTTGCCTGAAGCATCACTGTAGATAACAAATCCATCCGAACCAGATGGTATTGTCAAAACAGGTGCCGAAATGAGCCTCCTCTTAAGCTCTTGGAAACTCTTCTCGCATTCCTCGCTCCATACGAATTTTGTATCCTTCCGAGTCAGCTGAGTTAACAGGGTAGCGATTCGAGAAAACCCTTCCACGAATCTCTGATAATAACCAGCTAAGCCCAAAAAGCTACGTACTTCGGTCACCGTCTTCGGTTGCTCCCAACTTTGTATTGCTTCAATCTTCGCCGGGTCAACAGATACTCCATGTTTTGACACCACGTGCCCTAGGAATGCTACTTCCTCAAGCCAGAACTCGCATTTCTTTAACTTAGCATATAGCTTGCTATCACTAAGCCTTTGTAGTACCAGCTTCAAATGGTGCTCATGATCTTCACGACTTTTGGAATATATGAGGATGTCATCAATAAATACAACAACGAATTGATCCAAATAATATTTGAATACTCGGTTCATCATATCCATGAAAGCCGCAGGAGCATTAGTCAATCCAAAAGATATGACTAAGAATTCATAATGCCCGTACCGAGTTTTAAAGGCAGTCTTTGGAATATCCTTAGTTCTAATCTTCAGCTGATGATATCCAGAACGAAGATCCATTTTTGAAAAGAATTATGCTCCTTGTAACTGGTCAAACAGGTCATCAATACGAGGTAGCGGATACCTATTCTTGATAGTGACATGGTTCAATTCCCGATAGTCAATACAAAGTCGCATACTCCCGTCTTTCTTCTTTACAAATAAAACAGGAGCACCCCAAGGAGATGTACTAGGACGAATGAAACCGATGTCCAATAACTCCTGTAGTTGGACCTTTAACTCCTGAAGTTCAATAGGAGCCATTCGATATGGGGTTTTAGAAATAGGCTTTGTACCAGGTTCAAGATCAATAAAGAATTCAACTTCACATTCCGGGGGTTGACTGGGAAGTTCTTCAGGAAATACGTCTGGAAAATCAATAACAACATGAATATTATTTAAATCTGACGTTTCTTTATTCAAATCCATAACATAGGCTAAGAAAGCTTGACATCCGTTTTTCAATAAACGAATAGCTTTATGACTTGATATGACAGTGATTGATTTTAGTGGCTTAGTTGCTTGAATTCGTACAACAGGTTGGTTAGGAATATGAAAACTAACAACCTTACGAAAACAATCAATTTTGGCATGATGAGTAGTTAACCAATCAATCTCCAAAATCATGGCAAATGCAAGAATGTTTAAGGAGATAGGGTCAACAGGTAAGGTGATGGTGCCAACTTGGATCAAACAAGATTTATAAACAGTGGATGTGATGAAAGTTTCTCCTAACGGAGTCTCCATGGATAAATTAAAGTCTAATTTCTCCAGAGTCAAGTTTAAACGTTGAGCACAAGTAGGATAAATAAATGAATGGGTAGCACCGGTATCTAGCAAGGTATAAACTTCACATGAATTTATGATTAGCTTACCCGTGATCAACTCGTTTGGGTTCCTCGCATGTTGACCAGTCACGACAAACGCTCTTCCAGGAACCGTTGACTTTGTCTTTTTTGGGACAGTTTTTTGAGACACCATCCCCGCAGGACTTGATTTCGCTATAGTGCAATCTCGAGCGATATGTCCTTCCTTTCCATAATTATAACATACCTTAAACTGTTGTGGGCAGTTTGGGCTGATATGTGCTTCTTTTCCGCACATATAGCATATAACCGATGGTCGTTCTCCTCCCTTGGAACCAGTTGCTGCTGGTGCTGACGTCTTCGTATTGTCATTGTTTAATCTCCTCTTTTTAAAATCTTCTCCCGACTCGCTTCTTCTATTTTCATAGCCACGATTACCACCAGAGTGGTTGCCGTTCTTGTCTGCATTTTTCTTTCTCCGCTGGTTATCACTGTTCTGATGACTGCTGTCACCGATATGATCCTGATTGTGGTCCCTCGGTTGACCGTACTCGTTATCTCGCTCTAATAATTGAGCCCTGTTGACAACATCTGAATAGAGAGAAAATTTATGAGAAATGCGATATTGACGTATGTCGAGTTTCAAACCTCTCAGAAACATCTGCGTCATACGTTCCTCATTCTCCACCAAATGAGGTGCAAACCTGGACAACTCTGCAAACTTCGCCTCGTACTGGGACACCGTCATGTTATTCTGCTCCAGTCTAATAAACTCTACCTCCTTCATATGACGAATACTTTCAGGAAAGTACTTGTCATTGAACAGTTTCTGAAATGTCTCCCAAGACATGCTGAGTGCGGCTAGATGGGTACGCTTCACAGACTCCCACCAGTAGTCTGCCTCGCCACGGAACATAAAGGTGGCGAATAGAACCTTCTGTTCCTCCGTGCATCCCAAGACATCAAATATCTTGGTAATTTGCTTGACCCACGTTTCCGCCATGATCGGATCCGGCTTTCCCTTAAATTCCGGTGGTCCCAATTTTTTGAACTGCTTGGCTGTGACAAACCGTGAATTGCTATCATTTCCTCCTGTGTTTTAAACACGAGTCTCCCTCGTCTGGTTTTGCATGAATTGTAAAAAACTTCTAAACATCCCATCGTTCATCATCTGCTCATTGGTGTTGTTCACAGGAGGAACATTGCCAGCCTGGTGCACGTTCTTCTCGTTGGTGAGCACATGTGTCTCCACGATTTCATTTACTCCACTGTTAACATTCTCAGTCGACATTCTCAAATACTGTCATAAAACAAGGATTAATTTAACAAATTAACATATCACATAATATCCCTATATTATGACCGACCAAAAAATAAGCTTAGGTAGGACACACTAGCGAAGGATTTACTCGTCTCTCACCTCCTAGTTCTATTCCCCGATCTCCGCCAGAGATCATATCCCTAAGCTCTGATACTAACTGTGACGCCCCCAAAATAGGTATACAACACCCATTCTGAGTCGCCAAAATACATGGTACAGAAACAACAATATTTTTATTATTACAACATAAGAACTGTGAGTTTAAATACAAATATTGTCATCTAGACAATATCCACACTCAAATAAGTCCTCATTACAATTATTGATACATTATTTTACAAAAATGGTGAAGACTACTAAAATAACTTCTAGAACCATCATTCCGTACCCCGACTAGTACTCGCTACATTCTCGCCTCCTGAGAAAAATGGAACAAAAAGGAAAAGGGTGAGCTCAACTAGCCCAGTAAAGAATATTATGACTAAGATAATATAGAACAAATTATCGTTAGTCTTCAACAGGAAAAAATTTAATAGAATACAATAGACAACAATTTTTACATCAATATTCGCAGCGGAAATAATAATTCATTAGAAGAATTAAGTAGAGAATGAAATCTACTATCTTCTATATATGAATTTAAAAGTTCATCATCAATATTTTATCCCTGTAACATCAATCAACATATATCTGGAAATCAAATATTCATCTATGCACTACAGGCCAAAGATATTTATCAGTTGGTCATGTTCATCTAAACACCCGTTCATCTTTGCACTATTGGCCAAAGATATTCATCAGAAATCATTCATCTTTGCACTACAGGTCAAAGATATTCATTAATATCATCATTTAGGACTGAGGATGATGAAAAATATTTTAAAGAAAACGAATCCAGTGAAGCAAAAGAACAAATATTAGGGATTCGTATTACAGTTTATCCATGTCCAAAAATACCTCATAAACAATCATAGTGGAGTAAAATTTAAGAATGATCAAAATATGAATACAATCAAAGCTAGTATCTATAATAGATATTTTGGATAAAAAGAATAAAATTTTATTTTTCGGTGAATAGTAACTCGTGAATAGTAACTCATGAATAGTAACCCCGACATGAAAGTTTCAAATTTGATAAAAATTTCTAACTAATATTTCGGCATAATGATATTGAAGAAATAATATCATTTTTGAATAAAATAACATCCCTTACCTCGTAAAGACAGTACTTCTAGTTGAAAAACCGGATATAGGCTATGACTTGAACTTGCACCGTATAGCAACACTCAAAGTATTAAAATACTCACAAGAATATGCTCAATATATCGAGAGAGAAAGAGAGAGAAGTTTTTAGTTTCTGGTGTGATTTTCAATTCTAACCTAAGCACCCTATTTATAGGAAAATGCTTAGAACACCAAAGCAGAAAATTTAATATAATAATAATATATTTATACAATTGTCAAGCCCACCTTAGACAACTGATCTCAGCCCATTTATATCACATGTTAGCCCACTTGAATGCAAAAAAACGATTTTGTAAATAAGAATAATTAAAACTTTCAAAAACCAATTATTTTAGAACTTCGAAACTTCAATAATTTATAATAAATAGCCCTTTCATCAGAAATTTTGAATCTCGCGACTTTTAATAGGAAATTTAATTCTCTACAACTTTGCAGAAGAAAGTTTTTCCAAATTCCAAACAGAAATTGACCGAAATTCATAAACAGACGATTTTACAGGCTATAATCAAATTTCGGTTAATTATTAGGGTCCACCAACACACCAAACATGTGTTAATCATTTAATGCCACAAAATACTCTTCCTCCTCATATACTCATATATCCCACATTAATTGTAAAAATATCACCATTAATATATTATTAAAATAATATATTTAAATGAATTATTTTATCAGAAAAAGATAAAATATTAATTTTCAATAATTGTCACATTTAAAAATTTTCACCATCTATATCCACATAAAATTAATATTTTTCTCATCATATAAATCAATAATTAATTATTCATAAATAATATTACAGAGTCACAGTACTGACAACCAGGCCGTTCCCAGGAAAAAGGGGGCTTAGATGACCAAACCTCTCCTTAGACAGAACTTTCTAGACATTACCAATAATGTTATCTAATAATATTATTCAGATAATATGAATTATTGCTCCGATAATAGAAAATACTGTATAGTGACAATTATTAATACAACAGTAATATAAAATATCAACGCAGCAATTATTGAATCAATAAAATAAAATACTGAACAGTAATTACTGTAACAATTATTGAGTAATGCCTTTTTACGTAAAAATCAATAATTGGTGCAATACTGTGTGCTACTGTACAACAACGCGTATTACTGTATTTTAACCACCAGGTATTCCAACAGTATTAACGGTAACAGCTACGCCGTTATTTATAAACAACTAGTTTTTGTCGTTTTCTCCATCCAATCGCTTTTCGTTATGGAGCCCACACAAGGCTGCGCCGTCGTACGAATATTTCCCGACAGGAAGAATATTCCACGACCAAAAGAATATTCCCCGACAACAATGAATATTTTATAACCACCTGCTTATTTGAAATATTTGCGTATTTTACCCATAACTAACCTCATTAATCAATTTAACCCTTACTATTTCAAATAATAAATAGAAGAAATTAAATTTTATTAATTAATAATTTGGGGTCTTACAAAGTTTAAGTCCAATAATATAACGATATATCATGATTGAAAGAGTCTGAATAATAAGCTGGCTATAATTCAACAATATAATTGTGAACTAGCAGGAACAAATTTATGACTGAACAAGTATTATACATGAACAAATATATCTGAAACCAACTGGTAATGAAGGTGATCAGCCTTTCATACCTGATTATACATGCACTATGTACAGAGTACAATTCATGGCAACCAGCAATGATTGACCATAAGCTTATCCGAATAAAACAACGCTTAGTAGAGTTAAGTAAAAACAAACTTGCCTGAACCGTTGATTACCGCTACGCAATTTATATCGCTTTATCCGAAGACCTAATATTAGTAATAAAAATCTCTAATATTAGAATAATATCATCACAATATAATACTATTATATATATTGACATACATAGAATAATCTAAACACATAACACGTATCCCTATTAGTCTATAATACACATAAGACTCGGTATCAAGTCAAACTATTGCAGTCTATCTTGAACGCATACACTTATTTTCTGTCTAGGTTCTAATTTTGAACCTTAAATCAATTAATAAAAATTTTAAAAATATTCAAAATTCTCGGGTTGTCACATTCACCCCTTCTTCTAAAAATTTCGTCCCCGAAATTTACCTTACACCTTACACCATACTGCTTACACCCTTCACACACATTATCATATGCTACCCAATACACCACTCACAAGAGTAAAAATTTTCAAATTGTGCTGAGGGGTCATATAGACTATTTGTCTATCATTTTCGTAAAGGTTTTAAGGAAATTCATCCGCAAACCGTCATAACTTATAAACACAAAGGGTGATTAGCCCGATATGCCCTGTACTGGCCAAGTACTAATTTTATCTGTTCCTCGTCACTGCCATAGGCACAAAAATTCTACCTCAGTCTTATTGGGTTCCGCACCAAAACAATTTGGTCCGGGAAATTTCTTTCAATGAACACTTAGAGTTTTTATAAACTTTAGTCTAGCTGAATCGAATAGCATAGACCCATATCAATAATTCAATTCAATCGAATTATTTAGGTGCAACCAAACCCCGTTGGCAAATTAAAAATTTTGAAAATATTTTCGAGAATGACGTCATGATGTCGTACTATATTAACAGTCCGTTTGAGGATGCCGTCATTGCATGACTTTGTCATAACATATCATACAACAGTGGAATAACGATTTTAGATCAAATTCACACTAAGTATTCTTGTATTTACAACTCCATCAACTTTTTATCATCTTTGCACCAGGTTACATGGTACATGAGTGATAAATAAAATAAATTTTGATATTTCAAATCATTTGCGTCTAGCCGAAATAAGTAGCATAGACTATACTTTAAACCGTTTCAAAAATGATTACGAGTCTACATTTTTTTTAAAAGCACATAGTGCGTATTCAGCTTGATGTCAAAATTTCGAAGTCTAGCATAGCTAGGAGTTTTGGAAAACTTATGTCTCCACTAATATTCATTTGCTTAACAATCTATCTGTTCTTATTATCCTCAATATTCCGTTTACACACAACTATACCCAGTTCTTCAAACCACACTTATGAGTTCATTTACTTGCCACAATCATATGAATTTAAGAACTTGTCCTAGTCAGACCTCTGGAGTCCATTCGCTGAGGGGTTCATAAATATTTCATATAAAAATGAGTCAAGAATGTCACATAAGTATGAGTTTTAAGAACTCGTACTTAATCCTATATCCTCTACCTATAACCTATCTATCTGTTATACACATGAGAAAGGAATCACCCTCTTAACATGCATATAGCAAATAGCGTGACACAAACATTTCATTGATTATCATGGCCAAAAACTAAGTAGTTTTTACACCAAGTACAATTCCCCGCCCATACAAGGAATCATACAACTCAGCTGCCGACATGAATCCTCAATTGAATCCCCACCTAACACTAACCCCCTTCTCAATACGAATTTCATTCAACCCGTATTCATAGTCATTTCTTGAATCTATACAAATTCATAGTACAACTGACACCCAGTAATCTTGCTGTAAACTTTCCAATCATCAGATTGATTCTTATTCCATACTATAACCTTATCAGATCACGGGGTGATCTCATCGTATATATTACGATTAATTTCTATGTCTTGATCGTTTTATTTTACGATCTCCTATTACTGCACTTCTAGTCTTTTGGACTCGATCTATTCATCACTACTGTTTAACTTAATTATCAGAGTTAGGGAACTCTGTATCTTTATAACTCGCCGAGATTCGTCTTTGAATCTTACCGACCGACTAACTCTATGTGAGTTAGATCTTATCCTAATCACTGCGGTTATTAGTCTTAAGTATTCCTACCTAAGGTTCATAACCAACAGATCTGATACCAATTGTGACGGCCCCGAATCCGAGGTCCCGAATCACCGCGGATCCGGTTCGATCATTCTATACAACTATTACTATATTTGCGGAAGATATAAACATAAATTGTTTATACAATACATTTATCACACTATTCCCCAAGGTCGAGTAACCTTCACATAAATACAACTCATAACCTGTTTAACACATAACATATTATCATACTATACTATTACAATTCTAACTGCACACGTATACTAAAGTTGGAACTGTCTTTAACCTTTCCTTGTATTCGACGCGTTTGTCTTAATCTGTAATGTTTATCATGATATAACAAGGGTGAGCATAAGGATTGCCCAGCAAGTTTAAGTCCAATAATATAACGATATATCATGATTGAAAGAGTCTGAATAATAAGCTGGCTATAATTCAACAATATAATTGTGAACTAGCAGGAACAAATTTATGACTAAACAAGTATTATACATGAACAAATATATCTGAAACTAACTGGTAATGAAGGTGATCAGCCTTTCATACCTGACTTATACATGCACTATGTACAGAGTACAATTCATGACAACCAGCAATGATTGACCATAAGCTTATCCGAATAAAACAACGCTTAGTAGAGTTAAGTAAAAACAAACTTGCCTGAACCGTTGATTACCGCTACGCAATTTATATCGCTTTATCCGAAGACCTAATATTAGTAATATAAATCTCCAATATTAGAATAATATCATCACAATATAATACTATTATATATATAGACATACATAGAATAATCTAAACACATAACACATATCCCTATTAGTCTATAACACACATAAGATACGGTATCAAGTCAAACTGTTGCAGTCTATCTTGATTCCGATAAAATTCTAACGTCCCGACGGTCTAGTCGGACTAAATTTCGAGTTTAAGTTCAATTAAACTCTGCCTAAATACTTAACAATTAACTCAGATAATTTAATATCAGTCAAGATATTTTTCATAAGCTCGTAATAATTTTTAAATAATTATTATAATTTATCATAATTTTTCAATCATTAATATCGTATTAAAATGAATAAAATACCACATAATTCCTTTATCATTAATATTTATTTATTATCAAATATTAATGAAATACATGTCATAATATTATAATATATTTATAATATCACAAAGTATTTTTAATACTTTAAAATTAACTTTATATAATTTTTAAACAATTAAATTCATTATCCGATAATTGCTATTAATATTAAAATATTAATATTTTCATGACAAAATATCAAAAGTTATATTTTATAACTTAAAATATTTTTATAACACTTAAATCATTTCCATATGATATTTAAATCATTAATTCTATTTTTTCATAATTTATTTAATATAGTTATTAAATAAACTAATTACCATTAATATTGATTAATTAATAAAATTCATCCCAAAATATTAAAAGTCACTGAAAATAACTTAAAATATTTTCTTTTACCATAAAATAATTTTTCATGATTTTTCATGAATTAAAACTATTTTTAAATAATTTATTTAATATTATAATTAAATAAATTAAATACCATTTATATTCCAAAAATATTAAATATTTATGAAATATACTCAAAATAATTAAAAACTATTTTTCAATCTTTAAAATAATTTTTCAAAATTTATTTAGTATTTTAAATAATTAAAAACTATTTTTTTCTATTTACTTATAATTTTCAGAAAATCAAAAATTAAAATAATTAGAAACCGTCGCTAAAAGGCCCTATAGCGACATACCCGTCGCTATAGGTGTTCTTGATGCCTACCCAGATCTTCATACACAACTAACAAGGTAGATGGTTTGACCGTAGCTAGATCTTTGATCATAATGCTTCTGGACAGTCTGATGGTTTAGTAATGTAGTAGAAGTGTAGCACTTCAACTAGAATCAAGTTTCATGGCAATCATACATCACAACAGAAAGATATCGGCCTCTAAAAATCATGTCAGGCCTGTTCTTCATTTTTTGGGTTACCCAGAAATGAAGAACAGCCAAGGTACCTATTTTGAAGCTTTAAATCATAACCTCTTGGACTTGGTTTGTGTAATCTAGTGGTCCAATAGTGTAGAACACATGACAGGGTATAACGACATAACATCAGATCATCTAAACAACAACAGAACTAAGATAGTAAGGCCGGTCAAACTAGGGGTCAGGAAACGGTCCTTGAAGATCTGGGTTTTCCCAGAATCTTCATCGGGTCATTTGGTCAACGGTAGTTTGACCATGAATTTCTACAATCCTGTTACAGATCTGGGTGATCTAAAGGTTTTAATGTGCACTCCTCACGTCAGACTACAAGGATAAAACAACAAATTAACCAAAACATCAATATACAGCAAGATCAAGGGCTCAGAAAATGTTGTCAGAAGTTTCTGGGGATTCTGGGCTGCCCAGAACTTGCTTTCCGTGAACGGTCAACCTACTTTGACCGATCATAACTTGAGTTCTAGACACGATCAGACCATATTTCAAGTTGCAGAATAAAGACCACATAACATACTACAAGTCTATAACATAAAACACACATAACATTAAACACATAAAGATCTAGAGGCCCTGACATATGACTGTCAGGCCTTAAAATTAATGTTCTTGGTCAGTTTTAAAAATCTTGATTTCGTGCATCTACATGATATGGATCCTTGATCTATCAATCCAGATCACTTATAGACACCTTCTAACACAACTTTAAACAAAAGATCATAACAAATAACATGGATCACAAGATTTAGAAATTTTAGGGTTTTTACCACTTTGAGCTTTGATCTTGATTCTGACTTCTTATTTTGGTATTGGCTTGATATGAAATGATCATGGCTTTATTTTTGACTGACTTCCTTTCAAATTTTCGGAGGTTGAAGTGAGAGAAATAGTCTTGGCTAAAATGAACACAAAAGTAAGATTTTTCTTACTTTAATCTTTCAACCTTTTGATTCCATGGCCAAGAATGTTGTGATGTGGCCTCATGGCTGAGTTGTGGTGGAGTGGGACAATTGCCAAGCTTCCTTGTTTATCACCACACAAATTAACCAAATATCTCAAATTTACTAAATAATATAAAAAGGGTAAAATGGTCATTTGACATTTAATTTTAATGGGATACAAGTCTTTTGCCCAAACCCTTAGGGTTTGGGTTAGGATTTAGAGTTTGAACCATTTTAGGGTTTAGGGTTTAACCCTTAACTTGCAATTAAATTTTTAAAATTTTCGAATTTCGGTTTTCAAAAATAGAAAATTAATATTTCTAAATTATAATTTGAATTTTCTAATTATATTAAAATTTCTTAATCAATCTTAAATATTGCTAATTAGGATTAATAATTTCTAATTAAAATTGCTAATTAAGCAATTAGGGTAAAAATCATGGATTAAGGTTTACAACCCAAAAGTAAGGCTTCTAATATAACATAAATTTCTAATTTAAAAATTTGCTTTCGTAATTAGATTATGGTTTTCTAATTACTTATAACTTTAAAAATCAGGATTAATATTTCTAATTAACATTAAAATTATTAAATTAACACTTAGATTTTCCCTAATTATAAATTAGGGTTTCTATCCCAGAAATTAGGTTTTTTCAAAATGTGAAATTAGGGTTTGCTAATTAATTAAGCTTTACCCTAATTAATACTATAATAATTTACACTTACGCCATTAAGTTCCCAATTTGGGGTTTCATACACCGAATTAGTGTTTCGAATTCCCGAAACCGAAATTAGGGTTTTCAGAACCGGTTTCTAGGGTTTCTTGTTAATCGTTAGGGTTTTCTAACCGAACGTTGACGTTCTTAATATATACTTAGGGTTTGTTACAGATATCATTTATCTGGTCAACCCTTGACCCTTAACCACATACTGCACACATATACACAGAACATATTCACTTATTCCTTAATCCTGAATAATTCACCTAAATCCTTTACAAAATTTTGAAATCCTCAAAATTCCTTCTTAGAAATATTAAACGCATACACTTATTTTCTGTCTAGGTTCTAATTTTGATCCTTAAATTAATTAATAAAATTTTTAAAAATATTCAAAATTCTCGGGTTGTCACATTGAAAGCATGAAACGTCAAAGTCAACTTATGACTACGTTAATTAAGTAAAGCATGTTGATTGAGTAAGGAACTCATTCTTTATACTTGTTATATGAACTATAGCATGTATGTTATGTTAGTCCAAGGTTTAAGAAATATATGTTGAGCATGTTATTATGTGTTATGTGATGCATGAAAACTGTTAGATTTTGCTGGGCTGTCGAGCTCAACCTTGCAAATAACCATTTTTGCAGGTCAAGATTTCAAGGTAAAGTTATGTGTTACCTGAAAGATATGAACCCGACGTGGTACTTGAGGATTTATACAGTTTGGTTGCGTTATTATTATTTGAACCATGTTTAAGGTTCCGAATGATGTATTAATGTTGAATTGTAATATCGTTTCGCGATATAAACTATTGTAGTATTAAATTGATTCTGAGATATTTAGATGTAAAGGTTGAAATTTTATATTATTATTGTTCAATAATTGTCACTGCACATTATTTCCCATTATGAGATCAATAATTCATATTATTTGAATAATATTATTAGATAACATTATTGGAAATGTCTAGAAAGTTCTGTCTAAGGAGAGGTTTGGTCATCTAATTGCGCACCAGTAAGGAGAAATTCTTATTGGAAAGCTCCCTCTTTCCTGAGAACGGCCTGGTTGTCATAAATGTGATTCTGTAATATTATTTGTGAATAATTAATTATTGATTCATATGATAAGGAAATATTTATTTTATGTGGATATAAATGTTGGATATATTTATTGTGGTTAAAAATGAAGGAGTTAATGTTGAGGTGTTTTATCAGTATTTTTGTCGGAATGGAGGTATTAAAAATCAGGATTTTTGAGATATTTTGCGGGGGTTATAATTTTTAATCCGACCGTTGGATCGTGGTAATTTTTAGATATTTTATACATATATAAGTTGAGTATATGTCCACAAATTTTGAACCGTTAAAAATGAACGTATAATTTATTATGAATTTTACGAGATGACTGGTTTAGAAATTGTTGAATTTTCGGAGTTTATCATTTTGGTAGAAAATTCTAGAATTGGTGGGCCCCACTCTTGGTTGGTGAAGAAATGTGCTGAGATTTTTATTCAAATGTGGTGGGTAGGAATAGTAGCAGGTAAAGCCATCAGGTTGCAGGTTAAGTCTGCTTCGGCGTGCTAACATTTTCCTATAAATAGAGGGCTAAGTTAGAATTGAAAATCACACCAGAAACTGAAGTTTTCTCTCTATTTCTCTCTCTACATTATCGAGTGTATTCTTGTGAGTATTTTGATATCTTGAGTGTTGCTATACGGTACAAGTTCGTTCAGCGTTATTCCAGTCAGGAGTACTGCTCTTTTGAGGTAAGGGTTAGTAAGGGATTTTAATGGTTGTTATGTTTTTTAGTTTCGTAATTTTTCTGAACTTCAAAAATTCTGAAAAATTTTGAAATGATTAGTTGATGAGTTTTTTTGATTGTGTCCAAAAATGGCGATTTTTGGATGTATAGATTATGAGTTATGAATTTTATGAGAAAAAACTATTTTAAAAGTAACCGCTTATAACTCCTTGTGGTTAACTCCAAAATTGATAAATTTTTTATTGGAAGTATATCTATATATTATTAGTTTACTCTGTGAATTTTGGAATTTTTAGATAAAAGTACAATTTATGATAAATGTCTAAATATTCGGCGGTTTTGGCCATATGAAAAATAGTAAATGAATTTTAAAAATTCTGAGAAAAATATATGTTCAATATGGGACTATATTCTGCTAAATCCCAGAAAAGAAATATTTTTGGAACTGATTTGGTATTTTTCATGAAAATAGACTAGTTATGAGAAAATGAATTAAATATGTTATGTGAAGTAAGAAAATTAGAAAATATGATTTTATGGCTTGAAAATCATATATGAGTTACATGCAGATTTTTGATGAGGGTTTTGGTTATTGGTGATGAAATCTTAAGAGTTGACATTTTATGATGATTAAATGCATTAATTAGTAAAGTGTAAACAATTTAAATAAATTGTTTATAAGGTTAAGAAATATTATTCTTTCAATATCATTATGTCGAAATTTTGATATGGATTTTATTGTGGAATTTCTACCTTTTTTATGTCGGAGTTACTATTCATGAGTTACTATTTACGAGTTACTATTCACAGAAAAATTTGTTTCTTTTTCTGACCAAATTATCGTTGATTGTTGCTCTTGAAAATAAATACAGTTGTTGATAATATTGTTTTTATTATCATATATAATATTTTTATAACCCTGATGTTGAATTTCTATTTGACTTGAGTGTAAAGATGGGTAAATTTTTGGTATGATCATGACAATGGGTTCTCTTTAGCCAGTAGTGCAAAGTTGAATTGGTGACTGGTATGATCATGACCATTGAATTTATAAGTGAATATCTTTAGCTTAAGTGCAAAGGTGAATTGATCAACATGGTTATAATTATTGTTTATATAAATTCTGAAATGATTATATATTTCTTTGAGATATGAATATATTTGGCCTGTAGTGCAAATATGAACTGTTGATGAATATCTTTGGCCTGTAGTGCAAAGATGAATTATTGATGAATATCTTTGGTCTGTAGTACAAAGATGAATTGTTGATGAATATCTTTGGCCCGTAGTGCAAAGATGACATGTTATTAAATATCTTTGGCCAGTAGTGCAAAGATGAACAGGTGTTGAGATGACATGACCAACTGGTGATACAAATGAATATCTTTGGCCGTGGTGTAAAGATGAAGTTATTAGTATGATTATGAACAGGAAATGTGATTTGGTGTAACCATGATCTTTGATGTTTCAGGTAAAGATAGGTGATGAAAATTATCTTCCTCCTGGATGAGATAAGGAATTTAGAACTATAGTTATGATTATGAGTTATTCATATGATTGTGGACCAAAATTGTTGATTGATGTTACAGGGATAAAATATTGTTGGTGGATTTTTAACATGGAGAAGATAATAGGCTTTATAGTCTATTTGACTCTTCTAATGGATTACTCGTTCCGCTGCAACTATGGTTAAAAATTTTTATCATCTACCATATGTTCTAAATCTCTGATTTATTACTGTTGAAGGCTATTGATAATTTATTTATCTTTAGTCATGATATTCTTTATTGGACTAGTTGTGCTCACCCTTTTGTTTCACAATTCCTTTCAGGTAATAAGAGTGTAGCTGGGTCGAGCGAGGGTAACAGGGGAATAGAACGGTGGTAATCATTTAGTAGTTATATTTGGTGAATCATCTAGGGTGAAGCGAACCCAACGTTGGAAGGGTGTTTTGCCACTATCATACAAGATGTCTAATGACATACAACCTCATGTCATCATAAGACAGGGTTGTGCTCATCCACTTGCTGAGTATATTTACGAGCACTACCTATATAATCTTGGTGTTTGTTTGAGGTATAATTCTCAATTAGAGACAGTGGAGATAATGATATGTCAAGAGAAGACTCACCATTGGGAAGAATATGATAGTAATCTTCTTGTTTTTCTTTGGAGTATATTGGGTCAACCAAGGATAATTCTGTGGCCATATGATATCTATCATAACCTGGAAGCATGGCCTCCCATGTACGAAGGTTTCCTTGAATACTTCCCAAAGATTCTAATTTCTAAAACAGTTTTTGACTATACCTTTATGTAAGGTGTCATTGTGAGGTGCTGTCAACGGTTGGGACATGAGTCACATTTGGTATATATTTGTATCCAAACTCACAGCATATGTGTTGTTGTATTTTGTACGATAATTGTTGTAATAAAGTTGTAGTTATTTTCTGTACCATGTATTTGGCGACTCAGAATAGGTTGGATGGAATGGACCTGTTTTGGGGTTATCGCATACTCTTCCCGAAGTACTATTCATAGGGTACTATTCACCTGGGATACTATTCATGACAAAATTAATTTCTTTTCTGTCCAAATTATTTCTGATACAATACTATTCTTGAATTTTACTCCACAAAGTAGTATCATATTGACAATTTGAACATTATTGAATTCTGGATAAATTAAATTATAAAATCTTTAAAATTTATCCTTGCTCTCATTTAATTGAATTCTTATATCATTGTCATAATCCTTATGCTTATGATATGGTAAAAGTCATCTTTGGCTCGTAGTGCATAGATGGATTGTTGATTGGTATGATTATGACCGGGGATAATTTGGTATAATCATGACCTGTAATGTTACAAATGATGTGGTAAAAGTTCTCATTGACCCGTAGTGCATTGATGGATAGTTGTTGGCATGATCACGACCATTGGTGATAACACGATTATCCTTGGACCGTAGTGCATGGATAATTCATGGATGTTATACTAATGAATATCCTTGGCCCGTAATGCATGGATAATTCAGTGATGTGGATTATTTATTAAGCTGAGTCTCAGTGATAAAATTGATGATAAACTTTTAAATCATAGAAGATAGTAGATATCGTGCTCTACTTGAGTCTTTTAATGGATTGCTTATTCCGATACAGTTAAACTTGATGTTTATTATATTTTATCAATTTAACACTGTTGAAGGCTAACGATAATTTATTTTGCATTATCTTAGTCATAATATTTCTTACTGGGCTAGTTGAGCTCACCCTTTTGCTTTCATTATTCTCTTTAAGAAATGAGAACGTAGCCGGGACTAGTCGAGGAATGGAGTGACGGTCCGAGATGGTGGCTGTAGTAGTCCTCACTATTTTATAAAATAGTGTAATAATAATTGTAATGAAGACTCCATTTGAGTTTGGATATTGTCTAGAAGACAATATTCGTGTCAAAACTCTCAGCTATGTTTTATCATATTTGTACACGACAATTGTATAATTAAGTTTGTATTTGTATTCTGTACTATATATTTAGCGACTCAGAATAGGTGATGTATACCTGATTTGGGGGCGTCACATCACTGAGATGGAGTTTTTCAGGGGTTCCAGTGCCTTTTGTGGCTGACAGTTCCCCAACTGTCGTCAGATCCTTGTTGGGAGTCCCGGCTATGGCGCTCAAAGGCAGGACAGTCCGTACTGGTCCTTTGTGTGTAGATGCCATGGGTGGAGCTTTGACTGAGCCATTATCCGATGATCGGAGGGTTAGAGATCGCATCCTTCGGTGACTGTTTCTGATCATACTCAGGGGTTGTTTCCTGGATGATAACTCTTCGACGGTGTCATTCGCTTTAGTTAGTGCCACACAGGAGGTGGATCGTATTGGAGAGTTTGATTGGGGCTCCTACACCTTTGCCTACTTCCTCAAGGGAATGCGCCTACGCTGAGAGGGCGTGACGGAGGCTTGGTTAGGATTCTACCCATTCCTGCTTGTGAGTATTTTCTCTTTTGATTTCCCTTGTTCGAGTTGAGAGTTTGACTGACCACGGATATTTGATCTTGTATTGGCAGTTTTGGGCCTACCAGAGGCTCCCATATCTTCATCTCGTTAGCCTGTTAGGTTTAAACACATATCCACGGGGACGGCGATGGCATCACTCCACTTTGATAGAGGTTCCTGTAGCTGAGGGTTTCACCCATTCACGCTTATAGTTGGAGTTATTGATAGCTGATGTCATTAAATGGGTTCCTTACTCTGAGGACCACTTGACAGTTAGCTTCGAGTGTGGTTTCCCGACTGGTGTCGAGTATGCATTGTCCACCCATTGGATTCCTCTCTTTACAGACGGAGGTTGGGAGCTCTATTTAGTAGAGCGTGCTATTAGGACCACCACATGAGAGATTCACATTCCGATCTTTCCTCCTATCAGGCATCATTGGCCTTTGTTGCTGCTGATCATTGAGGTCCCATTGATGGGTGTTGATGGCTTTATTTTGTCAAAGGGATCTTTCACTCAGGAGGCTTTTTACCGCTGGTGGTTCCCTCGCACCATTGGAGCCCAGACCCGCGCCACACAGTTTATGGGGGATATGGTTCCTAGCTCTGTTTTGATGATGAATTGGATTGCCTGTGTTCGATAGTCTACTCATCTAACGCAGATTGATAGTTTGACCCAGCAGTCGGACTGGAGACATTTCTTTATCCGGTATTTTAGCAGAGATCCTTCCATGGCAGACACTTTTGATCCTTCCAGCTTTGGGGCTGGCCCTTCAGGTGGCCCATATTCAGATGGTTTGCTGGTGTAGATCCTCTGTTATATTGGTCTGATATCCCTACTGGCAGAGATACAGTGACTCAGGAGGAGTTACATCAGATGGATAGGTTGGATGATGTGGACATCAACACTATTGACTTCTTCTGATGCATTTCTCGCTATATCTTTTGATAGGCCTCTATTAGATATTGGGCAGCTATGCCCCAGTTCTCGTTATATATTTTGATAGGCCTCTGTTAGTTGTTGGACGATTGTGTCCTATTTCCCTGTATTTTCCAGTTGTATACAGAGATGATGTATTTAGATGATGATGTACTTAGGAATGTGTGTATACTATTTTTCATTCCCTACATCATATTGTCATATGTTGTTTATTATGCATGCATTATGTTATAGACATGCATTTCTAGAGATGAGTTTAGCATTGACCCCTGGATGGTCTTATGACACGGCCCTACAGATGTCTTCATCCACAGTTAGCCGGATTGAGCATACCCCACTAGTGTTGGTGGCATCTTCCTTGAGATTATGGTATGACAGTTTGTCCTCCCTGGATCGGGTGAAAGTTGATCAGCTGCTACAACACTCTATGACCCTCCTGATGTTTCAGGTTCCACCGGGCTTTGTAGAGGGCATGCTGGAGCATTGGGTACCAGATAAGTAGGTATTCAGATTTGATACCTAGGAGTTGACTCCCACTTTGGAGGAGTATGAGCGTCTTACAAACTTGCCATTGGATAGGCCTTGCGCTCGACTGGCTATCGGTGACATGAGCCGACATTTTATGACCTTTACAGGCTTGAGGCGCAGAGTTGCCCTGGACGAGATTTCCTCGGGGCATATAGTGTTCATGAGTTTCTTGATTGACAGATATGGGTTATTAGATAGCTATCTACGATACTCCGGGGACTTCACCATTTCTAAGGGTGATTGGCATGTCGTCCGGGTAGACATACTCTTGATGCTAATGGTGGCTTATCTGTACATGCTGTTGTACATGGACCACATGGATATTGGCGTGATCATGGTAGTCTGGGCTCTCTGGGAGGGATATACCATCTTACCGATGATTCTGGCAGAGACCTTGAGGTCGGCCACGTATTGCCATACCCATTCTGCGGGGGTATTTATAGGCAGTTCGGTCATATTGTATGTGTGGTTTATGACACACTTGAGACCAATTAACACTTTCTGATGCCATGGGTATTGTTTTTCCCACGAGATAGCCATGTCATACTCCTTTCAGCTGGCTGAGTGTAAAGACGTAGCTTCTTGGTCGGCTTTCTTGTCAGGGATCGAGGATTCGTTTGATATTTTGTCGTGTTCAGGGCTCAGCTCTCCCTACAGCTTCATCACTCATGCAGCTGGCATAAACTATCATCCCCTGGCTAGTTTGAGGGGTGTGACCACATATCATCCACTGGTTTGACAAATTTTAGGATGTTCATCCCTTTGACGGGGCATTGGGTCAGCGTTTGTCATCTCAGCTTCTGTCAGCAGAGGATTTGTCCTGGATTTATACCTGTTGGACCCGGCGTGAGAGGGCTGACTTTTCGGCTAGCCATCCAGTTGCTCTCTAGAGTATTCTGCATGGTTAGAGGCAGAGATTACATCTGCTAGGGTTATATCCTTAGAGCCGGGTTTTGATTCTGATGATGGGGAGCCTATGGAGTACCCTGATTCTCCCATTGATGATGATCTATTTACTGGTTTGTCAGTAGCTTTAGTTAATTTCCCCAGTATTCCTGCTACTATGACTCCACATTCTGCAGAGTATTTAGTGCAGAGTTTACATCTGATGACGTTTGAGAGGGATCAAGCTAAGGCCTTGATGTTGACAGCTCTTTCTGATAAAGATGTCGCTCTAGTTGACAGAGATGAGAACCATGTGAAAAAAATGATGAATGAAAAAAAGAAAAAAAGAAAAAAAAGAAGGAAAAAATGAAAATTAAAAATTAAAAATCTACTTTAATGTCTATTGTGCGAAATAACTAGGTATCTAAATATTATTGTGAATAATAATGGATTAATTTGATATAATACTTTGGTTATGGGTGAAATGTGCAAATTTTGCAAAATAAGCAAGTGGTTATAAAATATTCAATTTGTCGGGGAATATTCGTTTGGTCGTGGAATATTCTTGCGGTCGGGGAATATTCGTACGACGGTGCAGCCTTGTGTGGGCCCCATAACGGAAAGCGATTGGATGAAGAAAACGACAAGTATAAGTTGTTTATAAATAACGGCATAGTTGTTACCGTTAATACTGTTGGAATACCCGGTGGTTAAAATACAGTAGCACACGGTATTACACCAATTATTGATTCTTACGAAGGAAGACACTACTCAATAATTGTTACAGTAGTTACTATTTAATATTTTATTGATTCAATAATTGCTGCATTGATATTTTATATTATTGTTGTTTCAATAATTGTCACTGCATAGTATTTTCCTTTATCAGATCAATAATTCATATTATTTGAATAATATTATTAGATAACATTATTGGCAATGTCTAGAAAGTTCCGTCTAAGGAGAGGTTTGGTCATCTAATTGCGCGCCAGTAAGGAGAAATTCTTATTGGAAAGCCCCCTCTTTCCTGGGAACGGCCTGGTTGTCATAAATGTGATTCTGTAATATTATTTGTGAACAATTAATTATTGATTCATATGATAAAGAAATATTTATTCTATGTGGATATAAATGTTGGATATATTTATTGTGGTTAAAAATGAAGGAGTTAATATTGAGGTGTTTTATCAGTATTTTTATCGGAATGGAGGTATTAAAAATCAAATCAGGGTTTTTGAGAAATATTGCGGGTGTTATAATTTTTAATCCGACCGTTGGATCGTGGTAATTTTTGGATATGTTATACATATATAAGTTGAGTATATGTCCATAAATTTTGAACCGCTAAAAATGAACGTATGATTTATTATGAATTTTACGAGATGACTGGTTCAGAAATTGTTGAATTTTCAGAATTTATCATTTTGATGGAAAATTCTAGAATTGGTGGGCCCCACTCTTGGTTGGTGAAGAAATGTGCTGAGATTTTTATTCAAATGTGGTGGGTGAGAATAGTAGCAGGTAAAGCCATCAGGTTGCAGGTTAAGTCTGCTTCGGCGTGCTAACATTTTCCTATAAATAGAGGGCTAAGTTAGAATTGAAAATCACACCAGAAACAAGTTTTCTCTCTTTCTCTCTCTAGATTATTGAGTGTATTTTGTGAGTATTTAGATACTTTGAGAGTTTCTATTCATCAGAGCAAGTTTCTTTCAGCCTTATACCGGTATTCCGACCCGAAGTACTGATATTTTGAGGTAAGGGATATTATTTTCTTCTTAAATGATATTATTTTCTTCAATATCATTATGCTGAAATATCAACATGAATTTTTTATCAAATTTATAACTTTTTGTGTCGGGGTTACTATTCATGTATACGTTACTATTCACGTATACGGCACTATTCACAAATACGACACTATTCACTAAAAAATAAAATTTTTCCTTTTTGTCCAAGATGTTTATTATGGTTACTATCTTTGATTGTATTCATGTTTTGATCTTTATTTTTGAATTCTGCTTCACAATTGAGTATTATGAAGTATTATTGATCTTGGATAAACTGTTATACGAATCACTACTATTTGTCCTTCTGTCTCACTGGATTCGTTCTCTTTAAGATATTTTTCATCATCCTCATTCCAAAATGATGATATTACTGAATATCTTTGGCCTGTAGTGCAAAGATGTATGATTACTTGATGAATATCTTTGGCCTGTAGTGCAAAGATGAACATGTGTTGAGATGAACATGACTGACAGGTGATACAAATGAATATCTTCGGCCTGTAGTGCAAAGATGAATATTTGGATAAAGATGGTTATTAATTGATGTTACAGGGATAAAATATTGATGATGGACTTTTAAATCTTAGAAGATAGTAGAATTCATTCTCTACTTGACTCTTCTAATGGTTTGCTGTTTCCGCTGCAGTTGTTGATCTAAAACTTGTTGTCGATTATATTCTATCATATTTTTCCCTGTTGAATACTAATGATAATTTGTTGTATATTATCTTAGTCATAATATTCTTTACTGGGCTAGTTGAGCTCACCCTTTTCCTTTTTGTTCCATTTTTCTTCTCAGGAGGTGAGAACATAGCAGGATCTAGTCGGGGTATGGAGTGATGGTTCTAGAAAGATGTTTTAGCAGTCCTCACTATTTCTGTAAAATAGTGTTTGAATAATTGTAATGAGGACTTATTTGAGTGTGGATATTGTCCAGAAGACAATATTTGTATTTAAACTCACAGTATGT
The DNA here is from genome assembly GCA_016801055.1 of Panax notoginseng. Classification (NCBI taxonomy): domain Eukaryota; kingdom Viridiplantae; phylum Streptophyta; class Magnoliopsida; order Apiales; family Araliaceae; genus Panax; species Panax notoginseng. Next base: position 43,702,217 of record CM029017.1, on the reverse strand, counting down.
GTTGTCGTATTTTGCACGACAATTGTATTATTGAAGTTGTAGTTTGCTTTCTGTACCATGTATTTGGCGACTCAGAATGGGTGTTGTATACCTATTTTGGGGGCATCACAGTTGGTATCAGAGCTTAGGGATATGATCCCTGGCTGATATGTGAGACAAGAACTAGGAGGGGAGAGACGGGGAATTCCTTCGCTAGTATGACCTGACTAAGTTTATTTGGTGTTTATTTGGTCGGTCAGAGTATAGGGATAATATATGACATGACTATTAACCCTTGTTTTATGGCAGTATTTAAGAATGGCAGCTGAGAACGTTAATAATGAAATAAATCAGACCGTGGAGACACATTTGATCACCACCCAGGGGAACGTTCAACAGGAAGGCAATATTCCTCCTGTAAACAACGTTACCGAGCAAACGATGAATGATGGAATGTTTAGGAGCTTTTTGCAGTTCATGCAAAATCAGACGAGGGAGACTCGTGTGCAGAATACATGTGGAAATAATAACAACGCGCGGTTTGTCACAGCCAAGCAGTTCAAAGAATTGGGACCACCAGAATTTAAGGGAAAGCCGGATCCGATCATGGCGGAAATGTGGGTCAAGCAAATTACCAAGTTATTCGATGTCTTGGGATGCACGGAGGAACAGAAGGTTCCATTCGCCACCTTTATATTCCGCGGTGAGGCAGACTACTGGTGGGAGTCTGTGAAGCGTACCCAGCCTGACGCACTCAACATGTCCTGGAAAACATTTCAAAAACTGTTCAATGACAAGTACTTTCCTGAAAGTATTCGTCATATGAAGGAGGTGGAGTTTATCAGACTGGAACAAAACAACATGACGGTGTCCCAGTACGAAGCGAAGTTTGCAGAGTTATCCAGGTTTGCACCTCATTTGGTCGAAAATGAGGAACGAATGACAAGGATGTTTCTGAGAGGTCTAAAACCCGAGATTCGACAATATCTTATCTCTCATAAATTTTCTTTATATTCAGATGTTGTAAACAGGGCTCAATTATTAGAGCGAGATAATGAGTATGTGCAACCGAAGGACCACAACCAGGGTCATACCGGTGGCGGCAGTCATCGAAGCAATGAAAACCAGCAGGGAGGAAAACATTCGGACAAAAGCGGTAACCACTCTGGTGGTAATCGTGGTCGTGATAATAGAAGGAGCGAGTCAGGAGGAGATTTCAAGAAGAGAAGGTACAACAATGATAACGTGAAGACGTCAGCACAAACATCAACTGTTTCTAGGGGAGGAGAACGACCACCGGTCGTATGTTACAAATGTGGGAAAGAGGGACATATCAGCCCAAACTGCCCACAACAATCCAAGGTATGTTATAACTGTGGAAAGGAGGGTCATATAACTCGAGAGTGTTCTGTAGCAAAACCAAGTTCAGCGGGGATGGTGACTCCAAAAGCTGTCCCGGATAAGTCGAAATCAGCGGTTCCTGGAAGGGCATTTGTCGTGACTGGCCAAAACGCGAGAAACCCGAACGAGGTGATCACGGGTAAGCTAATCTTGAATTCTTGCGAAGTTTATACTTTACTAGATACCGGTTCTACCCATTCTTTTATCTCTCCTGCTTGTACTCAACGTTTAAACTTGACTCCGGAGAAATTGGACTTTAACTTATCTGTTGAAACTCCGTTGGGTGAAACCTTCGTTACATCTACAGTTTATAAATCTTGCATGATCCAAGTTGGCACTATCATATTACCTGTTGATCTTATCTCTTTAAAGATACTTGCTTTTGATGTGATTTTAGGAATTGATTGGTTAACCACTCATCATGCTAAAATTGATTATTTTCGTAAGGTTATTAGTTTTCATATTCCTAACCAACCTGTCATACGAATTCAAACTACTAAACCACTAAAATCAGTCACTGTCATATCAAGCCACAAAGCTATTCGTTTATTGAAAAACGGATGTCAAGCTTTCTTAGCCCATGTTATGGATTTGAACAAAGACAAGTCAGATTTGAATAATATTTCTATTGTTAGAGAATTTCCCGATGTATTTCCTGAAGACTTCCTGGTCTACCCCCAAAACGTGAAGTTGAATTCTTTATTGACCTTGAACCCGGTACAAAGCCCATTTCTAAAACCCCATATCGAATGGCTCCTATTGAACTTCAGGAGTTAAAAGTCCAACTACAGGAGTTGTTGGACATCGGTTTTATTCGTCCTAGTACATCTCCTTGGGGTGCTCCTGTGTTATTCGTAAAGAAGAAAGACGGGAGTATGCGACTTTGTATCGACTATCGAGAATTGAATCATGTCACTATCAAGAATAGGTATCCGCTACCTCGCATTGATGACCTGTTTACCAGTTGCAAGGAGCACAATTCTTTTCAAAGATCGATCTTCGTTCTGGATACCATCAGCTGAAGATTAAAACTGAGGATATTCTAAAGACTGCCTTCAGAACTCGGTACGGGCATTATGAATTCTTAGTAATGTCTTTTGGATTGACTAATGCTCTTGCTGCTTTCATGGATACGATGAATCGTGTATTCAAAGAATATTTAGATCAGTTCGTTGTTGTCTTTATTGATGACGTCCTCATCTATTTCAAAACCCGTGAAGATCATGAGCGCCATTTGAAGCTGGTATTGCAAAGGCTTCGTGAAAACAAGCTATATGCCAAACTGAAGAAATGCGAGTTCTGGCTTGAGGAAGTAGCATTCCTTGGGCACGTGGTGTCAAAACATGGAGTATCTGTCGACCCGACGAAGATTGAAGCCATACAAAGTTGGGATCAACCGAAGTCGGTAACCGAAGTACGTAGCTTTCTGGGCTTAGCTGGTTATTATCGGAGATTCGTGGAAGGATTTTCTCGAATCGCTACTCCGTTAACTCAGCTGACTCGTAAAGATACAAAATTCGGTTGGAGCGAGGATTGTGAGAAGAGTTTTTAAGAACTCAAGAGGAGACTCATTTCGGCACCTGTTCTGACAATACCATCTGGTTCGGATGGATTTGTTATCTACAGCGATGCTTCAGGCAAAGGGTTAGGATGTGTTCTCATGCAACATGGGAAAGTCATAGCCTATGCCTCGTGACAACTCAAAGAATATGAGAGGAATTATCCTACTCATGATTTGGAGTTGGCAGCAGTCGTTTTTGCGTTAAAGATCTGGAGACACTACCTGTATGGGGAGAAAGTGGAGATCTATACAGATCATAAAAGCCTCAAATATTTCTTCACCCAAAAGGAACTCAACATGTGGCAACGATGTTGGCTTGAGCTGTTGAAAGATTACGATCATACCATCCAATATCATCCTGGAAAAGCAGACGTAGTAGCTGACGCATTGAGTAGAAGATCATATGCGGGTACGAGTGCAATGTTGTTAACACAAAGGCCTATTTTGTATGACTTGCAAAGGATGGAGATAGAGATGAAGGCTCCAAGTACCCATATGATGATATCAAATATACGAGTAGAACCGACTTTAATCGATAAAGTTAAAGCTGCTCAAGCTACGGACATAGAGCTGATGCGTATGAAGAAGAAAGTGCAAGAAGGTGCTATTCCAGAAGCAAGAATCGATGAAGAAGGAATACTTCGAGTCAACTCCAGACTTTGTGTTCCTAACGATTTTGACTTGAAGCATAGAATCATGATGGAGGCACACAACACACCGTTTGCAATCCATCCTGGGAGTACCAAAATGTATCACGATCTTCGACATACATTTTGGTGGAGCAATATGAAAAGAGAGATCGCGGAGTTTATCTCGAGGTGTTTAACTTGTCAACGTGTAAAGGCGGAGCATCAAGTGCCAAAGGGTCAATTGCAACCACTTGAGATCCCGAAATGGAAGTGGGAACACATTACCATGGATTTCATTACAGGTCTTCCTAAGGTTTCTCAAGGCATAGATGCGATTTGGGTTATTGTTGATAGATTAACCAAGTCTGCTCATTTCTTACCGATACGTGAGACTTATTCCCTTGAACATCTTGCTAGTATGTATGTGAACGAGATTTAGAGATTGCATGGCATGCCAGTATCCATAGTTTCGGATCGTGACCCAAGATTCACTTCACGATTTTGGGTTAGCTTGCAGAAAGCAATGGGCACGGATTTACGATTCAGTTCGGCATACCATCCTCAAACGGACGGACAATCAGAGAGGACTATTCAAACTCTTGAAGATCTATTAAGACTTTGTGTCCTAGATCTCAAAGGGAGTTGGGATAAGTACCTACCATTGGTGGAATTCTCCTACAACAACAGTTATCAGGCGAGCATAGGTGTGGCTCCATTCGAGGCGTTGTATAGAAGAAAATGTCATTCTCCAGTATGTTGGGACGAGGTGGGTGAAGCAACATTGTTGGGACCAGAGTTGGTACGCATTACTATAGAGAAGATCCAAATAATTCGACAACGTATACAAACGGCACAGGATCGACAAAAGAGTTATGCGGATCTTCATCGAAAGGACGTGGAATTTAATATTGGGGATCATGTATTGTTACGTGTTGCACCATGGAAGGGAGTTACAAGATTTGGGAAGAGAGGAAAGCTCAATCCAAGATTTATTGGTCCATTTGAGATTCTTGAGCGAATATGAAATGTGGCATATAGACTCGCATTACCTCCAAGCATGTCTCGTGTTCATAATGTTTTTCACATATCTATGCTTCGTAAATATGTTAAAGACCCGAACCACATTATTGAGTTAGAACAAGACGAGATAGCTGAAGATTTAACGTACGAGGAGGTACCTGTTAAGATCTTGGATAGGAAAGAGCATGTCCTACGCACGAAGGTTATACCACAAGTTAAGGTTTTGTGGAGAAACCATGCTATTGAAGAAATGACCTAGGAGTTGGAATCAGAAATGAAAGCGAGGTATCCTCACCTTTTCGAAATATCAGGTACGTACGTCAATTTCGAGGACGAAATTTCATAAGGAGGGGAGGTTGTAAGACCCCAACTTATTAATGAATAAAATTAAATTTTCTCTAAATATTATTGTGAATAATAAGGGATTATTTTGATATAATACTTAGGTTATGGGTGAAATGTGCAAATTTTGCAAAATAAGCAAGTGGTTATAAAATATTCATTTTGTCGGGGAATATTCGTTTGGTCGTGGAATATTCTTGCTGTCGGGGAATATTCGTACGACGGCGCAGCCTTGTGTGGGCCCCATAATGGAAAGCGATTGGATGAAGAAAACGACAAGTATAAGTTGTTTATAAATAACGGTGTAGTTGTTACCGTTAATACTATTGGAATACCCGGTGGTTAAAATACAGTAGCACACGGTATTACACCAATTATTGATTCTTACGAAGGAAGGCACTACTCAATAATTGTTACAGTAGTTACTATTCAATATTTTATTGACTCAATAATTGCTGCATTGATATTTTATATTATTGTTGTTTCAATAATTGTCACTGCACAGTATTTTCCTTTATCAGATCAATAATTCATATTATTTGAATAATATTATTAGATAACATTATTGGCAATATCTAGAAAGTTCTGTCTAATGAGATGTTTGGTCATCTAATTGCGCGCCAGAAAGGAGAAATTCTTATTGGAAAGCCCCCTCTTTCCTGGGAAAGGCCTGGTTGTCATAAATGTGATTCTGTAATATTATTTGTGAACAATTAATTATTGATTCATATGATAAGGAATATTTATTTTATGTGGATATAAATGTTAGATATATTTATTGTGGTTAAAAATGAAGGAGTTAATGTTGAGGTGTTTTATCAGTATTTTTATCGGAATGGAGGTATTAAAAATTAAATCAGGGTTTTTGAGAAATATTGCGGGTGTTATAATTTTTAATCCGACCGTTGGATCGTGGTAATTTTTGGATATGTTATACATATATAAGTTGAGTATATGTCCATAAATTTTGAACCGTTAAAAATGAATGTATGATTTATTATGAATTTTACGAGATGACTGGTTCAGAAATTGTTGAATTTTCGGAGTTTATCATTTTGATGGAAAATTCTAGAATTGGTGGGCCCCACTCTTGATTGGTGAAGAAATGTGCTGAGATTTTTATTCAAATGTGGTGGGTGGGAATAGTAGCAGGTAAAGCCATCAGGTTGCAGGTTAAGTCTGCTTCGGCATGCTAACATTTTCCTATAAATAGAGGGCTAAGTTAGAATTGAAAATCACACCAGAAACAAGTTTTCTCTCTTTTTCTCTCTAGATTATTAAGTGTATTTTGTGAGTATTTAGATACTTTGAGAGTTTCTATTCATCAGAGCAAGTTTCTTTCAGCCTTATACCGGTATTCCGACCCGAAGTACTGATATTTTGAGGTAAGGGATATTATTTTCTTCTTAAATGATATTATTTTCTTCAATATCATTATGCTAAAATATCAACATGAGTTTTTTTATCAAATTTGGAACTTTTTGTGTCGGGGTTACTATTCACGTATACGTTACTATTCACGTATACGGCACTATTCACGAATACGGCACTATTCACCGAAAAATAAAATTTTTCCTTTTTGTCCAAGATGTCTATTATGGTTACTATCTTTGATTGTATCCATGTTTTGATCTTTATTTTTGAATTCTGCTTCACAATTGAGTATTATGAAGTATTATTGATCTTGGATAAACTGTTATACGAATCACTACTATTTGTCCTTCTGTCTCACTGGATTTGTTCTCTTTAAGATATTTTTCATCATCCTCATTCCTAAATGATGATATTACTGAATATCTTTGGCCTGTAGTGCAAAGATGTATGATTACTTGATGAATATCTTTAGCCTGTAGTGCAAAGATGAACATGTGTTGAGATGAACATGACTGACATGTGATACAAATGAATATCTTTGGCCTGTAGTGCAAAGATGAATATTTGGATAAAGATGGTTATTAATTGATGTTACAGGGATAAAATATTGATGATGGACTTTTAAATCTTAGAAGATAGTAGAATTCAATCTCTACTTGACTCTTCTAATGGTTTGTTGTTTTCGCTGCAGTTGTTAATCTAAAACTTGTTGTCAATTATATTATATCATATTTTTCCCTGTTGAATACTAATGATAATTTGTTGTATATTATCTTAGTCATAATATTCTTTACTGGGCTAGTTGAGCTCACCCTTTTCCTTTTTGTTCCATTTTTCTTCTCAGGAGGTGAGAACATAGCAGGATCTAGTCGGGGTATGGAGTGATGGTTCTAGAAAGATGTTTTAGCAGTCCTCACTATTTCTGTAAAATAGTGTTTGAATAATTGTAATGAGGACTTATTTGAGTGTGGATATTGTCCAGAAGACAATATTTGTATTTAAACTCACAGTATGTGTTGTCGTATTTTGCACGACAATTGTATTATTGAAGTTGTAGTTTGCTTTCTGTACCATGTATTTGGCGACTCAGAATGGGTGTTGTATACCTATTTTGGGGGCATCACAGTTGGTATCAGAGCTTAGGGATATGATCCCTGGCTGATATGTGAGACAAGAACTAGGAGGGGAGAGACGGGAAATTCCTTCGCTAGTATGACCTGACTAAGTTTATTTGGTGTTTATTTGGTCGGTCAGAGTATAGGGATAATATATGACATGACTATTAACCCTTGTTTTATGGCAGTATTTAAGAATGGCAGCTGAGAACGTTAATAATGAAATAAATCAGACCGTGGAGACACATTTGATCACCACCCAGGGGAACGTTCAACAGGAAGGCAATATTCCTCCTGTAAACAACGTTACCGAGCAAACGATGAATGATGGAATGTTTAGGAGCTTTTTGCAGTTCATGCAAAATCAGACGAGGGAGACTCGTGTGCAGAATACATGTGGAAATAATAACAACGCGCGGTTTGTCACAGCCAAGCAGTTCAAAGAATTGGGACCACCAGAATTTAAGGGAAAGCCGGATCCGATCATGGCGGAAATGTGGGTCAAGCAAATTACCAAGTTATTCGATGTCTTGGGATGCACGGAGGAACAGAAGGTTCCATTCGTCACCTTTATATTCCGCGGTGAGGCAGACTACTGGTGGGAGTCTGTGAAGCGTACCCAGCCTGACGCACTCAACATGTCCTGGAAAACATTTCAAAAACTGTTCAATGACAAGTACTTTCCTGAAAGTATTCGTCATATGAAGGAGGTAGAGTTTATCAGACTGGAACAAAACAACATGACGGTGTCCCAGTACGAAGCGAAGTTTGCAGAGTTATCCAGGTTTGCACCTCATTTGGTCGAAAATGAGGAACGAATGACAAGGATGTTTCTGAGAGGTCTAAAACCCGAGATTCGACAATATCTTATCTCTCATAAATTTTTTTTATATTCAGATGTTGTAAACAGGGCTCAATTATTAGAGCGAGATAATGAGTATGTGCAACCGAAGGACCACAACCAGGGTCATACCGGTGGCGGCAGTCATCGAAGCAATGAAAACCAACAGGGAGGAAAACATTCGGACAAAAGCGGTAACCACTCTGGTGGTTGTGACGAACGAGAATTCTGTAATTTAATTTTAATATTTATTGAATTAAATAAATATTTATTTTTCGATGATTTAATTGTTAGATTTAATAATTAATCGATGCAATTGAGGTAGATTAATTTAATTTTATGTGTTACATTTATTAAATTAATGTAGAAAATTTTTATTAAATGAAATAATTTAATTAAGCATGATGTTATTTAATTAATTTAATTATTAATTAGAGAATTAATAAATTGACATTATTTATTAATGAGATAATTGAATATATGATTATGTGAATTTACGAGTAATTATTATATTTTATTTAAAGTAAATTAAATAAAATATGGGATTTATTTTATATAGAGGGTGACATTTTCAAACTATATAATAAAAGAGTTTATTAAATTAATTGAGTTTAAGCCTTTAAGGCTAGCCAAACGTGGCTTTAGGGGGGGTTACTAGCAGTTACCCATGACTGGGTTAACTGACTAGTATGCGCGTCAGTTCTATTTCAATCGACGTCTTCTTCTTTTCTATTTTTCTCTAAGTATGATAAAACTAGTTAGAGAGAATCTGATAATTGTTGAGGAGAATTATGAGCCAGTGATTGAGAAGGAATTCATCTCTTACTAAAATCCATTCTACGCTTGGGTAATCTTCTCAAACCTAATTTTTATTTTACGTCATTTAGTTTTTATAAAATGGCTTTCAAAGTTTGGTTTAACGTTTGTAATTGGGTTAGGAATAATGATTATGGGTTTTGTTTATGTTATGGCATATCAAATCGTATTTTAATTATATATTGTTGCAAACCATAACATCAGTATTGTGAAAACATGTCGTACATATGTTATTTCAAAATAAACAGAGTACGTGATATGACCATATACCATATATGTGATAATTGATGTATTGATTATATATTATCCCTAAAATTTACACCCTTATATTATTGATCATGTTAATACGAAGAGATCAAGCCTTAAACGAACGGATTCGGTGTTATAACGAATCCGTAGTGTTAAATTATATATTTTATATTCAAAACCCACCAAGAACATCAAAGTCAGCGAATTCACATGTTTTAACTATGTGATTATGTGTTTTAATTGGTTAAAACTACTCTACAGATGTTGGGTAATGATTATATGGAAGTATTAACATGTGGGTACGTTAAATTAGTGAGTTTAGTGATCATAAAATGTGTAAATCGCCGAACTCTGTGTTCTTCGCGATCTGGGAAACAGTTTCTGGAGTCTCGCGCCGCGGCGCCAACTTCAGAACTGAAGTCCCGCGCCGCAGCGCCATAGCGCCGCAGCGCCATAGCGCCGCAGCGCCAAGACCCAAGCCACGGCGCCATAGCGCCGCAGCGCCAAGAGCCCGGCCACAGCGCCACCGCGCCGCAGCGCGACTCCTTAGTACATTAGTGGCGCTGCAGCGCCACTCTCCAAAAAATGTCAGAAATGTATTTTTTTTAAAATGTTAAAGTCTAACAAGTGTTAGTGAATTGATGTAATGAACATGTAATCATTTTAGAGGTATTATGAGATGATAAAATAGTGTTTAACATGTAATAAAATATTATATGTGAATTGAATTATTAAATACATAATTGGTTTGATAATTCATGAAGTATAAATTATGTGACAACGTGATAATTTGACTAAGTTTAGTCAATAATTAAAGTAGACAACGAGAATGGGTTATGTTGATTAGTTAGTAATTAACCGGTATTGAATGTGAATGGTATGTAGGATTTAATTCAAAGAACGTGCTTAGTTAAAGCGTAATCTACGCACGAGGCAAGTATCCTATCCCTAACTCCATTCTATTGAGCAAGTTTATTTAAACTTAAACGTTACTTTTATGTCGAGCAAGTTTCCCTAACCCTACTTGTCATTATTGTTCAAGTTTATTATTTACCTTGAATAAATTATCCTTGTTATTATTCAAGTTCAAGCATGATATTAAAGATTAATTATCTTTCCAAAGCATGATTCAGTTATACAATAATTGTCCTATTGTATACTTTTGAGATTATTATTCTAATCAAATATCAATATTTGTTGAACCTTATTAGACTAGTGAACCTTATTGATTCAACTAGTCCATAGTTGACGAGCGTTCTAAATTTCAGAACCCTTGATGAAATTATCCAAACCAAACTTCCTTTGGTGCGGACTCGAATGACAAACTGAGATGAACAACCCTGTATAGGGGATTATTTACGCTTTAGCGTTAAGATATTGTGCACAGTATGGTACTAAGGGCTGATCCCCCTAAGTACGAGAAGAAGGTCCATAGTCTTATGACTGTTAAAGGTTTCAAGTATAATCCTTGATAACCTAGGACATAGTTCAAGGTCTTATGACCCTCAGAATTCTTTTGATTCTTGTTATTTATTCTTGATTCAAAAGTTGAGCTTTTATTCAGATGTCTTTGATTATTCGCATGTTATTATACTGTTATTTCATTTTTATACTTGTGGGCATTTGTGCTCACTCTTGCTTAATAATAACATTGCAGTTAAGAATGAAAGAAGCGATGAAACCTCCAATAGTAAAGGCAAGGGCAAAGTTAGCAAGTGATAAAGACTTGATATTTTAATTGATGATGTATTTATGTTTAAGACTTATTTGTTTAGAATTTCGCATAGATGTTTTAAGGTTAGAGTAACCTGGGATTTATTTATGATTCAGTTGATGTAACCCTTAAGGGAAGAGATTTAATTATGATTTCTATCTATTGTATGGTTTGATATTATTTATGGGTAGATAGATTGATGATGCTTGTACAGTGAACACCAAATCCCGTGGAATCAAAGTACCCAGATTTGGGGGTGTCACAGGTTGGTATCAGAGCTGTAGGTTATGAACCTTAGGTAGGGGAAACAACCTTAGGTAGTAGCCTTATAGAAGAAGATAGAAATTGGAAACTCTTATCGAGTTCTAAGAAATGAATTTTTGTAATTCATTGAAGATAATAAAATACATTATGTGTTTATGTGTTAAGTATGCGTTAGATAGTATGACTTAGTAACTAAAACTTAAAATTTTGTTGTCAGGATGACGAATGTTGGAGAAGCTAGTCAAGCTGGGGAGGAAGAACCCCGATTACCTATAGTACCTACTGAGGAGGAGCCCCGAGACATTTATGTCGTTAGGGAGCAGCTGGTGCAGAGGGTTTCATCTCCATTGATCACCGTTGTTGGTCAGGAGCATGAACCTGAGATTGATCCTGAGGAGAATCCTGAGGAGGAGTTTGATGAGGAGGAAGAAGAAGAGGAGCTACCACGGTACACTGTTGATGCTGAGATGTATGACACACTATATGATCGTAACGTGGAGTTACAAGATGAGGTTCAGGAATTGACTGAGCGAGCGACTGTTCAGCAGTCTACTTTAGAGGAGAAGGATAGAGAGATTGTGACCCTTCATACACGTTTAGGAAACGTGGAGTGGGATCTGATTCATGAGAAGGGTCAAACCGAAGATAAGACCGAGGAGATAGAGAAGCTGAAGAAGGAACTGAAGGAAACCTCCGGAAGACTGAAAATAGCAGAGGAAGGATGGGTAAGAGAATCACATCGGGCTGATCGTGCAGAAGATGATAGTCGTGCAAAGAAGGCAAAGCTTGAAGACACGTACGCCACACTTAATCATGCGATGGATGAGGTTCAAGAGCGAGTGTTAAGGTACCCCATTCAGTTTGAAGGACTTCCATCGTATATGTTGGATCGCAGGACGATGTCTCGTATCATGAATGAGGAGCGTGGCAAGGCTATTGAGCACCTTGGAAGACAGGAATAGAATCTGTTTATTTATGTGAAAGATTTATATAGTTTTATGTAAATTTCGATGTGTTTATGAACTAAGGAATATGTTAATATTTGAATGTTTTAAATCCTGTGGATTCTTTATTCCAGGATAGATGATGTAAATAGCAGTATGCTATAGTTTAATGTTAAAATTTTTTATTTGAATGAAAAGATATCAAGTTGTTTGAGATGATGTGTTAAGTGATATGTTAAATTGTTGAGTAATGTCTTAACTATGTAGAGAAATAAATAAAGTTCTAATAAACGTATATTTAACAGAAAAATGCCGCCAAGGAGAAGACAGCAACGTCAACCGGCTCAGGAAGGGTTAACCAACAATAACAATAATGCCAACGTTAATCCAGTTCAACAGCTAGTTAATTTACTAACTGGAGTCATGAATAACCAACCGCAAGCTCCACCTAGCACAACGTTTAAAGATTTTAAGGCGGTGGGACCGCCAGAGTTCAAAGGTTCCAGAAACCTAATCGAGGCTCAAACGTGGGTGATGGAAATGGAGAAGGTTTTCGATGTTGCTAGGGTTCGAGAAGATCAGAAGACCGTTTTTGCGACATTTATGCTGAAATCTGAGGCTAGCTACTGGTGGCAGGCAAACAAGATGCGAGGAGGTGAAGGTGTAATTACGTGGGAGAGATTCAAAGAGATGTTTTTCGAAATGTATTTCCCAGCTAGTTCGCAGAATCAGATGGAGGTGAAATTTCTGGAACTGAAACAGGGAAACATGAGCGTGCCTGAATACGCGGCTAAATTCGATGAGTTGGCAAGGTTTGCCCCGTATCAAGTACACACTGACGAGAGGAAAGCCAGACGATTCGAACAAGGACTGAAGCCTTGGGTATACAACAAGGTATCAATGTTTCAACTTAACATGTTTGCGGGAGTTTTGGAAAAGGCCGTTCTCGCGGAAGGAGGAAGTGATGCAGTGACTAAGTACAACCAAGAACAGAAAAAGAAAAAGAGTGAGAATGAAGGTAATAACAAGACTGGTGGAAGTAATATTGGGAATAATAATAATCAGAAGAGGAAGTGGATGGATAACTCGACAGCTGGAAGTCAACACGGAGGGCAGAAAAAGAAGATAGAAGCATGTCCGACTTGCGGCAAGGCACATCTAGGAGTTTGTTTGAAGGGAAAGAGAGTGTGCTACAATTGCGGTCAGGAAGGCCACATAGCACCAAATTGTCCAAACCCAAAGAAGGGTGTTTGTTTCAACTGTGGTTCGAAAGATCATTTAGCAAGAGACTGTCCCAAGAAGGGATCGGGAGGATCAGGACAAGGAGGAAACCGGGGAAATAGCAATGGAAATACCTTAACCATCACCGGACCACCTGTAACAAACCGACCAACCGCCAGAACTTTCAACATGACGGTGCAGGATGCAATCCAGTCTCGTGAGGTGGTGTCAGGTATCATTCCGATCAATGAAATTAATGCTTACGTTTTATTTGATTCGGGTACTACTTGTTCCTTTATATCCGAAGACTTTGCTAGTAGTTTAGATTTGCTTATGGATGAATTGGATTACCCCATGAACATAGAAATTGCGAATAGAGAAATAATCCCTGTTAAGTACGTGTTTAAGAACTGTAGGGTGGATATTAAGGGTAATATCATGAATGTAGATCTTATCCCTATTCGATTGGGGGAATTCGACGTTATATTGGGTATGGATTGGCTATCCAATTATGGGGCTGTAATTAACTGCCAAAAGAAGCGTATTAACCTTATGACTCCATCAAAGGTTGTGTTTTATGGTAGCAAGTCGCCTAGACAAGCGAGTTGTCTGACGATATTGCAGGCCAGGAAGTTATTAAGACAAGGCTGTGTAGGATATTTAGCTTACATAGTCGACAGTCGAAAAGAGAACCCGAAGGTTGAGGAGATACCGATTGTGAGGGACTTCGTCGATATATTTCCAGACGATTTTCCAGGACTTCCACCAGATAGAGAAGTAGACTTTGTGATTGATTTGGCGCCCAGAACTGCTCCAATATCGAAGGCACCATACCGAATGGCGCCAGTAGAGATGAAAGAATTAATGGTACAACTACAAGAATTGTTGGACAAAAAGTATATTCAACCGAGCGTATCGCCGTGGGGAGCGCCGGTGTTGTTCGTGAAAAAGAAGGACGGATCGATGAGGCTCTGCATTGACTACAGAGAATTAAATAAGGTCACGATTAAGAACAGATATCCATTACCAAGGATCGATTATCTGTTTGATCAATTAAAGGGAGCAAAATACTTTTCCAAGATTGACTTGAGGAGTGGTTATCACCAACTGAAGGTGAGGCCAGAGGATATACCGAAGACAGCGTTCCGAACGCGATATGGTCATTATGAGTTTTTAGTAATGTCGTTTGGTCTTACGAATGCTCCTGCAGCATTTATGGGACTAATGAATGGTGTATTCAAGCCGTTTTTGGACAAATTCGTGGTGGTATTTATAGATGACATTTTGGTATATTCCAAAACCAAAGAGGAACATGAAGAACACTTGAGGTTAACGTTGGAAGTATTGAGAAGGGAGAAGTTGTATGCTAAATTTTCGAAATGCGAATTCTGGATCGAGAGAGTACAATTTCTTGGTCACGTAATCGATAAAGATGGAATTTTGGTAGATCCATCCAAAGTAGAAGCTGTGATTAACTGGGATCAGCCGAGAACGCCGTCAGAAGTAAGAAGTTTTCTTGGATTAGCAGGATATTATAGAAGATTCATACAAGATTTTTCTACGATCGCAACTCCGTTAACGAATTTAACTCGAAAAGCTGTGAAATTTGTTTGGACGGAGAAATGTGAGGAGAGTTTTCAAGAATTAAAGAAGAGGTTGAGTACAGCGCCTGTGTTATCTCTTCCGGATGATACAGGAAATTTTGTTGTTTTTAGCGATGCGTCGCATAAAGGACTTGGCTGTGTGCTGATGCAAAACGGCAAAGTCATTGCGTATGTATCACGGCAGTTGAAGGATTACGAGAAGGGTTACCCAACCCATGATTTGGAGTTAGCTGCAGTTGTTTTTGCTTTGAAAATTTGGAGGCACTATCTGTACGGAGAGAAGTGTGAAATATATACGAACCACAAGAGTCTAAAATATATTTTTACACAGAAAGATTTGAATATGCGTCAAAGAAGATGGTTGGAATTAATCAAGGATTATGACTGTGAGATTTTATACCATCCGGGTAAGGCTAATGTGGTTGCCTACGCCTTAAGTAGAAATGGTCGTGAGAAATTGATGATGTTGACTGCTCAGCAGGAGCTAATTGCAGATATGGAGAAATTGGAGTTAGAAGTGAAGTATCCTATGGAGATTGATGAGAAGTTATTTCAGATGCAATCTGGTACAACTCTACTAGATAGAGTGAAGGAGGCTCAGCTTCAGGATGATGAATGCAAAAAGGTAACAACGAAGATATCTGAAGGAACCGAACCGAGATTTAGGATGGATAAGGAAGGAATATTGAGATTTGAAAGCAGAATTTGGGTTCCGCCAGTACAAGAGATTAAGGAAGATATTTTAAGCGAGGCTCATAGTTCACGATATTCGATTCACCCTGGTAGTACCAAGATGTACCAAGATCTTAGACAACATTTCTGGTGGCCGAATTTGAAACGTGATGTTGCAGAATGTGTTGCCAAATGCCTGACATGTCAGAAAGTTAAAGCAGAACATCAGAGACCGAGTGGATTGCTACAACCTTTGGAGATCCCAGAATGGAAATGGGAACATATTACGATGGACTTCGTGGTTGGCCTTCCGACGACTCAGAAAGGCTACGACGCAGTATGGGTTATCGTTGACCGACTGACGAAATCCGCGCACTTCCTTCCTATCAAAATCAGATTTAACTTAGATCAGTTGGCAAGATTATATATGAAAGAGATTGTTTCGAGGCACGGAGTGCCGGTGCCAATTGTTTCCGATAGGGATCTGCGCTTCACATCAAATTTCTAGAAACGTCTTTAGGAATGCATGGGTACACAACTGCGAATGAGTACAGCTTACCACCCTCAAACAGACGGAAAAAACGAACGAACGATTCAAACACTGGAAGATATGTTACGAGCCTGTGTAATGGACTTTAAAGGAAATTGGGATGATCACCTACCGTTGGTAGAGTTCGGCTACAATAACAGTTACCACGCTAGTATTGGTATGCCGCCTTACGAAGCGTTATACGGCAGAAAGTGCAGAACTCCACTTTACTGGGATGAAGTTGGCGAAAGACAATTGCTAGGGCCAGAATTGGTACAGCAAACGACAGAAATAGTCAAAGTGATCCGAGCACGACTGGTAGCAGCTCAAGATCGACAGAAGAAATACGCTGATCCACATCGTAAAAATATCGAGTTTGAACCAGGTAGCTATGTTTTCTTGAAGGTCTCTCCCTGGAGGGGAAAGATCAGGTTCGGAAAGAAAGGAAAATTGAGCCCAAGATTTATTGGACCCTTTGAGGTACTGCGAAGAATTGGAGAAGTTGCGTACGAAGTAGCCTTACCTCCAGCACTCGAGAATATCCACAACGTCTTCCATGTTTCTGTGTTGCGACCTTACAAACATGATTACAAGCATGTAATTGAATACGAACCCCTGCATTTTGAGAAAGACTTATCTTACGAAGAAATTCCTGTCCAAATTGTCGATCGAAAAGAACAAGTTCTCCGAAATAAAGTTATACCTTCTGTTAAGGTAATTTGGAGGAACCATAACGCTGAAGAAGCTATGTGGGAACTCGAAGAGAATATGATGAAGAATTACCCTCATTTATTTACTTAATTATTTGTAAGCGATTCTGGGGACAGAATCTTTGTAAGGGGGGGGGGAGAATGTAACAGGTCGAAATTATTGAGCCGTGATTCTGGGGACAGAATCCTTTTAAGGGGGGGAAAGATGTGACGAACGAGAATTTTGTAATTTAATTTTAATATTTATTGAATTAAATAAATATTTATTTTTCGATGATTTAATTGTTAGATTTAATAATTAATCGATGCAATTGTGGTAGATTAATTTAATTTTATGTGTTACATTTATTAAATTAATGTAGAAAATTTTTATTAAATGAAATAATTTAATTAAGCATGATGTTATTTAATTAATTTAATTATTAATTAGAGAATTAATAAATTGACATTATTTATTAATGAGATAATTGAATATATGATTATGTGAATTTACGAGTAATTATTATATTTTATTTAAAGTAAATTAAATAAAATATGGGATTTATTTTATATAGAGGGTGACATTTTCAAACTATATAATAAAAGAGTTTATTAAATTAATTGAGTTTAAGCCTTTAAGGCTAACCAAACGTGGCTTTAGGGGGGGTTACTAGCAGTTACCCATGACTGGGTTAACTGACTAGTATGCGCGTCAGTTCTATTTCAATAGACGTCTTCTTCTTTTCTATTTTTCTCTAAGTCTGATAAAACTAGTTAGAGAGAATCTGATAATTGTTGAGGAGAATTGTGAGCCAGTGATTGAGAAGGAATTCATATCTTACTAAAATCCATTCTACGCTTGGGTAATCTTCTCAAACCTAATTTTTATTTTACGTCATTTAATTTTTATAAAATGGCTTTCAAAGTTTGGTTTAACGTCTGTAATTGGGTTAGGAATAATGATCATGGGTTTTGTTTATGTTATGGCATATCAAATCGTATTTTAATTATATATTGTTGCAAACCATAACATCAGTATTGTGAAAACATGTCGTACATATGTTATTTCAAAATAAACAGAGTACGTGATATGGCCATATGCCATATATGTGATAATTGATGTATTGATTATATATTATTCCTAAAATTTACACCCTTATATTATTGAGCATGTTAATACGAAGAGATCAAGCCTTAAACGAACGGATTCGGTGTTATAACGAATCCGTAGTGTTAAATTATATATTTTATATTCAAAAACCACCAAGAACATCAAAGTCAGTGAATTCACATGTTTTAACTATGTGATTATGTGTTTTAATTTGTTAAAACTACTCTGCAGATGTTGGGTAATGATTATATGGAAGTATTAACATATGGGTACATTAAATTAGTGAGTTTAGTGATCATAAAATGTGTAAATCGCCGAACTCTGTGTTCTTCGCGATCTGGAAAACAGTTTCTGGAGTCTCGCGCCGCGGCGCCAACTTCAGAACTGAAGTCCCGCGCCGCAGCGCCAGAGCGCCACGGCGCCATAGCGCCGCAGCGCCAAGAGCCCGGCCACAGCGCCACCGCACCGCAGCGCGACTCCTTAGTACATTAGTGGCGCCGCAGCCCTACTCTCCAGAAAATGTCAAAAATGTATTTTTTTTAAAATGTTAAAGTCTAACAAGTGTTAGTGGATTGATGCAATGAACATATAATCATGTTAGAGGTATTATGAGATGATAAAATAGTGTTTAACATGTAATAAAATATTATATGTGAATTGAATTACTAAATACATAATTGGTTTGATAATTCATGAAGTATAAATTATGTGACAACGTGATAATTTGACTAAGTTTAGTCAATAATTAAAGTAGACAACGAGAATGGGTTATGTTGATTAGTTAGTAATTAACCGGTATTGAATGTGAATGGTATGTAGGATTTAATTTAAAAAACGTGCTTAGTTAAAGCGTAATCTACGCACGAGGCAAGTATCCTATCCCTAACTCTATTCTATTGAGCAAGTTTATTTAAACTTAAACGTTACTTTTATGTCGAGCAAGTTTCCCTAACCCTACTTGTCATTATTGTTCAAGTTTATTATTTACCTTGAATAAATTATCCTTGTTATTATTCAAGTTCAAGCATGATATTAAAGATTAATTATCTTTCTAAAGCATGATTCAGTTATACAATAATTGTCCTATTGTATACTTTTGAGATTATTATTCTAATCAAATATCAATATTTGTTGAACCTTATTAGACTAGTGAACCTTATTGATTCAACTAGTCCATAGTTGACGAGCGTTCTAAATTTCAGAACCCTTGATGAAATTATCCAAACCAAACTTCCTTTGGTGCGGACTCGAATGACAAACTGAGATGAACAACCCTGTATAGGGGATTATTTACGCTTTAGCGTTAAGATATTGTGCACAGTATGGTACTAAGGGCTGATCCCCCTAAGTACGAGAAGAAGGTCCATAGTCTTATGACTGTTAAAGGTTTCAAGTATAATCCTTAATAACCTAGGACATAGTTCAAGGTCTTATGACCCTCAGAATTCTTTTGATTCTTGTTATTTATTCTTGATTCAAAAGTTGAGCTTTTATTCAGATGTCTTTGATTATTCGCATGTTATTATACTGTTATTTCATTTTTATACTTGTGGGCATTTGTGCTCACTCTTGCTTAATAATAACATTGCAGTTAAGAATGAAAGAAGCGATGAACCCTCCACTAGTAAAGGCAAGGGCAAAGTTAGCAAGTGATGAAGACTTGATATTTTAATTGATGATGTATTTATGTTTAAGACTTATTTGTTTAGAATTTCGCACAGATGTTTTAAGGTTAGAGTAACCTGGGATTTATTTATGATTCAGTTGATGTAACCCTTAAGGGAAGAGATTTATTTATGATTTCTATCTATTGTATGGTTTGATATTATTTATGAGTAGATAGATTGATGATGCTTGTACAGTGAACACCAAATCCCGTGGAATCGAAGTACCCGGATTTGGGGGTGTCACAGTGGTAATCGTGGTCGTGATAATAGAAGGAGCGAGTCGGGAGGAGATTTCAAGAAGAGAAGGTACAACAATGATAACGTGAAGACGTCAGCACAAACATCAACTGTTTCTAGGGGAGGAGAACGACCACCGGTCGTATGTTACAAATGTGGGAAAGAGGGACATAGCAGCCCAAACTGCCCACAACAATCCAAGGTATGTTATAACTGTGGAAAGGAGGGTCATATAGCTCGAGAGTGTTCTGTAGCAAAACCAAGTTCAGCGGGAATGGTGACTCCAAAAGTTGTCCCGGATAAGTCGAAATCAGCGGTTCCTGGAAGGGCGTTTGTCGTGACTGGCCAAAATGCGAGAAACCCGAACGAGGTGATCACGGGTAAGCTAATCTTGAATTCTTATGAAGTTTATACTTTACTAGATACCGATTCTACCCATTCTTTTATCTCTCCTGCTTGTACTCAACGTTTAAACTTGACTCCGGAGAAATTGGACTTTAACTTATCTATTGAAACTCCGTTGGGTGAAACCTTCGTTACATCTACAGTTTATAAATCTTGCATGATCCAAGTTGGCACTATCATATTACCTGTTGATCTTATCTCTTTAAAGATACTTGCTTTTGATGTGATTTTAGGAATTGATTGGTTAACCACTCATCATGCTAAAATTGATTATTTTCGTAAGGTTATTAGTTTTCATATTCCTAACCAACCTGTCATACGAATTCAAACTACTAAACCACTAAAATCAGTCACTGTCATATCAAGCCACAAAGCTATTCGTTTATTGAAAAACGGATGTTAAGCTTTCTTAGCCCATGTTATGGATTTGAACAAAGACAAGTCAGATTTGAATAATATTTCTATTGTTAGAGAATTTTCCGATGTATTTCCTGAAGACTTCCTGGTCTACCCCCAAAACATGAAGTTAAATTCTTTATTGACCTTGAACCCGGTACAAAGCCCATTTCTAAAACCCCATATCGAATGGCTCCTATTGAACTTCAGGAGTTAAAAGTCCAACTACAGGAGTTGTTGGACATCAGTTTTATTCGTCCTAGTACATCTCCTTGGGGTGCTCCTGTGTTATTCGTAAAGAAGAAAGACGGGAGTATGCGACTTTGTATCGACTATCGAGAATTGAATCATGTCACTATCAAGAATAGGTATCCGCTACCTCGCATTGATGACCTGTTTGACCAGTTGCAAGAAGCACAATTCTTTTCAAAGATCGATCTTCGTTCTGGATACCATCAGCTGAAGATTAAAACTGAGGATATTCTAAAGACTGCCTTCAGAACTCGGTACGGGCATTATGAATTCTTAGTAATGTCTTTTGGATTGACTAATGCTCTTGCTGCTTTCATGGAAACGATGAATCGTGTATTCAAAGAATATTTAGATCAGTTCGTTGTTGTCTTTATTGATGACGTCCTCATCTATTTCAAAACCCATGAAGATCATGAGCGCCATTTGAAGCTGGTATTGCAAAGGCTTCGTGAAAACAAGCTATATGCCAAACTGAAGAAATGCGAGTTCTGGCTTGAGGAAGTAGCATTCCTTGGGCACGTGGTGTCAAAACATGGAGTATCTGTCGACCCGACGAAGATTGAAGCCATACAAAGTTGGGATCAACCGAAGTCGGTAACCGAAGTACGTAGCTTTCTGGGCTTAGCTGGTTATTATCGGAGATTCGTGGAAGGATTTTCTCGAATCGTTACTCCGTTAACTTAGCTAACTCGTAAAGATACAAAATTCGGTTGGAGCGAGGATTGTGAGAAGAGTTTTCAAGAACTCAAGAGGAGACTCATTTCGGCACCTGTTCTGACAATACCATCTGGTTCGGATGGATTTGTTATCTACAGCGATGCTTCAGGCAAAGGGTTAGGATGTGTTCTCATGCAACATGGAAAAGTCATAGCCTATGCCTCGTGACAACTCAAAGAATATGAGAGGAATTATCCTACTCATGATTTGGAGTTGGCAGCAGTCATTTTTGCGTTAAAGATCTGGAGACACTACCTGTATGGGGAGAAAGTGGAGATCTATACAGATCATAAAAGCCTCAAATATTTCTTCACCCAAAAGGAACTCAACATGCGGTAACGACGTTGGCTTGAGCTGTTGAAAGATTACGATCATACCATCCAATATCATCCTGGAAAAGCAAACGTAGTAGCTGACGCATTGAGTAGAAGATCATATGCGGATACGAGTGCAATGTTGTTAACACAAAGGCCCATTTTGTATGATTTGCAAAGGATGGAGATAGAGATGAAGGCTCCAAGTACCCACATGATGATATCAAATATACGAGTAGAACTGACTTTAATCGATAAAGTTAAAGTTGCTCAAGCTACGGACATAGAGCTGATGTGTATGAAGAAGAAAGTGCAAGAAGGTGCTATTCTAGAAGCAAGAATCGATGAAGAAGGAATACTTCGAGTCAACTCCAGACTTTGTGTTCCTAACGATTTTGACTTGAAGCATAGAATCATGATGGAGGCACACAACACACCGTTTGCAATCCATCTTGGGAGTACCAAAATGTATCACGATCTTCGACATACATTTTGGTGGAGCAATATGAAAAGAGAGATCGCGGAGTTTATCTCGAGGTGTTTAACTTGTCAACGTGTAAAGGCGGAGCATCAAGTGCCAAAGGGTCCATTGCAACCACTTGAGATCCCGAAATGGAAGTGGGAACACATTACCATGGATTTCGTTATAGGTCTTCCTAAGGTTTCTCAAGGCATAGATGCGATTTAGGTTATTGTTGATAGATTAACCAAGTCTGCTCATTTCTTACCGATACGTGAGATTTATTTCCTTGAACGTCTTGCTAGTATGTATGTGAACGAGATTGTGAGATTGCATGGCATGCCAGTATCCATAGTTTCGAATCGTGACCCAAGATTCACTTCACGATTTTGGGTTAGCTTGTAAAAAGCTATAGGCACGGATTTACGATTCAGTTCGGCATACCATCCTCAAACGGACGAACAATCAGAGAGGACTATTCAAACTCTTGAAGATCTATTAAGACTTTGTGTCCTAGATCTCAAAGGGAGTTGGGATAAGTACCTACCATTGGTGGAATTCTCCTACAACAACAGTTATCAAGCGAGCATAGGTGTGGCTCCATTCGAGGCGTTGTATGGAAGAAAATGTCGTTCTCCAGTATACTGGGACGAGGTGGGTGAAGCAACATTGTTGGGACCATAGTTGGTACGCATTACTACAGAGAAGATCCAAACGATTCGACAACGTATACAAACGGCACAGGATCGACAAAAGAGTTATGCGGATCTTCATCGGAAGGACGCGGAATTTAATATTGGGGATCATGTATTATTACGTGTTGCACCATGGAAGGGAGTTACAAGATTTGGGAAGAGAGGAAAGCTCAATCCAAGATTTGTTGGTCCATTTGAGATTCTTGAGCGAATAGGAAATGTGGCATATAGACTCGCATTACCTCCAAGCATGTCTCGTGTTCATAATGTTTTTCACATATCTATGCTTCGTAAATATGTTAAAGACCCGAACCACATTATTGAGTTAGAACCAGACGAGATAGCTAAAGATTTAACGTACGAGGAGGTACCTGTTAAGATCTTGGATAGGAAAGAGCATGTCCTACGCACGAAGGTTATACCACAAGTTAAGGTTTTGTGGAGAAACCATGCTATTGAAGAAATGACCTGGGAGTTGGAATCAGAAATGAAAGCGAGGTATCCTCACCTTTTCGAAATATCAGGTACGTACGTCAATTTCGAGGACGAAATTTCATAAGGAGGGGAGGTTGTAAGACCCCAACTTATTAATGAATAAAATCATATTTTCTCTAAATATTATTGTGAATAATAAGGGATTAATTTGATATAATACTTTGGTTATGGGTGAAATGTGCAAATTTTACAAAATAAGCAAGTGGTTATAAAATATTCATTTTGTCGGGGAATATTCGTTTGGTCGTGGAATATTCTTGCTGTCGGGGAATATTCGTACGACGGCGCAGCCTTGTGTGGGCCCCATAATGGAAAGCGATTGGATGAAGAAAACGACAAGTATAAGTTGTTTTTAAATAACGGCGTAGTTGTTACCGTTAATACTGTTGGAATACCCGGTGGTTAAAATACATTAGCACACGGTATTACACCAATTATTGATTCTTACGAAGGAAGACACTACTCAATAATTGTTACAGTAGTTACTATTCAATATTTTATTGATTCAATAATTGCTGCATTGATATTTTATATTATTGTTGTTTCAATAATTGTCACTGCACAGTATTTTCCTTTATCAGATCAATAATTCATATTATTTGAATAATATTATTAGATAACATTATTGGCAATGTCTAGAAAGTTCTGTCTAAAGAGAGGCTTGGTCATCTAATTGCGCGCCAGTAAGGAGAAATTCTTATTGGAAAGCTCCCTTTTTCCTGGGAACGGTCTGATTGTCATAAATGTGATTCTGTAATATTATTTGTGAATAATTAATTATTGATTCATATGATAAGGAAATATTTATTTTATGTGGATATAAATGTTGGATATATTTATTGTGGTTAAAAATGAAGGAGTTAATGTTGAGGTGTTTTATCAGTATTTTTATCGGAATGGAGGTATTAAAAATCAAATCAGGGTTTTTGAGAAATATTGCGGGTGTTATAATTTTTAATCCGACCGTTGGATCGTGGTAATTTTTGGATATGTTATACATATATAAGTTGAGTATATGTCCATAAATTTTGAAACGTTAAAAATGAACGTATAATTTATTATGAATTTTACGAGATGACTGGTTCAGAAATTGTTGAATTTTCGGAGTTTATCATTTTGACGAAAAATTCTAGAATTGGTGGGCCCCACTCTTGGTTGGTGAAGAAATGTGCTGAGATTTTTATTCAAATGTGGTGGGTGAGAATAGTAGCAGGTAAAGCCATCAGGTTGCAGGTTAAGTCTGCTTCGGCGTGCTAACATTTTCCTATAAATAGAGGGCTAAGTTAGAATTGAAAATCACACCAGAAACAAGTTTTTTCTCTTTCTCTCTCTAGATTATTGAGTGTATTTTGTGAGTATTTAGATACTTTGAGAGTTCTATTCATCAGAGCAAGTTTCTTTCAGCCTTATACCGGTATTCCGACCTGAAGTACTGATATTTTGAGGTAAGAGATATTATTTTCTTCTTAAATGATATTATTTTCTTCAATATCATTATGCTGAAATATCAACATGAGTTTTTTTTATCAAATTTGGAACTTTTTGTGTCGGGATTACTATTCACGTATACGTTACTATTCACATATACGACACTATTCACGAATACGACACTATTCACCGAAAAATAAAATTTTCCCTTTTTGTCCAAGATGTCTATTATGGTTACTATCTTTGATTGTATCCATGTTTTGATCTTTATTTTTGAATTCTGCTTCACAATTGAGTATTATGAAGTATTATTGATCTTGGATAAACTGTTATACGAATCACTACTATTTGTCCTTCTGTCTCACTGGATTCGTTCTCTTTAAGATATTTTTCATCATCCTCATTCCTAAATGATGATATTACTGAATATCTTTGGCCTGTAGTGCAAAGATGTATGATTACTTGATGAATATTTTTGGCCTGTAGTGCAAAGATGAACATGTGTTGAGATGAACATGACTGACAGGTGATACAAATGAATATCTTTGGCCTGTAGTCCAAAGATGAATATTTGGATAAAGATTGTTATTAATTGATGTTACAGGGATAAAATATTGATGATGGACTTTTAAATCTTAGAAGATAGTAGAATTCATTCTCTACTTGACTCTTCTAATGGTTTGCTGTTTCCGCTGCAGTTGTTGATCTAAAACTTGTTGTCGATTATATTCTATCATATTTTTCCATGTTGAATACTAATGATAATTTTTTGTATATTATCTTAGTCATAATATTCTTTACTGGGCTAGTTGAGCTCACCCTTTTCCTTTTTGTTCCATTTTTCTTCTCAGGAGGTGAGAACATAGCAGGATCTAGTCGGGGTATGGAGTGATGGTTCTAGAAAGATGTTTTAGCAGTCCTCACTATTTCTGTAAAATAGTGTTTGAATAATTGTAATGAGGACTTATTTGAGTGTGGATATTGTCTAGAAGACAATATTTGTATTTAAACTCACAGTATGTGTTGTCGTATTTTACACGACAATTGTATTATTGAAGTTGTAGTTTGCTTTCTGTACCATGTATTTGGCGACTCAGAATGGGTGTTGTATACCTATTTTGGGGGCGTCACAATTTATTTCCAAATTGGATTCTATTTCTTTATGGAAACTAGTTATGATTTGTAATTCCTTTTAGGATTTAAATTTCTAATTCCCACAAGATTTAGGACTTTGTCTAGCATTATAAATAGAGGATGATAGTCAGAGTTTTATTCATTCAATCATCTACTACATTCTCTCATCTACAACATTGGAGGATTGAAGACATGAGCTAAGTTCTTTTTATTCAGTTCTAAAGGATGTTGAACCTTATTTATAATTAATGGTTAATTGAGTATTCATTATTTATTCCTTAATTCTCACATGAAATTCATTCCTGATAATCTAATTTAATTTCTGAATGCTACTTGGCTTAACTGATTTGATTTCTGTAGGATTGAGTTGGTTAACGAATATCATATGCTAGATCAAAGAATAATATTACGTGTAATTGATATTGTTTCTAATCACAAGTAGTAATTAGTAATACATGATTGTGGACAAACTTTTGAGTATTGTTATGATTACCAGAAGACAAGTTAAATAATCCGAGCTTATGTGTATGTTGCTTAGAATAGTCTAATTCCCTAGTTCTTAATGCTGATGTTATATTAAATCAAGAGAGCATGTTCTAGGTTATATAATTGTTAGAAACTTGTGAAGAGCTTGTTTCATTGAGTGACAATCTAAGGGGAGTTTCGGGTAGCAAAGCTTGTTGTTACCTAGGGCTATTAGTTTTATTGAATGGTAAATAATGTTACACTCGATTAATCTATTGTTGTAAAAAGGTGATACTGAAATGAAGAACTAAAGAACTGAAGCTTTTTATTCATTGTTTATTCTTATTAATTTAGTTAATTAATTCAAAATCACCTTTTCATTAGAAATCATAGGATCAATGTAAAACAAATCACTCTATGTGGGATCGATCCTTGCTTACTATTGTGCTAATTATTTAAATTTGTAAAGTGAAAGTGAGGTTAATTTAGGAGTGTAAGCGACAACTCCCATTAGAATGCTCTAGCTCATAGGGATACCGCTGTTGTTGAGCAGGATGAGGCTCGATCTTCTAGGGATGCATCTGTTATTGAGTGGGATGATGTTCTAGCTACTCGAGATTTTGCCACTACAGATAGTACTGCATTGAGATCTCATACAGCTAACATCATTGCAGAGATGAGTGCATTCATTAATGAGCACGGTAGCACCATGTAGATGGTCGTAGATCTCCTGTTTCATGTGGTCCCTAGGGCAGGAGCTCATAGATTTACCTCCGTCTTTTGAGAGTGATGCCATGTTAGACTTGATAGCTCGCTTATCCACTAGTTTGTAGATTAGCTTTGATTTTCCTGCATAAACTAGGTTAGCCATTTTTGTCATGTATAGGACACATTATATATATCAAACAGTATTATATGGCAGAGAAATATGTTTTGATCCACTTCCCTATTTAGATATGTCATGTTACTTGCTTGATAGTTACCTGTTCTCCCGGGCTTGTGATCTTGATGTATTCTGAACTCCTCCTTGATGGATGGAGATTGAGATATCTCAAGATCTTTCAGAATGGATCGTTAATCTTTGTATTCCCCTACCCTTTGGTGTCTTGGGACTAGTTTCTGAATATGGTTATAGAGAGGATTTTGGCTTTCCTCTCTGAGGTTGACCACACCACAGATGGTCGCCGGTACTCCCTTGTATGGAGGAGACCAGGTAGTTTCATCTTTTTATGGATTGATGTTTCTCTTTGAGGAATCAACCGCAGCTTAGATGATCGCCAATTTTTTTTCCTATTTATGTGGGGAGACCAGGTAGTTCCATCCCTGTGGTCTAAGCCGATAAGGTGTGGTTTAACCGCCCCACAGATGATCGCCGATGTATTCCCATGTATTGGGGAGATCAAGTAGTTCCATCTCTTATGGTTTGGTTTGAAAGTTTGAAGGATGATCCAAGTACTATTGACAGGGTTTTGTGTTTTTGATAGGGGTGAGACCGCACTATGGATGGACGTCTACGTACTCCCATGTATTGGGGAGATCAGGTTTGCATAGTTCTAACCTAGCGTAAAAAGGATGAAAACTATATATGGTAAAGAGTGTTTTTATTTTTCCTATAATTAGACCAGACCATAAAAATGGCTGCCTACGTACTCCCATGTATTGGGGAGATCAGGTCTGCGTAGTTCATCCCACGTGAGACAAACTTGAAAGTTGTATGTAGTGAAAGGTTTTGAAAACCTGAATTGAATGATGGATTTGATGATCCAGAACCAGGATGCTAGTTTGCAGGTAAATTCAGATATAATACTGTTTCACGGTGTTCTAGTTGATGAGTTGGAGAAATTCATTGCCATCCATTTCTTATAATCAGAGGGCTCATCCTGTCAATACCTACTTGACAACAAACGAGCCTTCCCAGTTTGGGATGAATTTTCCTTTAGATTGATCTTGGTTATCAAGAACCTTCTTCAAGACCAAGTCATGCTCTTTGAATTACCAGAACCGGACTTTCTTGTTGTAGGATCTAGCGATCCTCTGTTGGTACAACTGACCATAGAAGATGGTTGTGGCCCGCTTTTCATCTATTAGAGACAATTGGTGGTACTGATCTTGTAACCATTGGTCTTTATCCAACTGAGCGTCTATCAACACTCTGAGGGATTTCATTTCCACCTCTATGGGGAGCACTGCTTCCATTCCATAGGTTAATGAGTAAGGGTTGCCCCAGTGGAAGTGCGTATTGACGTTCTGTAGGCTAATAGAGTCAGAGGCAACATGTCAGGCCATCCTTTGTGATTAGCAGACATCTTTTGCATGATCTTTTTGATATTCTTATTAGCCGCTTCAACAACACCATTCATCTTTGGGCGATAGATGATGGAGTTGAGATGCTTGATGTGGAATTTACTGCATAATTCCTCCATCATTTGGTTATTGAGGTTCTTGGCATTGTCTGATACAATCACCTCTGGTTGTCCATATCGATAAATGACATTATTTCTGATGAAACCAATGATCACCTCTTTAGTAACCCTGGGGGAAGAGGCTGGTTTTACCCACTTGATGAAGTAGTCGATCGTGGTGAAGATAAACAGATGACCATTGCTAGCTTTGGGCTCGATGGGCCCAATCACATCCATTTCCCACATTGAAAAGGGTCAAGGCGAACTCATATTGTGGAGCTCCCTCGGAGGGGCGTGGATAACATTTCCATGAATTTGACATTGATAACATCTATTGGCGTAGTCATCATAGTCAGCTTTGAGAGAGAGCCAGTAATGCCCTGTTCTTAAGATCTTCTTAACAAGTAGAGGGCCGCTCATGTGTGGGCCGCATACTCCACCATGGATTTCATCCATGAGTCTCTGAGCTTGGTCTTTGTCAAGGCATCTTAGAAGGCCTACTCCCGCATCTCTTTTGTAGAGTGCATCTCCGCTCAGATAGAATTTCATGGCCATTCTATAGATCCGCTTTCTTTCAGCTTGACTCGCCCCAGTGGGAGTAGATCTATCTCGCAGATACTCCTTGATAGACTAGTACCAAGGGTGTTGGATGGGAGGCAGCTCATCCGATACTTCTCCGATGTAATTCCCGTAGGCTGGGGCCTTTTGGCGGGCAAATGTGACATTTTGAATGCTTCCTTTCTCAGTTATGTTGATCAAGGAGGCCAAAGTTGCTAATGCGTCAGCAAAGTCTTTCCTATTCTGAGGAATGTGGAGGAAGGATATTTCTTCAAACTCCGAAGCCATCTGGATAACTTGTCAATGGTAAGGCAGTAAATGTAATTTCTTGGTGTTATATATCCTAGTGGTTTGTTTGATTACCAGCTCAGAATCTCTAAAGACAGTTAACCATTTGACGCCTATGGATTGGGCTAGCTTTAACCCCATTATACAGCCTTCATACTCAACTGTGTTGTTAGTGTTGACAAACTACAATTTGATGGCAACGGGATACTGCTATCCTGAGATAGATACCAAAATTGCTCCAGCTCCGGCACCTTCTATGTTTACAGCTCCATCAAAATACATCCTCCATGATTGGATTGTATCCCCATGATGGTGTTGTTGAATTGTCATTACCCCTTCATCGGGGATGTAAAGCCCCCAAATCCGGGTACTTGAAACCCGAACTCGGTGCTTCACGATACCATTTCTATGAGCGGAATAATAATAATAATAATAATAATAATAATAATATAAAGATCAACTTAATTTACATGATTATCAGAGTCCAACTCCCAAGGACGTAACCTTTAATACATTCCTTACATAACATGATAGATAATATATATATCATTGTCTTAATAATAATATCAAACTATTGCATAACTACCACAAATCTTATTTGGTTAGCTTTCTTTTTTCTTTGTTTCTGCATGAGCTTTCTAGTTCTTCACACTTGGCTGAAAATATTTAAATTAAGCAAGGATGAGCATTTGAGTGCCCAGCAAGTAATAACATATATATATATATATATATATATATAAGCTGAAAGAATTTAAATATTTTCTTTATACTACCCTTCTACAACAGATCAATAGTTGTGAAGTAATCTGTACCAATAATAATAAAACAACAACCCTCTTTCAAATTTTTGAAACTAAGTAATGATTATAACTAGGGTTAAGGTGACATACTATGAACATTGTTTTCATTTTTGAAAAGGTTAAACAGAAATTCATCTGCAAACCGTCATAACTTACGGGCACGGGGGTGATCAACCCGTTGTACCATGTATTGATCAATACTACATGCAAGAACGAGGGTATCGTTCACTCTGTCCACCTTGGGTGCATAAAAAGTTTTCCCGTGTAAGGGATGTTCATACTTGTCTGGGTTCCAAATCATAGTTTTATCATGTTCAACAATAATCTATAATTCAACATATATATATATATATATATATATATATATATATATATATGGGTAATTGACAAAGGTGTATCAACATATGATTAAATACAATGATTATCCAAGTTGGGACACTTGTATAACATTTATAGAAATTAACGAACAGAATATATATCTGAATTACCATATACTAACATGTTGATAAGCAATGAGTGTATATAATATAGGGTTAATAATCTGTACAATAATAATATAATTTAGAAACATTCTTACTCATGTTCATTGCATAAAGAAAATACAAAGGTAAGATACTTGCCTGATGCGCTGCTTACAGTTCGTAACTTAGTTCTATCTTTTATATCACGACCTATCGTTAATCAAATCATTCGTTCGATTAGAACAATATATCTCAACACATAATACTGCTTATTGCAGTCAGCACATAACCTAATCACATTGTCACATATGTTTAACAACTATTGAATCATAAATAAACGCATATCTAATTAAATTATCTAAGTCCAAATCAATTTCTAAAACACGTCGGTCTACCGACGACTTTATCGGGTAATTATCGAGTCTAAGACTCTATTCTGTAACTCAATATCAGTCATATTATTTTTAAATGACTTAATATAATTTTAAAATATTTATTATAATTTATCATGAATTTTCAAACATCGGAATCATTATTAAATGATTTAAATATCAAACAATTCTATTATCATTAACATTTAATTACTATTAAACTATTAATGAAACCATTGCTAAAATATTAAAGTTATTTATAATAACTCAAAATACTTTAAAAGTATTAATATTTCCCTTAAATGATTTTCAAAACATTTAAAATTATTCTTAAATAATTACCATTAATATTAAAGTATTAATGTTTTATTTATCAAAATATTAAAAGTCATTATTTATAACTTAAAATATTTTAAATTCATTTATACCTTTTTAAATAATTTTTAAATTAATAAAATAATTTTTTAACTATTTATTTAATATAATTATTAAATAAATTTAAAATCGTTTAATTTTAAATTAATATCATTAATATTAAATTATTAATGAAATTATTCTTTAAATATTAAAAGTTATATTTTATAACTTAAAATATTTTTAAACACTATATTTTCATTTAAAATGATTTTTTTAATATTAAAATCATTTTAAACTAAATTATTTAATATAAATATTAAACAATTTTAATATCATTAATAATAATTAATTAATAAAATTTACCTTTAAATATTGAAAGTTATATTTTATAACTTAAAATATTTTTAAATACCTTACTATTATTCAAAATGATTTTTAATATAATAAAATCTTTTTAATTAATTTATTTAATTCATTTAGTAAATAACTTAAATATCATTAATATTAATTTATTAATGAATTTCATCACAAAATATTAAAATTCATTAAAAATAACTTAAAATATTTTCTTATATCATAATATAATTTTAAATATTTTTTCATGTATTAAAATCTTTTTTAACTAATTTATTTAATATTATATTTAAATAAATTAAATACCAATAATATTTCAAAAATATTAAATATTTATGAAATATACTTAAAATAATTAAAAATTAATTTTTAGAATTTAAAATAATTTTTAATAATTTATTTTGTATTTTTAATTATTAAAAACTAATTTTCTATAATTATTTAATAAAAATATAATTTTTATAAATAAACTGTCACTAAAGACCACCTATAGCGACAGAACCGTCGCTGTAGGTGTTCTTCGCGTTCTTCATCAAACCCAAAAATTCATGTGCTGTGACCGAGTGACCATGTTTGACCGAGATTAAAACAGTGTGTATTGTGTTTCTGGGCATGTTGTTGATCAAATCTTGTAGTGTTAGTGTAGCACTACAAGTATCAATCATGTTTTAGGTCATATTACAACATACAAGCAAGATATGGAAGCTCAAATTATCTGTCAGACCTGTTCTTCGTTTTCTGGGTTACCCAAAAAACAAGAACAACTTGACTGATCACTTTTGGGCTTCCACAACTTGCTTTTCATGAAGTGATTTAGTGATCTATAAGTTTCAGTATGTAGCCAACATGTAAGACAACATTTCTATTACATAAAATCAACAAAACAACAACATAATATCAAGATCTTGTCTGGTCAAACCATGTCAGAAGCCACGCTGATGATCTTTCTGGGTTTCCCAGAAAGCTCATCCGTGGACCTTCTACTTGGTTTGACCATTCCCCAAATCTCATCTGTTAACTTAGAAAGTGATGTAAGAGCATAATCATGTAGCCCATGTATCAAACTATAAACCTATTACAACATCATGACCAAATCATTTATAAACTGACAGATCTAGAGCCATCAAAAGTTGTCAGACACGATCTGGGAACACCTGGGTTACCCAGAAACTTGGCAAGTCATGGTCGGTCAACGCAGTTTGACCTTCCATAACTTGCAACCTACATATGATCTAAGCCTGATTTCAAGTTCAGATCAAAGAGCACATATCAGACTACAACTACAAAGTTTCAAAACACAAAACTCTTAACAGATCACAGAGA
Source organism: Panax notoginseng (assembly GCA_016801055.1). NCBI lineage: Eukaryota > Viridiplantae > Streptophyta > Magnoliopsida > Apiales > Araliaceae > Panax > Panax notoginseng. Next base: position 43,668,563 of record CM029017.1, on the reverse strand, counting down.
TATAAGGGCTGACATTCATTGTCAGACCACTCTTTAAAAATTTCCAGATTTTATAAAATGCCAAATCCGAGCATCTAGATGTTATGGATTCAACATCTAGCAACCTAGATCACCATTATATACTATAACCAACATATTTTAACACTCAATCATAACATCTAACATGTGGATCAAGATGAAATTTTCTAGGGTTAGTTTTTATACCTCACTTTGATCTTCTGATTCTGAGCTTCTGATTTTGTTATGGTGTTAGTGGGGCTTGATTATGTGATTGATATGCTACCAAATTTCGTTGGTTTTAGTGAGAGAGGGGATTGGTTGGATGTTTGAGCAAAATGAGCAAAAATGTGACTTTCTCTCTCTCTTTGATCATTATATAAACACTTAGATGCAATGTATTATGCTGAGATATGAGGCTGATCTGCTGGAAAGTTAAGTCACATGCTACAATAGGGTTGGCCAACAACTCCTTCTAGACCAAATTCTACAAGTTACCTTAAATAATGCAAGAGGGGTAAAATTGTTATTAACCTTATAAATTTAATGGCAATTACGTAACATGTCAAACCCTTAGGGTTTGACCCTTAGAGTTTAACCCTAAGGTTAGCATAAAATTGAAGGATTTCTAGGATTTTGCAATTATAGAGAAAAATAGAAATCTTAGTTCCTTAAAATTATAATTAGAGTTTCTTTAATTAAATTAGATTTCTAATTACATTATACATGAACATTTGGATTTAATTATTTACTAATTAATTAACCGTGCTAATTTAGTAATTAGGGTTCACAATAAGTAATTAAATTTTATAATTACTCATTAGGGTTACTAAATATAGAAAATAGGGTTTCTAGTTTAGTAATTTAGAGTTTTCATAATTAACAATTATAATTCTAATACTTGTTAATTAATCACATTAACACAATCATGAATCAATCTTGAATTCTAATTTGAGTTTCAAATTAGGGTTTAACATTAGGGTTTTTAATAACTTAGGGTTTTCTAAAAATTATTTAGGGTTTCTAGACTTTAATTAGGGTTTACCTAATTAATCATTAAATACACAACATAAATCATATAACACAGTTATATTACAGTCTTAAACTCACAATTAATTTTTAAATTAGGGTTTCCCATAGTAAAACTAGGGCTTTGACATTAAGCACCATAATTGACCAACCATCCTCAATACGTACATACAGTACATATTTATAGCACTGAAAAATTAAAATATAATTAAGATTATATTATTATTCTCATTCCTTGATAAAAATCTAAAATTAGGGTTTGGATTTCATATCTGATTTATTCTCCTATATTTAACCTTAATAATTAAGGTAAAATAATTAACTTAATAATCTGTACTAAAATTCATATAATAAAATAATTATTATAATTATTCTAAAAATCACTCCATATATTATTTAAATAATATATGATTATATTTTCATTAATAAAAATATTTCTGCTATAAATTAATTATTATAAGAATATACTTTATAAAAATCAATAATTTTAAAATAAAATTATTTGTAAATATTCATGTAATAAATATATTTTAATTTATCACATAAATACATATACACTTTATCTTGAACAAATCCTCATCCTTAAAGTAAAAAAAAATTATATGCAAAATTTCTGATTTATTTATATAGAAAATATCGGGTTGTTACATTCACCCTCCCTTATAAAGATTTCGTCCCCGGAATCACCATTTTAAAATCTACACATACACGGGTACATAGCATACACAATCATTGCAAGTAGATCTCGATCATAATTTGATCGAACTGGTCTTTAACTATTCACATAAAGCTTGTCTTTCTGATTAAACGAAAATTTGATTTCTAAAAGAACTCAAATTCCTCCCTCAAATTTTCTCTATAAATACGTTTCTATATATAGGAAAATCATGTAAAAGAAAATAAAAGTTATACGAATAATACCTGAAATCCCATTGCCAGTTGCCATCGTGTCCTGGACAGTTATGTTGTAGACCCTTGCTGTTGATTTTGTTGGCTTGTCTGACGACGTAGGTCCCGTGATTGCCAGAATTCCGCTGCCCTTGCCAGTAGTCACACTCCCTGCCTCCGCCCTCATCTTCGGACAATCTTTCACCTTGTGCTTAGTCAATCCGCACAGAAAACATCCACTGTTCATTCTTGAATTGGGGCAGTTGGGAGAGATATGGCCCTCTTGTCCTCACTTATAGCAAACAAATTTCCCCTTCAAACACTCCCCAGAGTGGTTCTTTCCACAAGTCTTATACTGGACAGCTGGCTTCTTAACTTCTTCCTGTTTGATTTGAACATTCCCAAAATTATTCACCTTCCTCTTTCATCTCCACTCTTGCTCCCACTATTAATTCATACCTTCCCAGCTCCTTCTACCTTACCCTTATTCTTCCTCTCCTTGTTGTAGAGGCTTATGGCCTCACTTCCCTCCTCAGCAATAATCGCCTTCTCCATAAGTGCTGCAAATGTAGGGATCTGCAACACTGCCACCTTATTGTAGAGCCAGGGTTTCAATCCCAACTCAAACCTTCTCGCTTTTCTAGCCTCCGTATCAACTTGATGCGAGGCAAACCTAGCTAACTCATTAAATTTGGTGGCGTATTCTGACACAGTCATATTCTCCTGCTTTAACTCTAAAAATTTAACCTCCATCCTAGCCTGCATACTAGGTGAAAAATAGTTTCTGAAAAACAAAGTTTTGAACCTATCCCAAGTTATCACACCTTCTCCTGCCCTTGCCTGATTCGCTTCCCACCAAAAATTTGCCTAACCCTTCATCATGTAGGTGGCAAAAGCTATCTTCTGCCCTTCAGTTACCCTAGCTATCACGAATGCTTTTTCAATCTCTTTGACCCAAGTTTGGACTTCAACATGGTCAGTTGTACCTTTGAATTCTGACGGTCCTACAGCCTTAAAGTCTTTGAAGTTAGCTAAGCGGTTGTCTGACTAGGTCCCTATGGCTGGTATTCCCTGTTGCATTGCTTGTGCTACCATATTCGTGAAGTTCTGCATCGGGTCTGCTTGTTGTTGTCCCTCAACGTTATTGACAGATTCTTCTGCCCTTTGATTGCGAGTTCGACGTCTTGGCGGCATTATCTGATTAAATAAAACTATAAATTTAACTTACATTCTAAACCTTATCTCATAAGTTTAATATATTAAACTTGTTTTATTACTCAAACTTAGATTCATATTTATTTAACGAATATTTTATATAGCATAACACATACTTCTTTAAACATCAACTATCCCTTTATGACTACCAAAGTCGGGATTTACAATCTTGACTAATACAAAAGTTGGGAACATTACATTACACAGACATACTTATCATATATTACATTAAACACACCTACACAACAGAACCAATACTACCTATTTATTACACCTTTTTCTTGGACAACATTTCACTTGATGACCTTCTATCCCACAGATACAACATGCTCTTGGTTTGTAGTCAGGACAATATAGAGTAGTATGTCCTTTATAACCGCAAAGATAACATATTCTTTTCCCTTTCTTCTTGTCGAATTTTCCTAAGTCATGGTCTTCTATCTTTCTTTTCCTCTTCTTGCTCGGAGCTACACACGATGTGTTGCTTGTGGCTCCCATCTGATCAATTTAGATTTTAAGCTTATATTGTTCTTCCATTGTTTCTATTAACGCTTGACGCAACTGACTATTCAACAGCTTTTCTATTTCCTACAACTTTTTTAGAGAAGAAACCTTGTTCCTCAGATCCTGCACCTCCGTTGATACTTGTTCAGCTTCAACTTTAGTGTCTGAATCATTATCTGTCAGTTCTACCATCTCTGGATCCGATATTACGTTTTCTACAATAACCACCTCGTCTGAGTTATTTTCATCGTGAGCCTCTATTTCAGCTATTGGCTTCGATAAGAGCTCGGGTGTATGGATTTGATCCTTCTTCATGCTATAAGCATATAACAAGCATTTTCCACCAAACATCTACACACATAAATTATCCCGATGAGCATATAGTATATACACATGAGCATATAGTATATACGCATAGCAAATAAGAGTTCTATATAAGTTATCTTTTATTTTATTTGACGATGAATTTATTCAATTCATCTCTTTTTAAACTCTAAATGAGTTATTTATATTTTTAATGTTTCCCTATGTTCTAAAGTTATAGCCTAAGGTCTAACCCACCAAAGATTTTTAACCCTAAGCTCTGATACCAACCTGTAAAGCCCCCAAATCTAGGTACTTAAAACTCGAACTCAGTGCTTCATGATACCATTTCTATGAGCGGAATAATACTAATAATAATAATAATAATAATAATAATAATAATAATAATAATATAAAGATCAACTTAATTTACATGATTATCAGAGTCCAGCTCTCAAGTACGTAACCTTTAATACATTCGTTACATAATATGATAGATAATATATATATCATTGTCTTAATAATAATATCAAACTATTACATAACTACTACAAATCTTATTTGGTTAGCTTTCCTTTTCTTTTGTTTCTGCATGAGCTTTCTGGTTCTTCACACTAGGCTGAAAATATTTAAATTAAGCAAGGATGAGCATTTGAGTGCCCAGCAAGTAATAACAATTATATATATAAGCTGAAAGAATTTAAATATTTTTTTTATACTACCCTTCTACAATAGATCAATAGTTATGAAGTAATCTGCACCGATAATAATAACACAACAACCCTCTTTCAAATTTTTAAAACCACGTAATGACTATACCTAGGGTTAATGTGACATACTGTGAACAATATTTTCATTTTCAAAAAGGTTAAACAGAAATTAATCTGCAAACCGTCATAACTTACGCGCACGGGGGTGATCAGCCCGTTGTACCCTGTATTGATCAATAATACATGCAAGAACGAGAGTATCGTTCACTCTGTCCACCTTGGGTGCATAAAAAGTTTTCTCGTGTAAGGGATGTTCATACTTGTTTGGGTTCCAAAGCAAAGGTTTTATCATGTTCAACAATAATCTATAATTCAACATATATATATATATATATATATATATATATATATATATATATATATATATATATATATGGGTAATTAACAAAGGTGTATCAACATGTGATTAAATACAATGATTATCCAAGTGGGGACACTTGTATAACCATTTATAGAAATTAACGAACAGAATATATATCTGAATTACTATATACTAACATGTTGATAAACAATAAGTGTATATAATATAGGGTTAAAAATCTGTACAATAATAATATAATTTAAAAACATTCTTACTCATGTCCATTGCATAAAGAAAATACAAAGGTAAGATACTTGTCTGATGCGCTGCTTACAGTTCGTAACTTAGTTCTATCTTTTATATCACGACCTATCGTTAATCAAATCATTCGTTTGATTAGAACAATTCTGTAACTCAATATCAGTCATATTATTTTTAAATGACTTAATATAATTTTAAAATATTTATTATAATTTATCATGAATTTTCAAACATCGGAATCATTATTAAATGATTTAAATATCAAACAATTCTATTATCATTAACATTTAATTACTATTAAACTATTAATGAAACCATTGCCAAAATATTAAAGTTATTTATAATAACTCAAAATACTTTTAAAGTATTAATATTTCCCTTAAATGATTTTTAAAACATTTAAAATCATTCTTAAATAATTACCATTAATATTAAAGTATTAATGTTTTATTTATCAAAATATTAAAAGTCATTATTTATAACTTAAAATATTTTTAATTCATTTATACCCTTTTTAAATGATTTTTAAATTAATAAAATCATTTTTAAACTATTTATTTAATATAATTATTAAATAAATTTAATATCATTTAATTTTAAATTAATATCTTTAATATTAAATTATTAATGAAATTATTCTTTAAATATTAAAAAATATATTTTATAACTTAAAATATTTTTAAACACTTTATTTTTATTTAAAATAATTTTTCTAATATTAAAATTATTTTTAAACGAAATTATTTAATATAAATATTAAACAATTTTAAAATTATTAATAATAATTAATTAATAAAATTTACCTTTCAATATTGAAAGTTATATTTTATAACTTAAAATATTTTTAAATACCTTATTATTATTTAAAATGATTTTTAAAATAATAAAATTATTTTTAATTAATTTATTTAATTCATTTAGTAAATAACTTAAATATCCTTAATATTAATTTATTAAAGAATTTCATCACAAAATAATAAAATTCATTAAAAATAACTTAAAATATTTTCTTATATCATAATATAATTTTAAATAATTTTTTAAGTATTAAAATCATTTTTAACTATTTTATTTAATATTATAATTAAATAAAATAAATACTAATAATATTTTAAAAATATTAAATATTTATGAAATATACTTAAAATAATTAAAAACTATTTTTCAAAATTTAAAATAATTTTTATTAATTTATTTTGTATTTTTATTTATTAAAAACTAATTTTCTATAATTATTTAATAAAAATATAATTTTTATAAATAAACTGTCACTAAAGACCACTTATAGCGACAGAACCGTCGCTGTAGGTGTTCTTCGCGTTCTTCATCAAACCCAGAAATTCATGTGTAGTGACCGAGTGACCATGTTTAACCAAGATTTAAAACAGTGTGTATTGTGTTTCTGGGCATGTTGTTGATCAGATCTTGTAGTGTTACTGTAGCACTACAAGTATCAATCAAGTTCTGGGTCATATTACAACATACAAGCAAGATATGGAAGCTCAAACTATCTGTTAGACCTGTTCTTCGTTTTCTGGGTTACCCAGAAAACAAGAACAGCTCGACTGATCACTTTTGGGCTTCCACAACTTACTCTTCATGAAATGATTTAGTGATCTATAAGTTTCAGTATGTAGCCAACATGTAGGACAACATTTCTATTACATAAAATCAACAAAACAACAACATAATATCAAGATCTTGTCCGGTCAAACCATGTCAGAAGCCACGCTGATGAACTTTCTGGGTTACCCAGAAAGCTCTTCTGTGGACCTTCTACTTGGTTTGACCATTCCCCAAATCTCATCTGTTAACTTATAAAGTGATGTAAGAGCATAATCATGTAGCCCATGTATCAAACTATAAACCTATTACAACATCATGACCAAATCATTAATAAATTGACAGATCTAGAGCCATCAAAAGTTGTCAGACACGATCTGGGAACACCTGGGTTACCTAGAAACTTGGCAAGTCATGGTCGGTCAACGCAGTTTGACCTTCCATAACTTGCAACCTACATATCATCTAAGCCTGATTTCATGTTCAGATCAAAGAGCACATATCAGACTGCAACTACAAAGTTTTAAAACACAAAACTCTTAACAGATCACAAAGATATAAGGACTGACATTCATTGTCAGACCACTCTTTAAAAATTTTCAGATTTTGTAAAATGCCAAATCCGAGCCTCTAGATGTTATGGATTCAATATCTAGCAACCCAGATCACCATTATATACTATAACCAACATATTTTAACACTCAATCATAACATCTAACATGTGGATCAAGATCAAATTTTCTAGGGTTAGTTTTTATACCTCACTTTGATCTTCTGATTCTGAGCTTCTGATTTTGTTATGGTGTTAGTGGGGCTTGATTATGTGACTGATATGCTACCAAATTTCGTTGGTTTTAGTGAGAGAGAGGATTGGTTGGTTGTTTGAGCAAAATGAGCAAAAATGTGACTTTCTTTCTCTCTTTGATCATTATATAAACACTTAGATGCAATGTATTATGCTGAGATATGAGGCTGATCTGCTGGAAAGTTAGTCACATGTTACACTAGGGTTGGCCAACAACTCCTTCTAGACCAAATTCTATAAGTTACCTTAAATAATGCAAGAGGGATAAAATTGTCATTAGCCTTATGAATTTAATGGCAATTATGTAACATGTCAAACCCTTAGGGTTTAACCCTAAGGTTAACACAAAAATGAAGGATTTCTAGGATTTTGCAATTATAGAGAAAAATAGAAATTTTAGTTTCTTAAAATTATAATTTGAGTTTCTTTAATTAGATTAGATTTCTAATTACATTATACATGAACATTTGGGTTTAATTATTTACTAATTAATTAACCTTGCTAATTTAGCAATTAGGGTTCACAATAAGTAATTAAATTTTATAATTACTCATTAGGGTTACTAAATATAGAAAATAGGGTTTCTAGTTTAGTAATTTAGGGTTTTCATAAGTAATAATTATAATTCTAATACTTGTTAATTAATCACATTAACACAATCATCAATCAATCTTGAACTCTAATTTGAGTTTCAAATTAGGGTTTAACATTAGGGTTTTTAATAACTTAGGGTTTTCTAAAAATTATTTAGGGTTTCTAGACTTTAATTAGGGTTTCCCTAATTAATCATTTAATACACAACATAAATCATATAACACAGTTATATTACAGTATTAAACTCACAATTGATTTTCAAATTAGGGTTTCCCATAGTAAAACTAGGGTTTTGACATTAAACACCATAATTGACCAACCATCCTCAATACGTACATACAGTACATATTTATAGCACTGAAAAATTAAAATATAATTAATATTATATTATTATTCTCATTCCTTGATAAAAATCTAAAATTAGGGTTTGGATTTCATATCTGATTTATTCTCCTATATTTAACCTTAATAATTACAGTAAAATAATTAACTTAATAATCTGTACTAAAATTCATATAATAAAATAATTATTATAATTATTCTAAAAATCACTCCATATATTATTTAAATAATATATGATTATATTTTCATTAATAAAAATATTTTTGCTATAAATTAATTATTATAAGAATATACTTTATAAAAATCAATAATTCTTAAATAAAATTATTTGTAAATATTCATGTAATAAATATATTTTTATTTATCACATAAATACATATACACATTATCTTGAACAAATCCTCATCCTTAAAATAAATAAATAAAATTATATTTGTAAAATTTCTGATTTATTTATATAGAAAATATCGGGTTGTTACAGGGGACATATATTTCCAAGGGTTTGAAATTCTCTGATGGTGCGGCGGCCAATTGATCCGCAATTCCTTGACATGTTATAAACTTTTGAGTCATGTAGATGATGTCAAATTGCTGGAGGATCAACTGCCATTTGGACAGTCGAAAATTCAACATGGGTTTGTTGAATACGTATTTGAGAGGATATCTCCATGCGGCATATGAGATGGGTTGTATGACCATGGAGATAATGTTGTAATCTCATGGAAGCACATGCTAAAGCATAGTAAGACTTCTCGATCAAGGTGTACTTGTGCTCACTGATGCTGAATCTTTTGCCTAGGTAATAGATAGCTCTTTCTTGGCCTCTATCGTCCTTTTGTCCAGCATGTAGCCCATGGCATTGTCATTGATTGGCAGGTACATAAATAGGGGAACGTCATCCCTGGGAGGTACCAAGATAGAAGTTTTGACTAATTGCTCTTTGACGAAAAGGAAAGCTTTTTGACACTCTTCGTTCCATTTTGTTAGTTCCCAGAGGGCACAATAGATCTAGAAGAGGGGGGTTGAATAGATTATTTTTATTTTAAATACTTTTCTGGTTTATGTTGTATTGTTCATATTTAAGTATATGACAAACATAAGAATCTTTTAAAGCACAGCGGAATAAGTAAAAGATTCCCCTTCATTGATATATTCATAATCAAACATACATTGTTTGTTGGATTAGTTTAGTTGTAAGCAGTTAGAACATACATAGCAGTTATAGCAGTTATGGACATAATGTAAATGACATAATGTAAAAGACACAAGGGGTTTTAAGTGGTTCAGAGACTCAAGCTCCTAATTCACTCTTCTACTTTCAACTAGCAGGATTTCCACTAAGGAAAGGCAGCACCCTGAATCTCTACGATTTCTTCAAGGCCAGTAGCCTTGGGACTTCAGTTAACTAAGAACTCTTCAAGGTCAGCAGCCTTGGGACTCCTCTAGTTCCTTAGGAACTCTTCAAGCCAAGCAGGCTTGGAACTTCGTTTAGTCCCTCTGGACAAGGACCCTTTGGCCCTGCTTTGTTTAGTCCCTCCAGACAAGGACCCCTCAGGCCCTGGCTTCGTTGAGTTGTTTGTTTATTGTTGTTGGAGTCGGTGCTGAGCTGCTAAGATGTCTTCATTCTCTGAATATCTTCTATCCTTAGCAGCTTGGCTTGATCATCCTTGAAGAGCAGCTGAGTGTTGCATGATGCTCAGCTTCTTAGGTTGCTCAACTACTCCGGATGACCCCTTGATGAACTGCCTTGAAGATCTTTCTCCTTGGTACTTGATGGCTGCACATGAGAGGCTTCTAAGATGACTGTAAGCTCTTCTGTTAGGTACTTAGAAGCTTTCTCATGCTTGACACCAAGATGGCTTTTGTGATCTCCCTTCTTGCTACTTGATGCCTTCTCATGATTGACTTGCTAAGATGATTGTAGGCTCTTCTCTATTGTACTTAGAGTCTTCCCATGATGGACATCTAGATGGCATGATGCTCTCCTTTCTCTCGGTAGTTCAGAACACTCTTCATGTAGTAGAACTCTCACTTCTACATAGTAGAACTCACACTTCTACTTCTCTCTTGATCTGACTTCTGAGTGTTCTTGGTGGATAGTAGAGTGAGCTTGAGGACTCACTATCACTTGGTTAGATCAGTCCACCTTCACTCCAAAATCGACAACTCCAGCAACCTTTGATCTTTGAAGCTCTTCTACATTTATACACCTTCCCAATCCTTCCGTTAGAAAGTAGCCATTGGAAGCTATTCAAATGTCTTCACAGATCTCGAGTTACTTGATGTAGACTACTTGATGTGACTTGTCATACTTATTCTGACGCTGCAGTCTTCTTTTTCACCTACCTTGTCAAATGTATCACTTTACTGTCTTGGGCAGGTTGAAGACTTTATTTCTTCTGACTTCTTGATCAGAGGTTGTCCTTTTGCATCGATACTCTCAATAAGCACTTGTCCGAATATTATCCTTCAGATTGAACCGTTGCCAATGCTTTATTCTTTAGATATTCAAACTCTACGATTCTGATGCACGTCTTCAAGGACTTGATCGTAGTGTCTTGTTTAGTGTTGCTCGTTGACTGGTAGAGTTAACACTACGATCTGGAAGAGTGTTGATTGGATCTTCAATGTAGAACACCTCTTCCTTATATTATGCAGCGCTTCAATACTTCTGTTTGCTTCGACTGTTCTCAGATACTGATGGCATAATTCCTTGTCCTGGTCCTCTTCTGAATATCAAGACACTTCAGATTTGTGGTGTATCCAGCTTACTTTCTCCTTGTGATCTCCCATTCACTTATCATCAATGATCTGACACTGCACTTAATCACTTTAGCCTTGCTCTTCAGTGGCTGACCAGTGTCTTAGTTCAACTTCCATCAGTTCCTTCTTTGTTTGGCAAACACTACGATCTTGGTTGCTTCCAAGATCATTGTCTTCTGTACAATTGATAGCTACTGCATATCTTGACTTTCCTTAGTCAGCTTTTGAAGTCTTCTTTGGATCTCCTTGTGGAAGACTTCATCACGAATGGCCTTATACCTCAATCTTAATGTTGATTGGGTTTGTACTGAGATCTTCTGTTAGCCTGCATGCCATTCGTTGAGTACTATCTGGTTCCCTTACTGTGGAATGCTTCTTTGCAGTGCCAACCAGAGGCTTCGTATCTTTGTATATTCTGGAAGTGCTCATTCGTTGAGAACCGTATCTGCTCTATGATTCAGACTTAGCATTGTGAGCACTTCTTTTGGAGTCATAGTTCTGCACTCTACGATTCAGCTTCGGCTGTGCAGACACTACGATCCCGAGTTCAGATCTTGACATCCTACGATTTCTGCCTTATGCTTGTTGTCTTCATCTGATCTTGCTCGACTACGATCTCTGCATTCATTCAATGGACTCTACGATCTCAGAGTGTAGCCTACGATCCTTGTCTTTGCTTTGGCATCGCTAGACTCTATAACTCTGAGTGTAGTCTACGTTTCATACTTGGCTTTGGCAGATGGTCGTTCGGCTCGTAGACATGCTGTCTCTACGATTCTGAACATGACTTCCTCTGCACACTACAATCCCGAGGAAGCTCTACTCGATACACTACGATCCTACTTCGTTTCTCCTGGAAATCTACGAACTCCGAGATCTCACTATCTTGCATACTCCTATTTTGCCTCGATAGCTCCCGAGTTACCTTTGACTCTCCTGGCAGACTACGACTTCTGGTGCAGTGCTCGACGATCAGACAAGCCTATCTATTACATCATAAGATCAACCTAACATGCTTGATCTTTCTATCTTTATAGTCCTTGTACATCATTTCTTTTTAAGGATTTTACAAAGCTGTTTTGCTTATGTAGGATCAACCTAACATATTTGATCAATTCATTCTAAGTCCTTGTACATATATTTCTATTATATATCAAAGGACTTTATAGCTTTTCTTAATACAAGCATACTTATATATTCATTCATATATATCATAATCAAATCATATATTAAATAGGAATATCATTCACATGTTTATTCCTGACAATCTCCCCTATTTGATTATGACAAAAATAATAAGTGCATATGCATGTTATGAATGAATCTTAGATACAGTGAGAAGCTGTATTTCTAAACAGTTAATCATGAATGTCATCTATATTAATATGGCAATTATATATTTAGACATTCTACATCCTGGATCCAGAACATACCTAACAGGTGTTGTACCTCCTTGGCTCTTTGTATGTTTACAGGATTCTTGTTGATTAGCTACTTATCTGATTTCTCTTCTTGCTCTTGCTCCCCCTCAAATGATGACCTTCTATCTTTGCTTGGCTCACCTTCATCACCTTTCTGATCTGGCTCCCCTTCAGCTTCTGCGATTTTGGTATCATCATCTTCAGGCTCCCCCTCAGATGATGATTCTTTATCTGCTGCTACTCTCTTCTTCTTTAACTTCTTTTCCCTTAACCCTCTACTCTTCTTCGAATGCCTTTTGCTCCTCTTCTTTCTTTGCCTCTTTTTCTCCCCCTTTTTGTCATCAATCATTTGAGAGAGCTGCTCCATGTTGGACATAAGCTACTCCATCAGGTAGGAGGAGTTTGCAACTTCAAACTTTAGTTCTTGCTGGCCGAGCTCAAGTTACACAGAGAAGGACTGTTTCAGATTGTCAATCTTGTCAGAGAGGGCTTCGATCTGCTTTGCATTGGCCTCCTGAACTTGTAGAGCTTCTGCCTTCTGATTTTGGATGGCCTTCTGATAGATGTTATCCCTCTCTTGTAGTTTGAGAGATACATCAACCAAGATAGCTTGAAGTTTGTGCTTGAAAGAATCATCTACTTCTTCTATCTGCTTCTGTGATTCTTTTGTGAGCATAGAGATCTTTTTGCTTAAATTATCAGAACTTTTTTGTAATTCCTGCTCTAAAGTAGTTTGATCCTCTTGATTGGCAACTTTAGTTTGGGCAATGGATTGGACTCTACGATTTTCATCTTTGGACAGATATTCAAATGTTTGGACAATCTGAACAATCGTGGAATACTAATTGCTTGTGGAGGATGATGGAGTGTCTGATAGCAGTGCTTGATCATAAGAAGGCTTTTTGGATTGGGCTTGGACATCATCAGCCGTAGAGTTAATAGACTCTACGATCAGCTCCTTGGTCATGACCCTTCTTCCTTCAGAATCTACTCTACAATCGTAGGGGATGTAGAGATTTTCAGCTTGTCGATAGACCTTGAAGTGAGGTTGGTCTTTGATCAATTTGGTAGCAAACTTCTTTACTTTTGGAAAGTTCTGAGCCACCAGTTCTATGCTTGGAAACTGCTTGTAACACCAATTGAAGGAGCTTCCATCTTTTTCAGTGTGTGCCTTGAGCCATGGCATCCACTGAAAGAACCATCTTTCTGGTGGAGCATCTGTCAAATCATTTGATACTTCCTCTACAATACTTTTTTCAAATCTTTCAGAAGAGGGAACTGGATAATCTTCTTGTTCGTCATCTTATCGAGGTGCGAAACCAAAATCTCCTTTAATCTCTTCTCTCTCGGAGCCTGAACTCTCTTGATTATTCCCAACAGTGAATTCCTCTAGCTGCATTTCATTATTAGATCTTTCTTCAGCAAGTCTTTCCTTAGATTCTTCTTCTTCACTGCTGGCTTCTTCTTCAGCATCATCTCCTGAGGATACAGATTCATCATCACTCAATTCAATGATGGCATTTAATTGGCTGATGTTCCTTTTGGAGGCAAACTGGGCTTGCAACCTGTAGCTTTTCCTTCTTCAAGGAGGTTCAGCTATTGGAGAGACAGACTCTTCTTCTTCTTCAGTCTCTGACTCCTCCTGCTAAACAGATAAACTTCTTTGGAGATCAACACTGGCAGGAGCAGATTCTTCTTTCTTGGACTTATTACTTCCTGAGTCATCATGAGGGCTTTCTGGATTGGAGGGGACATGTTCTTCTTCTTCTTCTTGAATAGCATTTTCTGACCCATTCTTTTGGTTGGTTAGGGCAGTTGCATTTTGGGATGCACTTTGATCATCATGAATTTCTTTTTCTTCATCAGAGTGACTGCTCTGAGGATTGGTCATGGGGCTTGAGCACTTTTCTTCATTAGCAGATTCTGCACTTTCTTTTGTCACATCAGCTTCATTCTCATTGTTAGATGCTGACTGTGGGGACTGGACCACATTTTTAGTTTCTGTCTCTTCTGCTGACTCCATGTCCCTTTCTTCAGCAGTTGTATTGATTTGAGAAGCTAAGGCTGGTTTGTCATCCACCATAGCTTTCTTACTAACTGGCCCTTGAAGCAACCTGCTGCTTCTTCTCTTTGTGGTTTCAGCAGTTTGGTCCTTTTCTTCCTAATCCTTGTTCAAGGAGGAGACTCTCCTTGGTGGGGCCTGGGCTTTCTTCACATCACTAGCTCTTTTCACCACTTTTGCTTTCTTCTTGGCTGGTGTGATTTCAGCTACTGCAGAGTCATCAGACTCAGAGCTCTCTGTCTTTACTATCTTCCTCTTCTTTGCAGAGGCTCTACTGCTGCTCCCAGCTATCAGCCTTTTGTTTTCCTTAGGGTTCTTCTTCCAGTTCTCAAATAACTGTGGAGACATCACTTTGTGCACATTCAGGGCTTCTCCCTCATCATCCTTGACCTTTTCCCCTAGCTTTTCCTTTAGTATAATACTCAGCAGCCTCCCATGAAATACCTTGGTCAGGGGCTTCTTCTCAGCCTTCCCTACCCACTTGGAGATCTGATCAAATAAGATAGGTCCAAAGTAGATTTGTTTCTTCAGAACTACTGCTGACATGATTTGCAACTGCTGGTCGATCACTGTGTCATGTGCAGTGTTCTTACACAGTATGCACTTTCCAACTATTTCAGCAAGGAACTCATATTGCTCAGGAAACTCCTTCTTCTTCATGTCCAAAACTAGGGTTTCTTTGATACCCCATAACTTCTTTTGCTAGTTCAGTGTTGACATTATCAAGGTTCTTTAGCCCTTGGTGGGGAAACCCTAGGCATTGATTGAGGTTAGAAGATTTTAACTTGAGAGACTGACCTTTAACCTTGGTAATAAGGGTTTTTGAATTTATAGAGACGTTTGAGTAGAATTCTTTGACCAGGTTGTTGTAGACTCGAGTATTTTCCTCAAGGCATTTTGAAAATCCAGCCTTCTTTACAAGCTCGAGAATATCCCTGAACTTCTTTTCAGATTTCTCAAACGATTTGGTTCCAAGCTGAATACCAGTGATTACTTGCCAGTTTTCCATTTTGAGTAGTTTGAAGAATGTGGGTGTTAGATATAGAGAGATTATGCGAGATGGCTGACTTAGATTTGGTAAGGCTCTGGAGGGTTAACTGATTTTGCTCTTTGAAAAGCTTTCTAGGGTTTTGAAAATGGGAGGGAGAAAGGTTCGATTTCTTTTGGTAACTGTCTGCAGATTTGAACTCGTCTTTATGGCAGTTTCTTCTAACTCTGCATACTCAATGATGTGTCAACTGTCCATTGGTTGCACGTTGCCCAGTAATGAGCTGTAACTCCCCACAACTTTTCAGTTATTTGAAAAGTGGACATTTAATTGACGTGGCTTTGACCGTTAACCTTTTGATTAGTAGAGTGGCATGATGAGGCAGCTATAGACTCAACAATTTTCTTTGTTGACTCAACGATCAACTTCTAAGAGATGTTGCAGTGGATGGCTTTGTCTTTCCTCCTCACTTCGATGCAGCATAGCTTAATCACTGATGTATTCGAACTTATCTCCTCAACTTGAATGGCTTAGCAGATGTCTCATCATGTTCCTTGTAAACTGGAATACCCTTTGGTAGGACTACGATCGTTGAGTTGTCCTCTACAATCGCTGAGGTTGCACTACGATCGTTTAGTCTTCTTCAAACTCAACTCTACGATCGTTGACTGACTTGGTTCTTTTGAGATGAACTAGATCAAGCATTCCTTCTGGGATAAGGTAGCTCAGGAAGGGCCAACCTCTTAGTGTTAGTTAAGGGTCAGGTTTGTCCCTGAGGCGCTTTCCAGATGAAGTGCTATGACACTGATTTGCAATATCATCTCATTAGACCTTTTTCTGGTGGGGAGGTCTTCTACCAGCTTTAGACAACTGCATTGCTGAAATCGTGGTGTCCTCTTGCTTTTTACACTACGATCATATGTTTGATCGTAGCTACTTCACGATAATGGACTGGGTGGCTGAAGGGTTATCAGTAGTACATTTTGAGACGTTCCTAATGACTATGGATCTTTATTTGGTTCATCAGCCACAAAGTTTTGAGACTGTAGCTGGTATATCTCTTCCAGGTTTAATAGTGTTGTTATTCCTTAACAGATCACTGCTCCCCCATTGCTGATGTTGTCTTCTCAAATAGATGTGATTCCTTCTTCATGTTCATTTGAAGGCTGCCCAGCATTTCTCCTTCTGACTGGAATCATCATCGTTGCTTAGTTTTCCTTGTATCGTAGAGATGAGTATTTTCAGGATTGATCACTCTACGATCCTTTGACAACACTACAAACGTAGTCTTCTTTGACAATCCTTTGTTTTGGGAAGTTCTGCTTCGTAAAGAACTCCTTTTGTCTTAAGCTCAATGATCTTCTGTTGTGAGCTTCCCTTGAGGATCCTTTCCATAAAGCATGTCTTTCTTGATATGGACACATAGAATCATCTTTATCTTCTGTTTTGTGGCATGCTCCCATATACAGATTTGCAGCCATGAGAGCTTCATTCCGGATAGCTCAGAGGGTCTTCAAGAACAGGCTTGGACATATAGGAACCTTATCAGACTCATTTCTGAACAGTCTTTAGCCTTCTACTGGTAGAGTCCTAATGAATGAAGTCTGCTGCTTCAGCATTCCTTAGTGTGGTCAGACTGACCAAGTACCTGCAGGTTTAGATATATTTCTACTTTTGGTCCCCATTGTTGAATGGGTCCTGCTAGGTTAGTTTTCTAAACCCCTATTCCTCTTAACTGGATAATCATCATGTTTATCACCAACAAACATATTCATGCATGCAACTATCTTGAGATAATACATTTTTGAGATGCATGATGGTGAGTGTGTGTAGGATTTGACAATTAATAACACACTCTCTATCTATGATGGTTTCATCATTTACTGGGTTCTGTTCACAGTGTTTAAGTGTTCACAGAGTGCAAATCAACTCTATGATTTATGAGTATCTAGTTGATTCATGGATGTGATCAGTTTCTACAAATCAGTAAGATCCTCTTGTAGACCTGATCATTCTCTATGTGTTGTCAAACACTTAAAACATAAACTTGTACATACGTACTAGCACACCAGCAATTATTACTTCACATAAAGTCCATATGGTCAGTGATACTCTTATGATCTATTTCAGATTTTCTTATAGATTTAATCTTCCGCCTAAAACTTGGTTAAAGAGAAAGTTTATAGACATTTGAATTTTCCATCTTCAGACTACTTTCTCTCTTCACCTTTTTAGGTAGATTATGACTTCTTGACAGAATACTGTCATAGTTCATAAGATGGTGCAAATATGATGTACACATTGATAATGGTGAGGAACCGTACCTTTTTACTGTCATTTACCTTAGATATACTGAGTTCAGGTATTGATGTGCATAGCTTTTACTTTTGCTCCTTTAAGCTTAATGCTCTTGTTCGCCTTTCATCAATCAGTCGTGGTCTTGTAGGTTGAGAGAATAATGGTATTAAGATCTTTGACATCCTTGAGTTTGCAGAGATAGCACCTAGTTGTTGGTTGGTCACTCATAAGTTTGAGAAGGTCTTATTTCTCCTCTTGATCAGTATTTCTTAGTACGCGTGATCTCTTCATCTTTCAGATTGAAGAATGCTTTACTCTTTGTCGCTGATGTCTCTTACTTTCTTTCTCTCGTCTGATCTTCAGACTACAAGATTGACTGCAGTCTAGGATTGGTCTAGTTGATATAGCAATCAAGGATATGGACCAATCTGAGCAGCTTCAGGTGTATGCACATATTAACCTATACACAATATTTCCAACTTGTGATCTCTTCTGCATATAACAAGTTACTTACTACTAAACTAAGTTTAGAACAATGTTAGTTCCTGGGATCAGACTCAAAGCGATTAGCTTTTGAATATAGCATGAGAACCTGCTTTGATACCAATTGTTAGTTCCCAGAGGGCACAATAGATCTAGAAGGGGGGGTTGAATAGATCCTTTTTATTTCAAATACTTTTCTGGTTTATGTTGTATTGTTCATATTTAAGTATATGACAAACATAAGAATCTTTTAAAGCACAGCGGAATAAGTAAAAGATTCCCCTTCATTGATATATTCATAATCAAACATACATTGTTCGTTGGATTAGTTTAGTTGTAAGCAGTTAGAACATACATAGCAGTTATAGCAGTTATGGACATAATGTAAAAGACACAAGGGATTTTAAGTGGTTCAGAGACTCAAGCTCCTAATCCACTCTTCTGCTTTCAACTAGCAGGATTTCCACTAAGGAAGGGAAGCACCCTGAATCTCTACGATTCCTTTAAGGCCACCAGCCTTGGGACTTCAGTTCACTAAGAACTCTTCAAGGCCAGCAGCCTTGGGACTCCTCTAGTTCCCTAGGAACTCTTCAAGCCCAGCAGGCTTGGAACTTCGTTTAGTCCCTCTGGACAAGGACCCTTTGGCCCTACTTTGTTTAGTCCCTCCGGACAAGGACTCTTTGGCCCTGCTTTGTTTAGTCCTTTCGGACAAGGACCCCTCAGGCCCTGGCTACGTTGAGTTGTTTGTTTGTTGTTGTTGGAGTCGGTGCTGAGCTGCTAAGATGTCTTCATGCTCTGAACATCTTCTATCCTTAGCAGCTTGGCTTGATCATCTTTAAAGAGCAGCTGAGTGTTGCATGATGCTCAGCTTCTTAGGTTGCTCAACTACTCCGGATGACCCCTTGATGAACTGCCTTGAAGATCTTTCTCCTTGGTACTTGATGGCTGCACATGAGAGGCTTCTAAGATGACTGTAAGCTCTTCTGTTAGGTACTTAGAAGCTTTCTTATGCTTGACACCAAGATGGCTTTTGTGATCTCCCTTCTTGCTACTTGATGCCTTCTCGTGATGGACTTGCTAAGATGACTGTAGGCTCTTCTCTATTATACTTGGAGTCTTCCCATGATGGACATCCAGATGGCATGATGCTCTCCTTTCTCTCGGCAGTTCAGAACACTCTTCATGTAGTAGAACTCTCACTTCTACATAGTAGAACTCACACTTCTACTTCTCTCTTAATCTGACTTCTGAGTGTTCTTGGTGGATCGTAGAGTGAGCTTGAGGACTCACTATCACTTGGTTAGATCAGTCCACCTTCACTCCAAAATCAACAACTCCAGCAACCTTTGATCTTTGAAGCTCTTCTACATTTATACACCTTCACAATCCTTCCGTTGGAAAATAGCCGTTTGAAGCTATTCAAATGTCTTCACAGATCTCGAGTTGCTTGATGTAGACTGCTTGATGTGACTTGTCATACTTTTTTTGACGCTGCAGTCTTCTTTTTCACCTACCTTGTCAGATGTATCACTTTACTGTCTTGGGCAGGTTGAAGACTTTATTTCTTCTGACTTCTTGATCAGAGGTTGTCCTTTTGCATCGATGCTCTCAATAAGCACTTGTCCGAATATTATCCTTCAGATTGAACCGTTGCCAATGCTTCGTTCTTCAGATATTCAAACTCTACGATTTTGATGAACGTCTTTAAGGACTTGCTCGTAGTGTCTTGTTTAGTGTTGCTCGTTGACTAGTAGAGTTAACACTATGATCTGGAAGAGTATTGATTGGATCTTCAATGTAGAACACCTCTTCCTTATATTATGCAGCACTTCAATACTTCAGTTTGCTTCGACTATTCTCAGATACTGATGGCCTAATTCCTTGTCCCGGTCCTCTTCTGAATATCAAGACACTTCAGATTTGTGGTGCGTCCAACTTACTTTCTCCTTGTAATCTCCCGTTCACTTATCATCAATGATCAGACACTGCACTTAATCACTTTAGCCTTGCTCTTCAGTGGCTGACCAGTGTCTTGGTTCAACTTCCATCAGTTCCTTCTTTGTTTGGCAAACACTACGATCTTGGTTGCTTCCAAGATCATTGTCTTCTATACACTTGATAGCTACTACATATCCTGACTTTCCTCAGTCAGCTTCTGAAGTCTTCTTTGGATCTCCTTGTGGAAGACTTTATCACGAATGGCCTTACACCTCAATCTTAATGTGGATTGGGTTTGTGCTGAGATCTTCTGTTAGCATGCATGTCATTCGCTGAGTGCTCTCTGGTTCCCTTACTGTGGAATGCATCTTTACAGTGCCAACCAGAGGCTACGTATCTTTGGACATTCTGGGAGTGCTTATTCGTTAAGAACTGTATCTGCTCTACGATTCAGACTTAGCATAGTGAGCACTTCTTTTGGAGTCATAGTTCTGCACTCTATGATTCAGCTTCGGCTGTGTAGACACTATGATCCCGAGATCAGATCTTGACACTCTACGATTTCTGCCTTGTGCTTGTTGTCTTCATCTGATCTTGCCCAACTACGATCTCTACATTCATTCAATGGACTCTACGATCTCAGAGTGTAGCCTACGATCCTTGTCTTTTCTTTGGCATCGCTAGACTCTACGACTCTGAGTGTAGTCTACGTTTCATACTTGGCTTTGGCAGATGGTCGTTCGGCTCGTAGACAGGCTGTCTCTACGATTCTGAACATGACTTCTTCAGCACACTACAATCTCGAGGAAGCTCTACTCGATACACTACGATCCTTCTTCGTTTTCGCTAGAAATCTACGAACTCTGAGATCTCACTATCTTGCATACTCCTATTCTGCCTCGATAGCTCCCGAGTTACCTTTGACTCTCCTGGCAGACTACGACTTCTGGTGCAGTGCTCGACGATCAGACAAGCCTATCTATTACTCATAAGATCAACCTAACATGCTTGATCTTTCTATCTTTATAGTCCTTATACATCATTTCTTTTTAAGGACTTTACAAAGCTGTTTTGTTTATGTAGGATCAACCTAACATATTTGATCAATTCATTCTAAGTCCTTGTACATATATTTCTATTATCTATCAAAGGACTTTACTGTTTTTCTTAATGCAAGCATACTTGCATATTCAGTCATATATATCATAATCAAATCATATATTAAATAGGAATATCATTCATATGTTTATTCTTGACACATTTCTTGGAGGAGTTCTTCCTTAACAATTTGAAGATGGGCTCACAGGTTGCTATGAGTTGGGAGATGAATTGGCTAATGAAGTTGATTCTTCCTAGAAATCCCCGTATTTCCCTCTCTGTTTGGGGTATGGGCATCTCAGTAATGGCTTGAATTTTTGCAAGATCCAACTCGATGCCTTTGTGGCTCACTAGGAATCCCAGCAACTTGCCTGACTTAACACCGAAGGCACACTTGGATGGATTTAGCTTCAAGTTGTACTTACGCAACAAGTTGAAGAGCTTTCTGAGATGGTATATGTGGTCTTCTTCCCTTCGAGACTTGACAATGATGTCATCCACATAGACTTCTATCTCTTTGTACATTAAATAATGGAAAAGAGCCATCATGGCTAGCTGATAGGTAGCCACCCTTGTCCTGGTTTGAAACTCAAGGATATCATCTCTTGACTAACCGACATCACCTCGGCGAAAACTCAGGTTTCAGAGCTGGAGCCCCGATGGGTTGATAGTGACTGTTGCTCACCTCAAGGGCTTGGATGCAGACATGCTCAACTTCTTCATTGAAACTGATTAGAGGTATATCACTTTGGACAAGATACTCTGGTTCAGCATTGACAGTGACCAGATTACTGTTGATGATATACTTGAGTTATTAATAAATAGTGGATGGGATGGCTCCCGCCATATGGATCCAAGGTCTTCCCAACAGTAAGTTATATCCTGTTGTGATTTTGAGCACTTGGAAGGATATGTAGAATGTATGTGGACCAATTTTCACTAGTAATTCAATCTCTACGACAACATCTTGTCGAGATTCATCAAAGGCTTTGATGATTGTGTGGCTGCTTCGAATCTGGTTGAGATTGATATTTATTCTTTCCAATGTGGCATAGGGGTAGATGTTTAGGGATGATCCTCCATCTATTATCACTCCTCCGACCACATATCCAAAAAACATCACTGCTATGTGCAGTGGTTTGTAATGACCCATCCCTTTAGGAGGTATGTCATCATCAGTGAAGGATATCACATTGCTATTGAAGATGTGATCTACCAGATGATGAAAATTTTCCACATCCATTGTCTTTGGCAAGTGTGCTTCTTCTAATGTCTTCATTAAGACCTTCTGATGATCTTCTGAAGAGATTACCAAGTCTAGAATAGATATCTGTTGAGGTGCATCTTTCAAGCTTTGCACCACCTTTGCTTCATTGTGTCCCATCTTGCGGAGGAATTCTTCGATTTTCTCCTTGGGCACTTTCCCCTTAGATCTGATGATTGGCTTCATCACTGGTTGAGGGAGATATAGGGGGTTTTCCTTGGGTACCACAGCAGTTGTATTTGATGTTGATCCTTCAACCTCTCCATAGTTCCATGGGACTTTCTTAAGGCTGATGATAAGATATTACAGTCTGAATGGCAATATGATTGGCTTTGGTGCATCCACCTTTAAAGGGTTTTCAACTCCTTTGAGCTTGATTGGTTGAATTGTAAGGGGTGTGGCAGCTAGGTCTCCCTCAGAGGATATGATTGCTATAATTTCCTTCCATCCTTGTGGTCCTAGAGGAAATGTACTCCCACTCTCAAATGATACGGTGTTATCGTCTACCATTTACAGGTCACCGTTATCAATCATATTTTGAATGAGATGACAGAGTGCCCAACATTCTTTAGTGTTGTGACCAAGAGAATGGGAGTGGTAGTGACATACTCCAGTAGCATCAAATCTTTTTGAGCGTGGGTTGACTGAGGTAGCAATGTTGTAATCTTTCCCTCATTGATCAGCATCTACAATATTTCTTCCATCAGTTGGCCTAAATAGGTGAACTCCCTTTTGTTGGTAAAGTCCCGATGGGCATGGGTTCTTGCTTTTCTGGTAAGCTTTTCCTCCAGGGTTTCACTCCCTTGGGTGAGTTATGGAGTTTTTGTGATAAGAGAGAGGAGACTAGCATGCTCCTGACTGAACAACTGTCGTGTGACTTAGCATTTATGTATCACCAGTTCTGCCAGTTGATTGACCTGTTCATCAATGGATTTTAACTCCAGTTCCATCATGAACAAGAACTCTGAATAATCCCATTTGTCAAAATTATCTTTGCTGGTTTGGGGAGAACCACCCACGTATTTGAGGTACTTGGAATTCTCTCCACTGCCTCTATTGATCATGTTAACATCATCTTCCTTGTGTTGAGGAAGAAGGTTATCTTGAACATGTGGTTGTTCGAGTTTTGTCACCACTAGACCTGGTAAACAGGCGGGCCAAGCCCAAATGGGCCAGGTCACTAGTAGGCTGGGCCAAAAATGGGTGGGCCAAAAAGGCCTGGGTTTTGCTGGGCTAAAATTCTGCAGCCCAAAGCCCGGTCCGTGATGGTCAGGCCGGGCTGGCCTGCGGGCCGAGACCAATTCATGCCTATTTTATGCTATTTTTTTTGGTTTAGCCCAAACGGGTCAGGCGGTGACGGACTAGGCCAAAAATGGGCGGGCCAAAAATGCTCAGATTTTACTGGGCTAAAATTCCGCAGCCTAAAGCCCGACCCGTGGCAGGCGGACCGGCCCGGCCTGCTGGCTTGGGCTATATTTTGCCAGGTCTAGTCACCACGATCTCACCACTATCTATTAAGTCCTAGATCTTATGCTCGAGGGCCCAATAATCCTGAGTGTCGTGGCCTAGAGCTCCAGACTAGTAAGCACACTACTTGCTTGTATTGAAGCCATTTCCACTTTGATTGGTTGGTGGAAGGAGATGAGTGATTTTCTTCTGAGCTGTCAGAAGTTTGAAAATGTTTTCGAGTGAGTCCCCTAAGGGTGTGAACACTCTTGAACGTCTGACTTCTCCGCTCTTTGGCAAGGGAGGGTTTGAGGATTATGCTTGAAAAGGGGAATAGTTTCTCCTTTGAATAGGCAAGTTTTGATTGCCTTTTTGAGTTTGTCCTTGCAGTATCAAGGAGACATCGTCTTCTTTCTTCTTATAGACCCTCCGGGGGTTGTTCCCATAATTTCCAGATTGAATATGCTCAGCTACGGCTTTTAAAGTGGCGAGGTCTTGAATCTTCTCAGACTTTAATTCCATTTTTGCCATTTCTATGTGCTTAATCATTTCTGAGAATGGTTTTCCTATTTCAACTAGGACCCTCCTATAAAATGAAGCTTCTTTAATATCTATGAAGGTCATCACCATCTCAGTCTCTGTCATGGATGGGATTACTTGAGCAGTCAGACGCCTCCATCTTTGGGCATACTCTCTGAATGACTCATTGACTTGCTTCTTGACTTTGGTAATCTGATACCTGTCTGGAGCCATCTGAGTTTGAAAGCTGTATTGACTGAGGAAAACATGTTTTAACTCCTCCCAGCTGTGAATTTTGGAGTTATCCAATCTAGTGTACCATGCTCTAGTTTCTTCAGTCAGACTTTTCTGAAATAACTGTATTCTCAGCTTTTCATTCTCGGCGTAGGAACCGAGCTCTCCAATGAACACTTTTAAGTGAGTGTGGAGATCTCCCAATCCATTATATTTCTCAAAATCAGGAGTCTTGAATTTCTCCAGGTAATGGACACCGGGGAAGATGCAAAGGTCTGAATAGGAAACACTTTCGTGCATTCCAATCCCTTTGATGGACCGAATGGTCTCTTCCATTTGTAGAACCTTTTTTTGAATATCACCGATGTCATGATCTTTTTTAAGATGGGTGATTTCATGGGTTTTGTTGGACTTCTCAATCTGAGACTCAGGTACTAGGACTTCTCTGTCCGGACCTTGGATTCTTCCATGTGCAGAGGCTTCTGTTTGAATGGGTATTTGTGGACCCTGAGTTGATTTGTTTAGTTCTTTGAGAAGAACAACCAACTCTATTATTTGATTCCTAAATCCTTCGAACTCCTCACGAGAGACAGGAGTAGGATCAGGCTGGGCACTTGTAGCCATGTCTGACTGTGGGCTTACTGCCTTTTTGGACTTTGAACGGGTAACGGGACCAATCGTTTCCCTACAAAAAGACTATATAGTTTAGTTTGGGAAAATGAGGAAATGTTGCATGCTATATAATGTGTCCGTTTTTTAGGAGTGTTTTAGTGTTCTCCTGCAAAACGGATGTCAATCGTTTTGATGACAAGATAACATGACAGGTCTTAATATGAAAAAGGAATGCATATTTACATACTCTTTTATATTTTCCATTACATTGAGATTGACATTGAAGTGAAATTACAAGTAATTGAAAATGGGAAGGTATGAAGAGACTTCCCTTCGCATTTAGTTTATCAGAGGCTGACCTATCTTAGGCTACTCTCGCGGCTTTTTGGCATGAAGTTTCCCAGATCATCGTAATTTACTAGATGGGAAGTTAATCTGATCTTTCAATTAGAGCGAATCTGGGTGGTGCCTTTCCTGAGCCTCACGGAATTAGTCTTCCTTGAGTCCAGTAATTAAACACCTATGGGTTAGCCTCCTAGTAGAGGAATCACATAACATACATTCACATACATCGTGTCTCACCGTATAGAAGTGATGACATGTGCGAAGCACTAATATCACAGGCAGATATGGTGCGAAGCACTAAAGTGCAGTAAATAAAGCATTAGTATACATCCATTCAATGTAAATGTAGTACTCACACATAAGAAAATAAAAGCTTTTTTGAAAAGCTTGAACAGAGGCTTAAGCCCTCTTACTAGAGTCCCCAGCAGAGTCGCCACCTGTCGACGTCGAGATTTTTATTTGTCCCTTTCTATTCTTGTCTTTTGGCGTTCTCATTTTAGATGAGATTTATTTAAAAAAACAAGTTTGAAAAGGTCCGACATGTATATGTCGTCGATTTGACTGTTAGAGTCGCCAGTTGGTATTTTTAAATGGTTGCACCAACTCAACCGAGAAAAAGTTTGTACAAAGACCCAATGTTTTGACACTATTTAAACTGGTCTCGGAAACCAAAATTCGTTAGGGTCTAGGGGCTTGATTAAGCGGAGGGAAGGTGTTAGGCACCCCCTGACTTCCATGATAACACGATTACCGCCACTTTTCATTAAACTTTTATTCGTGAATGTGTGTGTGTGTGTGTGTGTGTGAATTAGGTTTATCTGCAATTATTTGGAAGTAGTGCTATGCCTCGTTTGCACCTATATACAAAGGGTTTAACTTTTTTATAAAAGTTCAATTTTAACAAGATATAGTAGTGAAGTTTTGTAAAACGGGTTTTTCAAACCCTTGTGCTCAATAGTAATTGAGGCCTTTGATACTTTCATTTTATTATGTGTTCGGCTTGATTGCTTTTATTTTCGAGATGCGAGGCATCTTCGAGAAAAAAAGATACATAGCAGCGCCGAACTCCTTGTGGACATGATATCCATATAAGGATATTCAGACATCGTAAATAATTTACAAGCTGACTGCAGCTGTAAAATGTCCATCACGAGAACCGAATCTTAATTCAAAGACTGAATATGTGATCACATGATTCCTAGGCTCACATGAAAAAGCAATATCTACAAAAGCTAGAAAAAGACCTAGATTTAAGTAAATCTAAACCACTCTAGCTTCAACGGTTCCAGTTTAGTCACTTTGAACCTGTTAAAGTTAGAAGTAGCCAAATTGAGACAAATCTAGCCCGCAGGCTGAAAGATTAAATATCTACATTATGAAAGAAATTAATGCAGATATTTTTATAAAAGCGGTAAATATATATAAGTGTATATATATATATATATATATATATATATATATATATATATATATATATATATATATATATATATATATATAAGAGGTAAATGGCCACGAAGTAAACTCCAGGCCGGACAGAAATATAAATAAATATATATATATATATATATATATATATATATATATATATATATATATATATATATATAAAGCAGTAAACACACCGGATGTTCTATCCAGGCTCATTCGAGTTCGTGCTCGTCAGTATATATATAAGTAATAAAAAGTCACAGATCGACGACCCAGGCATACCCACACAATGCGACTCTCAACGTTAGTGAATATATATATATATATATATATATATATATATATATATATATAGAGAGAGAGAGAGAGAGAGAGAAGTAGTAGAAAGCTTAAAAATCTAAAAAATCTTATAGTGGGCTGCCAAGAAGACTTCAGATAGCTTTTGACGCCTGAAAACTCGGTTTCCACCTGTTAAACTTCAATATGTTACAAAACACAAGCTTAAAAGTGTTTAGAAAGAAGAATCACTAAGTTTAGAGCACTCTAGCAAGGGTTACAGCCTGAAATGGACAGAGTTTTCTCTCATTTTCTCTTTTTTTTTTCAAATGAGCTACCAAGAGCTCTTATTTAAAGACCAGATGGCTGCGGGTCTACCCATAACTACCCGGGCAGCCCCGGGCCATGCGAGTCATGTTGTCTCAAAGTACGTGCACTTTGGCTACGCATTGTCTGCTCGAGCCTTCATAAGTTTCAATCCGGGCTTCCCATAAAGGAGTGTTGTACCTTTTCGAAAAGTTTTTATTGAAAACTACACAATGACATGAGATTAGAGGTTGTACAAAGCCGGGAAGATGGGTCCATGACCAGATCTCCAAGTCTTCAAATTCTATCTTATGTGTTGTCTTGTGCAGTTGTCACTCGAGATTTGAGCTATGGTTCTTGTGGAACACCTTTGTACTCAATGTGGATTGAATTGTGTTAAAATGACGTGAATGTGGAGTTAAGGTGGTAAAATAATAATTTTGCCCCCACCAAGGTTATCTTCGTCTTTAGCGCAGATGTAGCAGTCGTTTCTCAGGGTTATCTCTGAGATTGGTTTGTTGTGAGTGCTAAATGTCGTCAGGGTTATCTCTAAGGTGTGTTTAACCTCCCAGGGTTATCTCAAGGGTTGAACTGAGTTTTTCGAGATTATCTCTAGAACTTAGAATGGATTTCTCGGGGTTATCTCCGAGGTTGGAACTGAATCTCCCGAGATTGTCTTCGAGATTGAAAATGAGTCTCTCGGGGTTATCTCTGAGATTGAGAACTATACTTCCTGGGGTTGTCTCCGGGGTTGAAACTGAGATGACTTCCAAGGTTATCTCTAGAAGATGATTCTACCCTCCTACAGGGTTAGTAACAAGAATGCAAAATTTCGAGTGTCTACATAGTGGTAAAGGTTAAGGAAGCACAACTTCAAGATGAGGAATGTGAAAAGATAAGGAAAACAATAAATGAAGGTGATGAAGTGAAATTCAAAGTTGATATAGAAGAGGTATTGAGATTCGAGAAAAGAACTTGGGTTCCGCCAGTACCAGAGATTAAGGATGAAACTTTAAGTGAGGCTCATAGTTTAAGGTATTCGATTCACCCGGGGAGTACGAAAGATGTACCAGGATCTCCGACAACATTTTTGGTGGCCGAATATGAAAAGGGACGTTGTCGATTGTGTAGCCAAGTGTTTGACATGTCAGAAAGTTAAAGCAAAACATCAGAGGCCGAGTGAATTGTTGCAATCATTAGAGATACCATAATGGAAATGGGAGCATATCACGATAGATTTTTTGGTAGGTCTTACAACGACTCAAAAAGGTTTTGACGCAGTTTGGTTTATCGTGGATCGACTAACAAAATCAGCACATTTCTTAACGATCAAGATTAGATTTAACTTAGACCGGTTGGCAAAATTATATGTGAAGGAGATTGTGTCAAGACATGGTGTACCAGTATTAATTGTATCAGACAGAGATCCGCATTTCACATCAAACTTTTGGAAGCGACTACAGGATTTCATGGGAATGCAATTGAGAATGAGCATGACATACCAACCTCAGACCGATGGACAGAGTGAAAGGACGATTCAGACATTGGAAGATATGTAAGACCCCGAATTTTATGAAATGAAAGTATTTAATTTTTGTATAATTATTATTGTATTTGGTAAATGGTTAAATTGATATAATATTATAGTTGTGGGTAATATTTACAAATTTTGCAAAGTATGTAAGTTGTTATAAAATATTCGATTGGTCAGAGAATATTCGTTTTAAAAGGAAATATTTGTACGATAGCATAATCATTGGTGGACCCCACAACAGAATTATTATCGATGTTAAAAACCGACAGAAATATCTTTTTATGAAAATAACGGCGAAAGTTTTACTGTTAACTATTGAAATACCCGGTGATAAAAAGTATAGTAATATGCGTGATTACATAGTAGCACGTGGTATTGATTATTGATGCTTACGTGAGAAGTTACTCAGTTATTCTCAATTATTGCTACAGTAATTGTTCCATAGTATCTCACGTTATTTGATTCAATTATTGTCACAATATTTTATATTATCAAATCAATAATTGAGATGACAAGTTATTCATATTATTATTTGCATAATTAACAATGTCTAGAAAGTTCTGTCGAGGAAAGGGGTTTGGTCACCTAATTACACGCCAATAGGGATAAATTCTTATCGGAAAGCCCCCTCTTTTTTAGGAACGATCTGGTTGTTAATATTGCGAGTTATAATAATGATGAATAAATGTTGTTAAAAATATTGAGGAAATTTTTATGAAGTATTTTATGTAAATTTTGCTTATTTTATGGACCCCCTTTTATCCATTTTTCAAAATAATCGATAGAAAGTTATCTCAGTTTATATATATATATATATATATATATATATATATATATATATATATATATATATATATGTGTGTGTGTGTGTGTGTGTGTGTGTGTGTGTATGTGTGTGTGTGTGTGTCATGGGTGTGTGTATCATGGGGTGTGTGTGTGTGTGTGTGTGTGTGTATATATATATATATATATATATATATATGAAGGTGATGTGTGTGAGTGTGATGTGTGTGTGTGAGTGTGATGTGTGTGTGGGGTGTGTGTTGACAAATGTGGTGGGTGTGTGGAATTGTGTCCGTGAATTCAAATTGTGGAGTGTATGTTGGGTAATGTATATATGTATTTATATAACGTATGTGTGTGTAAGAGAATTTGGTGGATGGTGGTGGAAGATATGTTATATATATATATATATATATATATATATATATATATATATATATATGTGTGTGTGTGTGTGTGTGTGTGTGTGTGTGTGTGTGTGTGTGTGTTTTTTTGGGAAAAAAAAGGGTGGTGTGGGATGGTAAGCCTTTGCCGTATATATATATATATAAGTTTTGTTTTATTAGATTATAAAAAGAATATATTATATTTTATTTAAAATTTTTGTTTTATTAGAATATTTTATTGCACAGTAATGAATAGTAAAATCAAATTTTCAACGAATTCAGCCAATCGAAATTGCGCCCGTGATTCCACTGTTTACCCGTGATTTTTATTTTTCTAAATAGTATCCTTCCATTCTCCTATAAATAGGATGCTTAGCTAGAATTGAAAATCACACTAGAATCAGAGAATTCTTATTCTATAATAGTGAGCGTATTTCTTTCGAGTTTTAGAAAACTTTGAGCGTAGAAAACAGTGAAAGTTTTCTTCAAGAATATCTCCGCTATACCAATTGGAATACTCTTCTTTTTAAGGTAAGGGATATTATTTTGTTCAATATTCATAAGAAATAATATTTTTTTTCATATTCTGTAGTATGTAAGTAATATTATTTCATTTCAGAATCCGAATTCTATACTCATTTTGTTAGAGTTTTGGCTTCTATACTCCATAAAATTAGTAGAATATCCTTGATATTTACGCTTCATCCAGTATCTTTTCATGGAAATATTATTCTGAGCATTCTTGATAATTTTTAATCTTTTCATGTTGGGGTACTATTCACGGAGTACTATTCACTCGATTACTATCCACCCAGGATACTATTCATGATAAAAATTAAATTTTTTTCGGTCCAAATCATTTTTGATACAATATTTTTCTTGAATTTTACTCCACAAAGCAGTATCATGTTGACAATTTGGACATTATTAAATTCTGAATAAATTAAATTATAAATCTTTAAAAATTTATCATTTGCTTTCTTTTAATTGAATTCTTATAACATTGTCATCATCTTCATGTTTATATTATAATGAGAGTCATCTGTGGCTTACGTGCATAGATAGACTGTTGATTAATATGATTATGACCAGGGATTATTCGGTATAATCATGACCATAATGTTACAAATGATGTGGTAAAAGTCTTCATTGGCCCGTAGTGCATTGATGGACAGTTATTGGCATGATCATGACAATTGATGAAAACACGAATATCCTTGGCCCTAGTGCATGGATAATTCGTGGTCGTGATACTAATGAATATCATTGGCCGTAATGCAGGGATGATTCGATGATGTGGACTAATTATTAAGCTGAGTCTCAGCGATAAAATTGATGATAAACTTTTTAAATCATAGATGATAATAGATATCATGCTCTACTTGACTCTTCTAACGGATTGCTTGTTTCGCTGCAGTTAAACTTGATGTTTATTATATTTTATCAGTTTAACACTATTGAAGGCTAACGATAAATTATTCTGCATTATCTTAGTCATAATATTTTTTACTGGGCTAGTTGAGCTCACCCTTTATTTTCATTGTTCTCTTCAGAAAATGAGAATATAGCAGGGACTAGTCGGGGAACGGAGTGATGGTCCAAATGTTTGCATTAGTAGTCCTCACTATTCAGTAAAATAGTGTGATAATAAATGTAATGAGAACTCCATTTGAGTTTGAATAATATCTTGAAGATAATATTCGTATTAAAACTCTCAGCTTATGTTTTGTCGTATTTTACACAACAGTTGTATAATTAAGTTGTATTTGAATTTTGTACCATATATTTGGCGACTATGATTGGGTGATGTATACCTATTTTGGGGGCGTCACAGTTGGTATCAAAGCTTAGGGATATGATCCCTGGCTAAGATGTGAGACTAGAACTAGAGGAGAGACGGGGAAATCCTTCGCTAATATGACCTACCTAAGTTTATTTATTATTTAACTGGTCAATCAGAATATAGGGATAATATGTGATATGTTAATTAACCCTTGTTTTGTGGCAGTGTTTGAAAATGACATCCGAGAATGTTGAGATAAGCAATGAAGCACATGAGACCGTTGAGTCACCAATGATTAATACCCATGATATAGGCTTTATGCAATTCATGCAACATCAGACGAGAAAGACTTCTATTCAAAATACAAGTGGAAACACTAGCAATTCTCTGATGGTCATTGCTAAGCAGTTCAAGGAGCTGGGACCGCCGAAGTTTTTGGGAAAGTCAGAACCACTTAAGACGGAGGCGTGGATAAAGCAGATCACCAAGATATTTGATGTCTTGGGATGCTCCGAGGAGCAAAAGGTTCCCTTTGCCACCTTTATGTTGCGTGAAGAAGCAGATTACTGGTGGAAATCTGTAAAACGTACTCAACCTTCCGTACTAAAGATGTCTTGGGAGAAGTTCCAAGAATTGTTCAATGAAAAGTATTTTCCTAAAAGTATTCGTCACATGAAGGAGGTGGAATTCATCAAGCTAGAGCAAAACAATATGACCGTATCGCAGTATGAGGCTAAGTTTGCGGAGTTATCATAGTTTGCATCCTATTTGATTGATAATGAGGAGCGAATGACGCGAATGTTTATAAGAGGTTTGAAACTCAAAATACGTCAATAACTTATTTCTCACAAACTTTGCTTGTATTCAGATGTTGTGAATAGGGCTCAGTTATTGGAACGCGATAATGAGTCAATCCAACCAAGAGATAGCAGCCTGCATACCAGTGATAGCAGTCATCGAAGCAGTGACAACAAACGTGAAGGAAATCAACATGCCAGAAATGGTAACCAATTCGGTGGTAATCATGGCCAAGATAATAGAAGTGT
The DNA here is from genome assembly GCA_016801055.1 of Panax notoginseng. Taxonomy (NCBI): domain Eukaryota; kingdom Viridiplantae; phylum Streptophyta; class Magnoliopsida; order Apiales; family Araliaceae; genus Panax; species Panax notoginseng. Next base: position 43,634,975 of record CM029017.1, on the reverse strand, counting down.
AAATTTCAAGAAGATGAGATTTAATAATGATGGAAAGACGTCAGCACCAACACCCGTTGTTATGGAAGGAGAACGACCACCGATCGTATGCTTCAAATGCGGAGGGGAGAGACACATCAGTCCAAACTGCACGATGTAGTCCAAAGCATGTTATAATTGCGGAAAAGAAGGTCACCTAGCTCGATTTTGTCATACAGTGAAGCCAAGTCTAGTTGGGATAGTGACACCAAAGGATGTCTCAGACAGGTTAAAGCCAGTAGTTTAAGTGAGAGCATTTTTCGAGGAACCCGAATGAAGTTATCATGGGTAAGCTAATCATAAACTCTTAGGAATTTTATACCTTATTCGATACCGGTTCTACCCATTCTTTTATTTCTCCTACTTCCGCTCAACATTTAAATTTAACTCCGGAGAAATTAGACTTTGACTTATCTATTAGGAGAAACCTTTATTACATCCACTGTTCATAAGTCTTGTTTGATTCAAATCGGCAACCATACGTTACCTGTCGATCTTATCTCTTTGAAAATACTTGCATTTGATGTGATTTTAGGGATTGATTGGTTAACTACTCATCATGCTAAAATCGATTATTTTCATAAGGTTGTTAGTTTTCATATTCCTAACCAACTTGTTATACGAATTCAAGCAACTAACCCACTAAAGTCAATCACTGTCATATCAATCCATAAGTAAAGAGCCCCGAACCTTTCACTGGTGATTTCCAAGTCTTGTAATACACCGAAGACAGACTCTTCGTAGGAAACACCGTGAATAACGGTAGCAAGTTGATAGGTATCAATGTGACGTGTTATCCAAGTCTTGGATGAGAGTTACAATTTTGAATGATATTTTTATTGTTAATAATTTTCCTGACATATTCCCCGAAGAACTTCCTGGCCTACTCCCAGAGCATGAAATCGAATTTTGTATTGACCCTAGTACAAAACCCATTTCTAAAACCCTCAAATATTTCTTCACCTAAAACGATCGTAACATGCTCCAAAGACGTTGGCTCTAGCTATTGAAGATTACAACTATACCATTCAATAACATCCTGGAAAAACGAACGTGATAGCTGAAGCGTTGAGTAGAAAATCGTATGCGTTCATGAGTGAAATGTTGTTAACACAAAGGCCAATTTGGTATGATTTACAAAGGATGGAGATAGAGATAAAGACTCCAGGGGCCCACGTAATGATATCAAATATACGAGTAGAACCGACTTTAATTAATAAAAATTAAAGCCACTCAAGCTACACACCTGGAGCTGATGAATATGAAGAAAAAGGTGCAAGAATGCGTTATTCTAGAAGCAAAAATGGACGAAGAGAGGAAATCTCAACCCTCGATTTCATTGGCCCATGTAAAATCCTTGATCGAGTAGGAGCTGTGGTCTATAGACTCGCTTTACCGCCAAGTATGTCTCGTGTTCATAACGTTTTTCACATATCTATGTTATGTAAATATGTGGAAGACCCGAATCACATTATTGATTCAGAACCGGACGAAATAGCGGAATATTTAACGTATGAGGAGATACCTGTTAGAATCTTGGATAAGAAGAAATATATTCTACGCTCAAAGTTATACCTCAAGAGTTAGAATCTGAAATGAAAACAAGGTATCCTCATCCCTTCGAACTACCAGGTACGTAAATTTCGAGGGCGAAATTTCGTAAGGATGAGATATTGTAAGACCCCGAATTTTATGAAATAAAAGTATTTAATTTTCGTATAATTATTATTCTATTTGGTAAATGGTTAAATTGATATAATGTTATAGTTGTGGGTAATATTTATAAATTTTGCAAAGTATGCAAGTTGTTATAAAATATTCGATTGGTCAGGGAATATTCATTTTAACAGTGAATATTTGTACGACGACACAATCATTGGTGGACCCCACAACGAAATTATTGTCAGTGTTAAAAAAAGACAGAAATATCTTTTTATGAAAATAACGGTGAAAAATTTTCCGTTAACTGTTGAAATACCCGATTATGAAAAGTACAGTAATACGCGTGGTTGCATAGTAGCACACGGTATTGATTATTGATACTTACGTGAGAAGTCACTCAGTTATTCTCAATTATTGCTACAGTAATTACTGCATAGTATCTCACGTTATTTGATTCAATTATTGTTACAATATTTTATATTATTAAATCAATAATTGAGATGACAAGTTATTCATATTATTATTTACATAATTAACAATGTCTAGAAAGTTCTATCGAGGAAAGGGGTTTGGTCACCTAATTGCGCGTCAATAAGGAGAAATCCTAATCGGAAAGCTCCCTCTTTCCTGGGAACGATCTGGTTGTTAATATTGAGAGTTATAATAATGATGAATAAATGTTGTTTAAAATATTGAGGGGATTTTTATGAAGTATTTGATGTAAATTTTAATTATTTTATGGATCCCCATTTACCTATTTTTCAAGATAATCGGTAGAAAGTTATCTCGGTTTATATGAAGGTGATGTGTGTGGGTGTGATGTGTGTGTAGGGTGTGTGTGTTGACAAATGTGGTGGGTGTGTGGGAATGTGCCCGTGAATTCAAATTGTGGAGTGTATGTTGGGTAATGTATATATGTATATATATAACTTATGTGTGTGTAAGAGAATTTGGTGGGTGGTGGTGGAAGATATATATATATATATATATATATATATATATATATATATATATATATTATAAGTTTTATTTTATTAGATTATAAATAGAATATATTATATTTTATTTAAAGTTTTTATTTTATTAGAATATTTTATTGCATAGTAATGAATAGTAAAATCAAATTTTCAACGAATTCAGCCGATCGAAATTGCGCCCGTGATTCCACTGTTCACCCGTGATTTTTATTTTTCTAACTAGTTTCCTTCTATTCTCCTATAAATAGGATGCTTAGTTAGAATTGAAAATTACACCAGAATCAAAGAATTTTTCTTCTATAATATTGAGCGTATTTCTTTCGAGTTTTAGAAAGTTTTGAGTGTAGAAAACATTGAAAGTTTTCTTCAAGAATATCATTGTTATACCAGTTAGAATACTCTTCTTTTTAAGGTAAGGGATATTATTTTATTCAATATTCGTAAGAAATAATATTTTCTTACATACTCTGTAGTATGTAAGTAATATTATTTCGTTTCAGATTCCGAATTCTATACTCATTTTGTTAGAGTTTTGGCTTCTATACTTCATGAAATTAGTAGAATATCCTTGATATTTACGCTTCATCCAGTATCTTTTCATAAAAATATTATTCTGAAAATTCTTGATAAGTTTTAATCTTTTCATGTCGGGTACTATTCACGGGATACTATTCACTCAGTTACTATTCACCCGGGATACTATTCATGACAAAAATTAATTTCTTTTCGGTCCAAATTATTTTTATACAATATTATTCTTGAATTTTACCCACAATACAGTATCATGTTGACAATTTGGACATTATTGAATTCTGGATAAATTAAATTATAAATCTTTAAAAATTTATCATTTGCTTTCTTTTAATTGAATTCTTATAACATTGTCATCATCATCATGCTTATATTGTGTTGAGAGTCATCTGTGGCTTACGTGCATAGATAGACTGTTGATTGGTGTGATTATGACCAAGAATTATTCGGTATAATCATGACCGTAATGTTACAAATGATGTGGTAAAAGTCCTCATTGGCCCGTAGTGCATTGATGGACAGTTGTTGGCATGATCATGACCATTGATGAAAACACGAATATCATTGGCCCGTAGTGCATGGATAATTCGTGGTCGTGATAGTAATGAATATCCTTGGCCATAGTGCATGGATGATTCGATGATGTGGATTAATTATTAAGTTGAGTCTCAGCGATAAAATTGATGATAAACTTTTTAAATCATAGAAAATAGTAGATATCATGTTCTACTTGACTCTTCTAATGGATTGCTTATTTCGCTGCAGTTAAACTTGATGTTTATTATATTCTATCAGGTTAACACTATTAAAGGCTAACGATAAATTATTCTGCATTATCTTAGTCATAATATTTTTTACTGGGCTAGTTGAGCTCACCCTTTGTTTTCATTATTCTCTTCAGGAAATGAGAATATAGTAGGGATTAGTCGGGGAACGGAGTGACGGTCCAAATGTTTGCATTAGTAGTCCTCACTATTCAGTAAAATTGTGTGATAATAAATGTAATGAGGAATCCATTTGAGTTTGAATACTGTCTAGAAGACAATATTCGTATTAAAACTCTCAGCTTATGTTTTGTCGTATTTTACACGACAGTTGTATAATTAAGTTATATTTGAATTTTGTACCATGTATTTGGCGACTCAAAATGGGTGATGTTTACCTATTTTGGGGGCGTCGCAGGATATGTTAAGAGCTTGTATCATGAATTTCAAAGGAAATTAGTATGATCATCTACCGTTGGTGGAATTCGCTTAAAATCAGTTACCACGCAAGTAGTGGCATGTCGCCTTACGAAGCGTTGTATGGCAAAAAATGCAGGACTCCGTTGTGTTGGGATGAAGTTGGTGAACGTCAACTACTAGGGCCAGAATTGGTACAATAGACCACCGAAATCGTCAAAGTGATCAGGGCGAGATTAATAGCTACTCAGGATATACAGAAGAAATATGTCGATCAACATCGTAAAAATCGAGAATTTGAATCTTGTAGTTTTGTTTTCTCGAAAGTATCTCCCTAGAAGGGAAAAAATCGATTTGGTAAGAAGGGAAAACTGAGCCTGAGGTTCATTGGACCCTTTGAAGTTTTGCGAAGAGCAGGCGAAGTAGCTTACGAGGCAGCCTTACCCCAAGCGTTAGAACACATCCATAATGTTTTTCTTATTTCAGTGCTACGACCATACAAACTCGATTACAAGCATGTTATAGAATATGAACACCTAAAATTTGAAAAAGATTTATCTTACGAAGAACTTTCTGTTCAGATGGTCGATAGGAAAGAACAAATACTCAAAAATAATGTAATACCTTAGGTTAAGGTAATTTGGAGGAACCACAACGCTGAAAAAGCTACATGGGAACTAGAAGATCAAATGATGAAAAATTACCATTATTTATTTTCTTAATTTATGTGTAGCGATTCTGGGGACAAAATCTTTGTAAGGGGGTTGGGGAGAATGTAACGGGACGAATTAATTGAATCGTGATTCCGGGGACAGAATCCTTTTAAGGGGGAAATATGTGACGAACGAGACTTTTGTATTTTATAATAAATATTTTTGTGATTTATTTACGAAGTTAAATAAATATTTGATAAAATCATTATAGAAACTGTTTATGTTAACCGCTCAGGAGGAACTAATCTTAGAGATGGCGAAGCTAGAGTTGGAAGTGAAATATCCGAAGGAGTCGAATAAAAAACTATTCCAAATGGAAACCAGTTTAACTTTAGTGGATAAGGTTAAGGAAGCACAACTTCGGGATGAGGAATGTGAAAAGAAAAGGAAACAAATATCTGAAGGTGATGAAGTGAAATTCAAAGTTGATACAGAAGGGGTATTGAGATTCGAGAAAAGAATTTGGGTTCCGCCAGTACCAGAGATTAAGGAGGAAATTTTGAGCGAGGGTCATAGTTCAAGGTATTCGATTCACCTGGGGAGTACGAAGATATACCAGGATCTCTAACAACATTTGTTGGTGCCCGAATATGAAAAGGGACATTGCCAATTGTGTAGCCAAGTGTTTGACATATCAGAAAGTTAAAGCAGAATATCAGAGGCCAAGTGGATTGTTATAACCATTAGAGATACCAGAATGGAAATGGGAGCATATCACGATAGATTTTGTGGTAGGTCTTCCAACGACTCAGAGATTTTGACGTAGTTTGGGTTATCGTGGATCGACTGACGAAATCAGCACATTTCTTATCAATCAAGATCAGATTTAACTTAGACCAGTTAGCGAAATTGTATGTGAAGGAGATTGTGTCAAGACATGGTGTACCAATATTAATTGTATCAGACAGAGATATGCATTTTACATCGAACTTCTAGAAGCGACTACAGGAATGCATGGGAACGTAATTGAGAATGAGCACGACATACCATTCTCAGACCAATGGGCAGAGTGAAAGGAAAATCCAGACATTTGAAGATATGTTAAGAGCTTGTATCATGGATTTCAAAGGAAATTGGGACGATCATCTATCGTTGGTGGAATTCACTTATAATAACAATTACCATGCAAGTATTGGCATACCGCCTTACGAAGAATTGTACAGCAAAAAATGTAGGACTCCGTTGTTTTGGGATGAAGTTGGTGAGCGTAAACTACTAGGACCAGAATTGGTAAAACAAACCACCGAAATCGTCAAAGTGATCAGGGCGAGATTAATAGCTCCTCAGGATAGGCAGAAGAAATATGCCGATCAACATCGCAAGAATCAAGAATTTGAATCTGGTAGTTTTGTTTTCTTAAAAGTATCTCCCTAGAAGGGAAAATTTCGATTTTGGTAAGAAGGGAAAACTAAGCCCGAGGTTCATTGGACCCTTTGAAGTTTTACGAAGAGTAGGCGAGGTGGCTTATGAGGTAGCCTTACCCCCAGCGTTGAAACACATCCATAATGTTTTTTATATTTCAATTCTACAACTATAAAACCCGATTACAAGAACGTTATAGAATATGAACCCCTGCAATTTGAAAAAGATTTATCTTACAAAGAAGTTCCTGTTCAGATAGAAAGAACAAGTACTCAAAAATAAAGTAATACCTTCGGTTAAGGTAATCTGAAGGAACCACAACACTAACAAAGCTACGTGGGAACTCGAAGATTAGATGAAGAAAAATTTCCCTTATTTATTTACTTAATCTAAGTGTAGCGATTCTGGGGATAGAATCTTTGTAAGGAGGGGAGAATGTAACGGGACGAATTAATTGAGTCGTGATCCTGGGATAGAATCTTTTTAAGGGTAGAAAGATGTGACGAACGAGACATTTGTATTTTATAATAAATCATTTTGTGATTTATTTACGGAGTTAAATAAATATTTGATAAAATTGTTGTAGAAACTGTTTATGTTAACCGCTCAGGAGGTACTATTCTCAACGATGGCGAAGCTAGAGTTGGAAGTTAATATCTGAAAGAGTCGATTGAAAAACTATTCCAAATAGAAACCAGTCCAACTTTAGTGGATAAGGTTAAGGAAGCACAACTTCGGGATGAGAAATGTGAAAAGATAAGGAAAAAAATATCTTAAGGTGATGAAGTGAAATTCAAAGTGATCAGGGCGAGATTAATAGCTACTCAGGATAGGTAGAAGAAATATGTCGATCAACATCGCAAGAATCGATAATTTGAATCTAGTAGTTTTGTTTTCTTGGTAGTTTTGTTTTCTTGAAAGTATCTCCTTGGAAAGGAAAAATTTGATTTGGTAAGAAGGGAAAACTGAGCCCGAGGTTCATTGGACCCTTTAAAGTTTTGCGAAGAGTAGGCGAGGTAGCTTATAAGGTAGCCTTACCCCCAACGTTAGAACACATCCATAATGTTTTTCATATTTCAGTGCTACGACCATACAAACCCGATTACAAGCACATTATAGAATATGAACCCCTAAAATTTGAAAAAAAAATTATCTTATGAAGAAGTTCCTGTTCAGATAGTCGATAGGAAAGAATAAGCACTCAGAAATAAAGTAATACCTTTGGTTAAGGTAATCTGGAGGAACCACAAAGCTGAAAAAGTTACGTTGGAACTCGAAGATCAGATGATGAAAAATTACCCTTATTTATTTGCTTAATCTATGTGTAGCAATTCTGGGGATAGAATTCTTTTAAGGGGGAAAAGATGTGACGAAAAAGACTTTTTTATTTTATAATAAATATTTTTATGATTTATTTACGGCGTTAAATAAATATTTTTATGATTTATTTACGGCGTTAAATAAATATTTGATAAAATTGTTGTACATTAATTTAATTAAATGTGTTACATTAATTAAATTAATGAGGAATAATTTTATACTTCGAAGTTATAATTTAATTGGGATTATTAAATTAATTGAGTTGTTAATATTTATAATGTTATTCTAATTAATTAATTTAAATAATTAATTAGAGATTTATTAATTTATTTTAATTAATAAACAAGAATTTTAATTATGCGATAATTTAATTTAATGGGTAGTATTGGCTTTAATTTAATTGAATTTAAATATTAAAATTTGATTAATTAAAGTGTGACAAATAAACTATATAATAAATAAGTTAATTAAAATAAATTAGAAAGGGACTCTATAAGCTAGCCAAACATCACCTTAAGAACATGGGAGCAGTTAAGGCCATACTGCTCTTAACTACTACCATGTACGCACCAGTTAATATATCATATACGTATTATATTGTCAGTTCATATTTACAAGTCTGCAAAAAACTCAGAGAGAAAAAGAAAGAAGATTTGAGAGAAATTGAGATTGAGGAAGGAGAATTGGGGAATCAAGAGGAACATTCTACCATCTTTATGTAATCCAAACAAGAAGGCAAGGATAAACACTTGAATTCAAGCTTTAATTTACGTCCTTAAAGTTCTTCATGAAAATTAGTTTTTAACTCTCTATAATTGAATTTTATGGATGATTATTGGAAATATGATTTTGTATGTGTTTATAACATGTTTAATATCATTTATCCATGATTTAGAGTAATCAAATCCATGAAATTTTGATTAGAAAGGAATTTTTGAATTTACAGTGGAATAACATATGAATATGGTTTATATGTATAAAAATTGCTGCTTAATTTGTAAGTTAATCCGTAAATTGATGATTGATTATGTTTATACATTAAGAAACGAAAAGAACGCAAGTTATATGGACTAATTTGGTTGAAAAACGTTCAAGGAAGTTGATTTCGTAAAGGATGTATAAAAATGCAGTTTTTACAAAAAATAGTGAATTTATGGGTTTTAATTTGGTTGCTTAAGTTGTCTAAGTTGTTAAAACCATGCTAGAGAGGTTGGGTTATAATTATACATGATTTGTAGTGTCTGGGTATGCTTAAATAGTTGTATGAACAAAGAATTTGGAGTTTATTGGCTTTATTCTGAGTTTGTTCGCGAACTGCAGCAACTATGTCTGCGTAGTGGCACTGCTGCGCCGTTCCAAGGTATAGTTGGAGCACATCCATGCCATGTAACGTTGTCGCGTCATGTAGCGCTGTCGCGCCATGTAGCGCTGCCACGCCATGTAGCGTTATCGCGCCATGAATAAGGCTTAAACTGGCGCGACCGCGCCGATGGGCAGTTTGGTCCAATTTGAGATTTTGCTTGTTCAGTCCAAGAAGATGCAATCATAACCTAATCTAATGAACATAGAGGGGTATTAGTCATATTATATGTTATTAAAACATATTGTAATCTCATGGTAATATCAAGTTTAGTAATCTTAAGATTTGTGATTTAACTAGTTGTTAACAATTAGAACTTAATGTTCATAGGGGTTAGGACGTGATTTGAATGTTAAACCTCATGTTATATGTTAAAGAATTTTTAGATTGTGTTATGTGGTTGATTAACATGGTTAGACCTTAAACTGAAGGTTATAACTTAACTAAAGTGGGAATTAAACATAAAAGGTCGACGTTAGTATAACTGATGGATGTTATGATCCTAATGGTATGTGTAGGTGAACGAGAACTGTAATTTTATAGCTTACGCATGATGAAAGTTCTCTAACCCTAAACTTTCTTTGAGCAAGTTTCCTTACCCTATCTTGATGACAATTACGCAAGTTCTATAACTTTAAACTTTTATTGAGGAAGTTCTTGAACATTATTATCGAGCAAGTTTTATATTCTTATTTCGAACTATTCAAAGTTTAATTATTCAAGTTCATAATTCCAAATGAAACATTCTAATTCTTTTGAAGTATTACTTCTATTATACAATGTTCATTCAATTATATAGAGTTGAAATTCAATCTTTGATTTAAATACCGATTACATTACCGTATTGAAACCTTGAAAGGCTGGTGAATTCTTATTGATTCAACTAATCCTTAGTTGATGATTATTGAACCCTATATTACCCTCGAAGTTAATCCAAACCAAACTTCCTTTGGTGCGGACTCTGATGTCAAAGCTGAGATGAACTTCCTTTGCAGGGGATTATATTACGCAATAGCATTAAAATGTTAGTGCACAATACATTGTACGAAGGGCTGATCCCCCGGAGTACGAGATGGATAGTCCTTATAGTTTATTTGACTGTTAAAGGTTACAGTAGAGATACTTATTAACCTCAGACATAGTTCGTGGTCTTGTGACCCTCAGATGTAATTTTGATCTTGTTTTCTAATCTTGATTCAAAGCCGAGCTTCCTATTATTCAGTGTTCATTGATTATCCGCATGTTATTATTGTTATTGTTATACTTGTGGGCAATTTTTTGCTTACTCTTGCATAATAACATTGTACCTAAGGTTGAAAGAACTAACGAGCCTTCCACCAGTAAAGGCAAAGGCAAGATAAAAAAATAAAGAAGACTTGTTTACTTTTATTTGAGAATGTTTTATGTAAAAGACGTATTTAATTATGTTATGTTTCCGCATTGGATGTATTAAGGTTAGATTACCTAGGACTGATTTGTTTAAGATGTTGTAACCCTTTAATGGGAGGATTTCTATTTAAGTTGTGAGCTTCATTTATATCCTTTGATATAGGTAGTTAGATATGAATGTTTTGGACAATGAACATCAAATCCTATGGGAATGAAATACCCGGATTTTGGGGTGTCATAGAAAATGGATCTGACAAGAATGGGTTTAGAGAGAGAAAATGGATCTAATTTTTTGGGTAACAAAAAATTATACAGGTGTCAGCCTCGTCAATAAATTTAGTCTAAATGTCAGCCATATCTCTCTAGGTGCCATGTCTTAACGGGGAAGGGGCACAATTGTCCTTAAATTTGTAACGTTAGGGTCACTTTTGGAAAAAAAAAATGAGTTCAGGGTGCACGTTGGACATCGAGGTAAACGTCAAGGGAATTTTTGGACATTTGCCCAATAATTGGTACATTGAATGAAATTGAAATAAATGTATAATGGAGGGGAGCTAAATTCATATTACTTGCTTGGTGGGATAATATAATTGACTTATTATACACCTTGATTTATTTACCTAATGTCGTGTATTATATTTTTTTTTATAAATTTGAAAAAATTAAGAAAATATCATAATATATTATATTTATTAACAAGTGTGTGTATAACATATATACAGTCTCCTTCAGAATCAGATTATTCATTAACAAACATGGTTATGGCAACGGTACGGACCGACACTATAGCATATGGCAATGACTTTCTGTCTATAGTGACGGTCGTATCATCGCCATAGCCATGTTCGTTACGATCTTAAGGAGCCTGAACACACACACACACACATATATATATATATATATATATATATACACATATATATATATATATATATCGACATAAGATAAGTTATCTTATATCACTTTTAATACAATATTATTTGAGCGTCAACTTAATATATAGTGAGCATGTAATAATATGAGATTATATAAAATTCGTTTCATTTGAGGTTATGCCTCAACAATTTTATAACATTAGAAGTTACTAAAATATGAGTTGTCGAAATATAATATATATATATATATATATATATATATATATATATATATATATATATATTATACAGTATTATAAAAATGTTATTCTGATGCTTCAAATCAAATAAAATTTTACATAATCTCATATTTTTGTATGTCATTACATCTTTACAGTTAGATTATTAAGTTGACGATCAATTATTGTATTGAAAGTGACCTAAGATAACTTATTTTAGATAGATCAAAAATGTCTATATATATATATATATATATATATATATATATATATATATGTATATATGTGTTATGTGTGTGTGTGTGTTATTCCCAAATGCACCAAAAAAGATATAGAAGGGGAGTTGAATAGATCTAATTAAAATCTCTTTTTCAAGATTGTTTACAAAATGAGTTAAACAGGTTGATTAATTAAGTTATGCATATCGGAATATAATTTTGAAAACCCCTTCAAAAATTATATGAAAACTCATAATTCTAAATTTAATGAACAAAGTGGAATTAAGTCACTAAATCAAAAAAGTAGAGTTTAGAAAATTTATAAATGTAGAAAGATAAATATGACATAAATTTTTAAGAGGTTTGGAGCCCAAAATTCTCCTAGTCCTTTCTTTTACTATGAGACTGGAGATATTCCAGTAAGGAGGAAAATCACTAAGATTTCAGTTCACACATAATTGATATAACAATGATTCACAAAGAATACTTCAAATCACAAAGACTTGAAATTACATAAGATCACAAAGTAACGTTGTTGCTAAGTGACGTTGAGAGCTTCTTCAATACGTCTTAGAAGCAGTTGACTAGTTCAGAATTGTAAAGTGAAACTTTTAGAACTTAGAGTGTCACCACTCGACTTTGTTGAAATTCTTTATTTTTAATGCTTGAATTTACCATCCTTTTATAGAGTTCTTTTGGGATCTTCCCATTAGGAATTTACCTTCGCTCCATTCTGTTCGGAACACTTGTCAATTACCAATTGTTTGATTTTGAATTGGTGTATGCTTGAACCTGTTGGGTTGCAGAAACGTAAACATATATACAATTATATCATAAAACAGCGGAATCATGACATAAATCATATTTAAATTTTTTTTGCAATCCTAGGAATCACATTATGCAATATTATTAATTGATGAAGAATAAAAGATATACCTTGTAATGACCGAGAATACTAGGTGTCACTATAAATGTTATTTTAAATTAAAACATTAGTGAAATGAATTTTTATGAGGAATTGTTTTGAGTTTATGTGTGAATGTGTTATGTGATGAGAATTGAGTAAGTTAGTTAATTAATTTAATTTAAATTAAATAAGGAATGAAAAGGAAGCCAAGATGAATAATTAACTAAGTTAATTGAGGAAAATAATATAAGCATATGCTATGAATTGACATAGCTTGAATGTTGGTCTTGAACAACAAATGAAAAGATTAATAATCATTAAGTGATTAACTAGTCTGATTAATGGAGAAAAGTTTAATAAATGATTAATTGAGTTGACCATTATAGAGTGATTGTATGAATGTAGATAATTATGTGGTAGTCAAGTATTATGTTGAATAGAAATATGTGTCGATTGAACGATAAGAGTTTTCAGACCAATTAGGGTTAATTGAGTTAAGGAATTGGTCGAACAAAAAGGAAAGTCAAGAGATAAGAATTTATCTAGTTAATCTTATGTTATTAACTAACTAAGCTGGAAATGATAGTTTTGTTTGATGGCTTAAATAAATTATTCTAACAAACTAGTAAATTTTGTTAAGGGTCAAAAAGAAATTAAATAAATGACCTAGTTGACAAACCCTAGTGCATTGCTATTTGGGAGAGTGCAAGAGAGGAGTTATTAAGGTCAAAACATGAGCCCATATCAAGCCCTAACAAACCTTGTAGGGAGCCCAAGACTAAGCCCAAATTATGACCCAATGGGTGGCCCAATGTGGGAGATGATGACATATATTTTTCTTAATTTTAAAGGTCATATCTATCAGACTTAATCTTTCTTATGTCCACTTCCTTCACCTGTCTTCTTCTTAGGAAAATTTTGTGAAAGTAGTATGTACATAAGCCAATCATATTTGATATGATGTTGCATATACTTTGTAATCTTATTCGTTTATTAATAGTAAAACTAATTTATTAAAGACACTTTACTTTATCTATATATTGATGTTATATTAAATGAGATAAACCCATAGTTTTAAGCAATGCTTTAAGAATCATGATGATGATTATGCTAGTGAGATCTAAATTCTTAGATAGCTTAAAACTAAAATCGTTCTCAATCGTTGGATTCCTAAATTGGGGATTAGTGAATTCAAATAGATTGAAACATACTATGATTTCTCTTAGGAAGAGGATGATTGATCTCATAATCATTTGTGTGGAGACACTAAAGCAATTGTGTAGGTTCTTATTATAAAATAAGTTCACTGAACGTGATTCGCTAAAAGAATACCTAATGGAGTTTTACATGCCCGTCAATAGGAATTGCTTCAGTGATAGTAGTACAAGTTATCCTTGAACTTGACATCATCATAGTATTTTGTGTATGATGAGTTATACTTTGACATATTTCTTAAGATCTTTAGGGTATATCAAAAGGTATGATTGGGTATAATAAGTTGTACATGGAGATAATGAATGATCAACAACGAATTTACTACTTCTAGTAAAAAGAGCGAATGTCATATGTGATTCGATAAATGACAACTCAGTAATCCTTGTCCAAGGTAGATTGAAATTATGGAGTTTCTAATTTGTAATATTTAGAGTTGTGCATTTGAGAATCGAAATACATATAATTGAATAAAATAAGACTTGACAGTAATTTGATATCTTGTATTTAATTAGGACATTGTATGGTAGAATGAATGAATTGTACGACAACTATTCACAAAAAGGTTATTTTATTATTAATGTTGAAATCTATATTATCTGGAAAGTCGTTTTTCGCTAAAGAAGTTTACCCTTATTGTTGAATAAATATTATTTATTTAAATAATATTAGAATTGTTCTAATTTATTTATTCATAACCAGTTTAATATGGAAACCCTAAAGGGTCACACCGCAAAAGACAAATATTTATTTAAGAAGTGAATGACATAATCCTAATAATAAGTTAAGTATATTTAATTTAATCTGTGGTGATAGAATAAATTAAATAATTTATTATTTATTATTTAATATTTTAGAAATATTAAATATAAATTAATAAGAGGAGTCTTATTATTATTATTTTGTTCCTAAATAGTTTAGAAATTAATTAATAAAAGTACTCTCATAATTTCCTAATTGGATTAGAATCTTATATATAATCATATTTAATTATAATTTATCCATCAAACATATATATTTTGTTTCATAAATATATTAAATTTATTAGTAATATATTAACATAATAAATTTAATTAACTTTCTCATGTTCATTCACACAAATTACATATATTAATTCAATAATTTAATTAAGTTAATTTATTACCTCTCTTATGAAACTTAATTCATAATAAATCCATTGTCATACGTGCAAGGCATAATAATCAAATTATACTTTTTCATAATATAATTTAAATTTAACCTCAATTAATATAATTTAATTAATTAATTACCTTTGTCTTCATATTTCGTTCTATAATCAACTCGCACTACTTATTTCATAATTTTATTAACTATTGACTTTCTCGCTATGTATATATATAAAACACATTTATATTTATACATTCAAATCCATTTTATATTACAATATGAATTTTATTTATTAACCTCTTATTTTAATAATTTTCAAAAATTCGGATCATCACATTCTTCCCCTTTTATAAGAATTCCGTCCTCGGAATCACAAATATCGAAATCTCCCTATTTGGTCTATGTCTATTCTCTTCTGAAGTCTTGATAGTTAAAATTATTTCAACATATTGTTTTAATATAGGTTTTATGTTGCCCAATTCATTCATTCCCTTAACTAACCCTTATAGTTTTTATTTCATAACCTTTATTTAAAATCGATTATATTTCAAGTGTTATTCTTTCTTTAACCCATCAACATTCTTTTCTACGGATCACCGTAAGCCTCAATTGTCATAATAGTTCAATATCACTATTTACTAAACTCATAATTATTCGAGATATCACATTCACCCCTTCTTCTAAGAATTTTGTACTCAAAATTTTAACTTATTAATCTTCATTCATTCGATTTATTAAAGAATAGATTTTTGTTTTAATATTTATTCATTCAACGGGTTCTATGACCAATTTTTTCTTTTAAGGATCTTTCAAAAGTCATGGTCCTTTATGTATACTTTTCTCTAAGAATTTCATTTCTTCAAATCAACTTTTACACTTTGTCCTTCAAAATGCATTTAGAATTTTCGCATTCTATGTCTACTTCTTTGTAGGGAAAACAATCCTTATTTCCTTTAGTTCCCAAAATAACAGGATTCTTCAATAATTGTTTAATAATTGTGAAACAGTATGACTTAAAAAGATTCTTTTTTTAAATCATGCTGGGGAGTCATAGAGACTTGAACCTTGTCCTAGGTTAAAATGTATTTCTACAATAACCTTTAACAATCATAAGACTATGGACAAATCCCATCGTACGCCAAGTGATCAACCTTTTGTACTCTACGTCGTATACAACGTATTAACGCATCAGCGTAGTTCTGTAGTCTCTGATAACATGTGCCCCATTACAGGGTTGGTTCACCTCAGACTTAGCACAAGATTCCGCACCAAAATAATTTTTCTTGGCATAAATTCTCAAAGAAAACTTGAATTTCATAAACATATTTCAACATTCGTCTAGCCGAATCAAATAGCTTAGAATTATATTAATAGTTCGAACATCAATCGAAATATTTTAGCCAACTTAACTGACATACTTTTCTTTAAATAGTTCAAATTACTGAAAATCATTTTATGACTTTTTCATACTACAACATACCATAGTGGGTTGACAATCATATAATCACGTCACTAGGTTAGACTGTATTAATGACCCCATCGTTTATCTTTTATGTAACATGTTCAATGATGCAGATGATTATATAAAATACATTTTTAATATTTTCAAATAATTTTTGTCTAGCCGAAATAATTAGCATATACATATGAATAATAGAATTTTAAAACTAATTGGTTCAATAATCTAATTCAATATTTTTCAGAAATGTAAATATCATCACGATATCAATAAATTTTGAAATCTAGGATAGCTAAATAATTTGGAATATCCATTTTCCCTTCATCAATTTCAACTTTCTCCATTACTCTACTATTTAATAATTCTATCTATTTCTGGCACTATATATATCCACTATATAAAAAAATATTAGTCCTCAATCGACATTATTCCTATACCCCAATATAATTCATCAAATTTATCACCCTTTATGAGTTTAGGAACTTGCCACAATAATATGAGGTTAGGAACTTTTCCTATCAATACATAGTCCAGAACAAATCAGAAACTTTCCATACGCTTAGGGGCTCAAAAACATACCATATGATTATGAGTCACAAACTTACCATAAGCATAAGTTTAAGAACTCACACCTAATCTTATATTCTTTATCTATCAAATATACACATGATCATAAAAGAATCAATTTCTCATCATATATATAGCGATAGCGTGACATCAACATTTCAACGAGTATCAATGTGATAAACTAAGTCGTCGTTAAACTACAAACAAATCCCATGCCCATACAAAGGTTTGTATAACTCACTACCACACGAGTTCTCAGTTGAAACCCCACATAATCTTAGTCTTCTCTTTATTTAATACGAATGTTCTTAAACCGTATTTTCTTATTTATAACTCTTTTTGAGTTTACCTTATACTATCTCTAGTACATTCATTTTATAGCATAAAGTTATAACTTTTTAATCATTCAACAGATCATCTGTCATTTCACAACTCAATCTTATCAGGTCGTGGTCTTATTTCATCATTATTTTACATTATGATCTTCTTTCTTATCTTACGATCATTTCATCCTACGATCCACTCACTTATCTCGTTAATCATGTTATATTATGATTTCATTTACGCCTCTAAGCTTATCTTTATCATTATCTCTTTGAATTTTCTATTATTCGAGTCAGTTGTTCCCTGATACTCTTCTTTAATTTTACTATCTTTTTCATTTTCACTACAATTATAGCCTAAGGGATCTTTACCTAAGGTTAATAATCTACAGTTTTGATATCAACTGTAACGACCCCAAAATTCGGAATAATTTCTATCCCGATTTTGTGCGTTAACTGTAAGACCCCGAATTTTATGAAATAAAAGTATTCAATTTTTCTTATAGTTACTATTCAGTAAATGGTTAAATTGATAAAAGTTAAAGTTAAGGGTGATATACGAAATTTTTTTCAAAATACGCAAGTGGTTATAAAATATTCATTGTTGTCGGGGAATATTCGTTTGGTCGTGGAATATTCTTTCTGTCGGGGAATATTCGTACGACGGTGCAGCCATTTGTGGGCCCCATAACAGAATAACTGTCGGATGAAGAAAACGACAAATTTGAGTTTTTATAAATAACGGCGTAGTTGTTACCGTTAACACTGTTGGAATACCTGGTGATTAAAATACAGTAATACGCGTAGTTGCACAGTAGCACACGGTATTGCACAGTATTTTTTCAATTATTGATTCTTACGTGAGAAGACACTACTCAATAATTGTTACAGTAATTACTGTTCAATATTTTATTTTATTGATTCAATAATTGCTACGTTGATATTTTATATTATTGTTATTTTAATAATTGTTGCTGCACAGTATTTTCCATTATCAGATCAATAATTCATATTATTTGAATAATATTATTAGATAGCATTATTGGCAATATCTAGAAAGTTCTGTCTGAGGAGAGGTTTGGTCATCTAATTGCGCGCCAGTAAGGAGAAATCCTTATTGGAAAGCCCCCTCTTTCCTGGGAACGGCCTGGTTGTCATAATTGTGATTATGTAATATTATTTGTGAATAATTAATTATTGATTCATATGATAAGAAAATATTTATTTTATGTGGATATAAATGAGGGATATATTTTTGTGGTTAAAAATGAAGAAGTTAATGTTGAGGTGTTTTATCAGTATTTTTGTCGGAATGGAGGTATTAAAAATCAAATTAGGGTTTTTGAGATATTTTGCGGGGGTTATAATTTTTAATCCGACCGTTGGATCGTTATGATTTTTGGATATGTTATACATATATAAGTTGAGTATATGTCCACAAATTTTGAACCGTTAAAAATGAACGAATGATTTGTTACGAATTTTACGAGATGACTGGTTCAGAAATTATTGAATTTTCGGAGTTTATCATTTTGGTGGAAAATTCTAGAATTGGTGGGCCCCACTCTTGGTTGGTGAAGAAATATACTGATATTTTTATTTAAATATGGTGGGTGAGAATAGTAGCAGGTAAAGCCATCAGGTTCCAGGTTAAGTCTGCTTCGGCGTGCTAACATTTTCCTATAAATAGAGGGCTAAGTTATAATTGAAAATCACACTAGAATTCATAAGTTTTCTCTCTTTCTCTCTCTAGATTATTGAGTGTATTTTATGAGTATTTAGATACTTTGTGAGTTTCTATTCATCAGTGCAAGTTTTCTTCAGTCTTATACCGATCAGAAGTACTACTCTTTTGAGTTAAGTGATAGTAAGAGATTTTAAGGGTTATTATGTTTTTTAGTTCGTAATTCTTCTGACCTTCAGAAAATTCTGGAAAAATTTGAAATGATATTTTGATGAGTTTTATTGATTGTGTCCAAAAATGGTGATTTTTGGATGTATATATTAAGAGTTATGAATTTTATGAGAAAAGACTATTTTAAAAGTAACCGCTTATAACTCCTTATGGTTAACTCCAAATTGATGAAATTTTTATTGGGAGTACATCTATATAATGTCAGTATACTCTGTGAATTTCAGAATTTTTGGATAAAAGTATAATTTATGATAAATGTCTAAATATTCGGTGGTTTTGGCCATATGAAAAATAGTAAATGAGTTTTAAAAATTCTGAGAAAAATATATGTTCAATATGGGACTATATTCTGCTAAATCCTAGAAAAGAAATATTTTTCGAACTGATTTGGTATTTTTCATGAAAATAGACTAGTTATGAGAAAATAAATTAAATATGTTATGTGAAGTAAGAAAATTGAAAATATGATTTTATGGCTTGAGAATCCTATATGAGGTATATGCAGATTTTTGATGAGGGTTTTGGTTATTGATGATGAAATCTTAAGAGTTGACATTTTATGATGATTAAATGCATTAATTAGTAAAGTGTAAACAATTTAAATAAATTATTTATAAGCTTAAGAAATATTATTCTTTCAATATCATTATACCGAAATATTGGTATGTATATTATTGTGGAATTTCTACTATTTTTATGTCGAAGTTACTATTCATGAGTTACTATTCACGAGTTACTATTGTTTATATAAATTCTGAAATGATTATATATTTTTTTGAGATATTAATATATTTGGCCTGTAGTGCAAATATGAACTGTTGAGGAATATCTTTGGCCTGTATTGCAAAGATAAATTGTTGATGAATATCTTTGGTCGTAGTGCAAAGATGAATTATTGATTAATATCTTTGGCCTGTAGTGCAAAGATGAACTGTTGTTGAATATCTTTGGCCTGTAGTGCAAAGATGGTCTGTTGATAAATATATTTGGCCTGTAGTGCAAAGATGAACTGTTGTTGAATATCTTTGGCTGTAGTGCAAAGATGAATTTATTAGTATGATTATGAATAGGAACTGTGATTTGGTATAACAATGATCTTTGATGTTTCAGGTAAAGACAGGTGATGAAAATATTCTTCGTCCTGGGTGCGAAGAAAAATTTAGAATCACAATTATGATTATGAGTTATTCATATGATTGTGGAAAGGAACTGTTGAGTGATATTACAGAGATAAAACATTGTTGATGAATTTTTAACATGGAGAAGATAATAGACTTTATAGTCTATTTGACTCTTCTAATAGATTGCTCGTTCCGCTGCAACTATGGTTGAAATTTTTATCATCTACCATATGTTCTAAATCTCTGATTTATTATTGATGAAGGCTATTGATAATTTAATTATCTTTAGTCATGATATTCTTTACTGAGCTAGTTGTGCTCACCCTTTTGCTTCACAATTCCTTTCAGGTAATAAGAGTGTAGCTGGGTCGAGCGAGGATAACGGGAAAATAGAACGGTGGTCTCTAGCTGTGGAGATTCTCCCTAAGCAGTATATAAAAGTTCATTTAGTAGTTATATTTGGTGAATCCAATAGGGTAAGGCGTACCCAACGTTGGAAGGGTGTTTTGCCACTATCATACAAGATGTCTAATGACATACAAACTCGTATCATCATAAGACAGGGATGTGCTCATCCACTTGCTGAGTATATTTATGAGCACTACCTATATAATCTTGGTATTTGTTTGAAGTATAATTCTCAATTAGAGATAGTGGAGATAATGATATGTCAAGAGAAGACTCACTATTGGGAAGAATATAATAGTAAACTTCTCGTTTTTCTTTGGGGTCTATTGGATCAACCAAGGATAATTCTGTGACCATATGATATCTATCATAATCTAGACGCATGGCCTCCCATGTACGAAGGTTTCTTTGAGCACTTCCCAAAGATTCTAATTTCTAAAACAATTTTTGACTATACCTTTATGTAAGGTGTCATTGTGAGATGTTGTCCACGGTTGGGACATGAGTCACATTTGGTATATATATTTGTATCCAAACTCACAGCATATGTGTTGTTGTATTTTGCACGACAATTGTTGTAATAAAGTTGTAGTTTTTTCTGTACCATGTATTTGGCAACTCAGAATAGGTTGGATGGAATGGACCTATTTTGGGGTCGTTACATTAACAATACCATCTCATCATATCTCTATATCAATTATCGATGATAAAATTAATAAAATGCGGATACATTTAAAACTTTGATGCTTTTCTTTTATATTTTGAAATTTCATCACAATCCAGCTTTCTTCTAAAAGTTCATAACAATCAATAATAATATAACTATTAAAACTTAGCTAGCTCAATTTTTTAACAATTCTAGAACTCGTAACCTTTAGCATCTGTACTTATATTTAGGATAGTATATGAACGTAAAGATCAACTTCTGACATGAATTATTCCCTGAATATTAGTAATGTACTCAAATATAAATTCACTTCATACTCTACTTTAAAAATCATTGACATTATTTAACCTGCTTTACAAAGCCAACTATATACTTACATCTTAATTCCAAAATGATTAACATTTATTCATAACTCAAGGTTTACATAATCTAGCTTACATATATTGTACACCGTCATCACAGTTTAATATAACTTCATCTAATGAGAACAATTAAAAGCATTCCTTTTCACGCACTTCTAATCTTTATTATCACGATAGCGAGAGAATTGCATCGCATCTTTAATCTGCAAATAATTGCGAGTTTGAGCACAACAGCCCAACAAGTTTAACGTACAATTTTCAAATATCATGTTCATACATAATATGCATTTCAATTATGCATCATATTGGTCATGCTATGCATGCTATATATGCATCATAAATCTTATGTGATGTATATACATATGTTATATACATCTTATAATATACTTTTCCTATGCATGCTTCCAATTTCATTACATTATACTCAAACCATACTTCATATATTATCAAGCTTATTATATCACGCATCATGAATAAATTGAGCTTCCGTAACTCGATTAGCTTCAATCATACTTTGACTTCAACGATCCATAAAACATTGTCATTAAAAACATGCATCTCAACATACTCATAAAAATTGCATCATAACACGACAACTATTGCACATAACCAATATCAAGTTCACGTAATTCAAACGAAATTGAAAAACTTGTCTTGATTTTGTGTTGGTCGATATACTTTCATCGAACATCCATGATTCAACTTCTATTCATCGGTTAACCTTCTTCGTACATTATTCTTCATTGTGTATCCTATATATACTATCAAATTATAACACGTTCATCGATTATATTCGAAATATTAATATTCTTCTAGATTAACTTAGTAATCTTTACACCACCCTAAGATTTGATGTATTATACCTTATGTAGGTTAACAAATACATCCACAGGACTACAAGACTTAATTATATTATGAAATTGCATCACAGTTACCAAAATAGCAAAAATTTCCTTCTAAGTTCACTTTTACACTCTTTGGATTATCCAAAAAATGCTACGAAATGATTACATATTTGGATTCTTCACAAATAATTGAGCAACATATCAAAAAATTACGTAATGCCCAAAAATTTCCTTGGCGAACCAAAATGGCTCGGCGTTCTGAAAACAGTCTATAACCTGCCCAGAACAGCCTTCACATTGCCCAGGCTCTTGGCAAAAATCTGTAAATTTCATATTTTGTAATCTTCAGGCTAGTTTTATGAATTTCTATACCACTCTATATACATCAGATTGAAGCCATTTTTGGATATGTTATACCTCATACTATGTAGTATTTTGTAAAAATATAACATGTATGTAAAGAGTTTGGCAAGGCTTCGAAACAGTGGCCAGAAACAACCTACTTAGAATAGTTTTCACACAGCCAATTTTTTGTTTATGCAGATTTCCAATTTTTTGGTTATTTTCGTAGCTAATTGCGATTTTCTATCTTTCAAACCATACATCCAATATACACCAAATTTTAATATGCTATACTTGGTACTACATACTATTTTATAAAAATATAGCATGACCAATTTGGGCTCATTAAGATGATATTACAAAGGCTCTAATATGCCCCATCACCTCAATTTTTCATTCAATTCAAGTTTTTAGAAATCCTTAAAAACTTTATTTGAGCTTGATTTGATCCACTCATTTATCTTAGTTAACATCATAACACATATATAAAGGGGTTAGCTATAAGACTGTAAAATGAGCAAACAGTTCGGGCTCGATTCGTACTCGCTCGACTAAAACTTCAATTCGAACTCAACTCAGAATATAAATGATTTAAATATGAGCACATTTTAAAGTTCGATAAATTACTCAAATTTTCTCAAATTACATTTTTGTATTGACAGTCGGATCATATTCGTTCAAAAAGTTCAAACTGCTCGGGCTCGATTAGAGATCGTGATCGACTCGATAGCTAAACGAGCCTCAATCAAACCTTATTTTATATCCATTATTTCAAAAATTATATGTATAATCATATTTAATTATAATTTATCCATCAAACATATTGTAACGCCCCGAAATCTGGTAAATTTTCAGACCTGGATTTCGTGCATCACGGTCCCATCTCTTTCCAACATACATCATTATATAGCTAAATATAACAACATACATTCTCAAATCCCAGGTTCTAATACCTTATAACCTCGTTCATTACAAATAATGATGATTACATTATTCTTTACATCTTACAAGAGTGACTTTCATCCGCCACTAAGGATACATAACAATTCATTAAACTAGTCTATAGTTTATTTAACTTATTCTACAATACAAGTTTTCGCTTGATCTTCACGCTCATTCATATACTGAATGGCATTTCGTTTGGATACCGGTCAGCTTGATCTTTACAGGATCCTTAAGTTCTTCTACTCGTACGCTGAAAATGTTTTTATTTAAAGCAAGTGTGAGCATTCAATTGCTCAGCAAGTCATAACAGTTGAATAAACAACCTCAAGAATCTAAACATTCTTTTAAAACTTCAATAACCGAACAAAGGTTATGAACCAGCTTGAATAGTAGGAATAAATTATGATTCCTATCATTTTAAAACATTAGACACATTAACTTTGCAATACTTTCATTCTTCTACCTTTTTCATACACATTTGTCTAGCTAGAATCATTAGCACAGACTTAACAATAACGGTTCATGTATAAACAGAACATTTTCATATTAAACAGTTCTAACACAAAATAGTTCATCTCATAGAAACACCGAAGTGTTAAAATTGTGGCACAAGGCCTCATACATTCTACCACCTTATACATATATCACACATTTGCACATAGATAAAACTTTTCATGTCCAACATCTGAAAAAGTTTAAGAAACTAGCATTCATTTAAAATATGAATGAAATTAGGAAACTTGCCTTACACACAGCTATAGCTTACAGTCTACGTTGAACTGTTTACCGCAATCCCTATATAACACATAAGGAAATAGCACATACACCAATTAGTCATATACTTGACTTACGCATTGGTTTAAACTTAAATCTATTCCTTATGGTTCGTGTTTATAACCTAAGTTCACGTAACCATTCTTCTTTATGGTTTTACGACGTTACGACATACAAAGATGTCTTAATTCGTACGATCATCATATTTGATGATTTACATTCTTATATTCTTCTTATAACTTTTTTAGGACTTAGCACACATCGAGTCTCTACTAGTAGCCCATATGGTACTCAACCCTTGTATCGGCTAAAGTGTTTAATGCTTACCTTTCATTCTCTATCTGACTCACCTTCAGACTTTCATTAATCTTACTACCGTTTGCTACGGCTTTCTTAATAATTCATATCTTACTACCTTTAAACAACTTCAAAATCATACAACCAATGTATACTTAGAACATTCGTCCGACGTGAATACGATTCACGAGAATCGTTTACGTATTCTGCGTTCACGTTGCTCGTTTCTTAAATTCTCATTCAACCTTTACCTAAGGTTTTAATTGCTCTCATTCGTTATCCATTATATGAACCTCACGTTCATCGTTTTTCCTTAATGTCGAAGTCATACTGTTTGTTGTATGCTAAGATCGATCGTTCATCGCAACTACATTGCGTTTACAGCGTTTATACGCTTTACACTTATCTCTCATTACGAAATTGTAACGACCCCAAAATTCATACAGTTTTAAATCTCAACTTCGGTCGTTAACCACACATTAAAACTCAAATTTTACATCATTATTCGATATTAAAAACACTAAAATTGCGGAATATTTAGAACGTTTATACATTTCCTTCTTTCTTGCCCTGAATCGCAACCTTTTCATTTCATCTCTTTGATTCAATCTTATATCATGAATCGTTACAACAAAATGACTATACAAAGTCTTACATCATAACTAAATATCCATATATATTGGATAACTACAAAATAACTATACAAAGTCTTACATCATAACTAAATATCCATATACATTGGATAACTCAACTTACAATTCAACATGTTACGTTCAAAATATGAAATACATTTCTCATAAAACATAAGTAATCTTCGTGAATATAGATCTCTATAACTCACTTAGCACATATCTTTATCTTAAAATCTTGACCTGCAAAAGTGGTTATTTGCAAGAGTGAGCTCGACAGCCCAGCAAAGTCTAACAGTTTTCATGCATCACATAACACATAATAACATGCTCGATATACATCTCATTAAGGTAACATGGCATACATGCTTTTAATTCATATAGCAAATATAAAGATTGAGTTCCTTACTCAATCATCATTACTTAGCCAAAACAATGCAGTCATATATTGACTTAAACATTTTATGATTTCAACATGTATAACATATCATACAATTTAAAACAGTTCATTAAGTCCACGTAACAAATAGGAACCGAAAGACTTGCCTTGATCGTTGTTTACCAATAACAGTTTAATAGCTTACAGTTATCTGCACTTCACGTGCCCTACACAATTATATAATCATACACATCAACTATTAGTCACATAACAACACATAGTAATTGTAATGTAAACTCTACTCCACATCTCATAATCTTTTCTATTAATTAACACACAATGTTCAATTAGATTGTGTTAACTTTTCGACTTATGTAATATTCGAAATTCATTAAAGTGTTCAAATTTTGCTAGGAATCATTATTGGTTTTATATTAAACCCATTTCATACTTTATAATATCCATTTCATTTGACTAAAAACACTTTTTACGTTTATTAACAATTATCACAGCGTTTCGACGTTTATTCGTCACACGCCCGATTGCATTTTTTGTGTATGCTTACTATGCTTCTATAACTTATCTAATACATCATTATATTAATGTTAAGCATCATTATATTTACTAACATTCATGTTTTATAACTTAGAACAACATCTTTTATCGTCAAGAGCACTACACTAGCATACGTGCATGTCTGACGCCCTCCGATTGCCTTCGAAAACACAATAGTCCTAAAGATGACCATTTGGACCCTTCATAACGATTTCAAATTGAAAACCTTAAAGCATAAAAGTTGTAGGCCTATTCGTCCTCGTTCCGAATCATCTTGAATCGCATCAATCAGAGTTCGTATGAAAACGTTATACTCATTTTAGTAAACTACGTCCGGTCAGTTTTTTTTTTCAAAATTTTGGCTTGACAAAACACCCCCCCCCCCGCTGGGGCAGGGGTTTTTGCACTAGGGGGCCCGCCGGGGCGGGGGTCACTGCTGCGATTATGCGATTTTAGCTCTAGAACACTACGAAAAGCCAAATTAGGCCTCAAACTCCTTTCTAACAACCATACCAAACTACCCAATGAGTAAATAGGTTTACATAAACATAATCTAATGTTTCAAACACGTTTCTAACCATATAAACAACGTAAACATCAAAGATTACAACCTTTAATTTCACTATTTCTCTTCTTTCTTCTTCTTTTGACATTCATAGCGAAATTTTTCACTGTGAATTCGTTTTACATCCGTTTTGACTCATTCAACTTGGGTTGTTTTCGTTTTTCAACATACTAACAACATCTATTATCAAATTGCAGATTATAGCAATTATTGATCATGAAATTTCGTACTTTCTAAGCCGTAACATATAAATATAAACAATATTTTATAATTTCTTCCAACAATCCCAATTCTCATGAATTTGACAAACAAGTATCAATCATATATGATGGTTAACAGATTATACACACTCAATAATCTTTATAAACCAATTCTTTACTCAAATCATGCACCATAACCAATTAAAGAGAAAAAAAAACTTTGATAAAATATAACTAAAAGCTAGGGCTATAATATTACCTTTTAATTTCTCCTTAAGCTTAATTAGATGATGAGAATGACTTGATTATCCTTCCTCTCCCTTCTTTGATTCTCATAATAGCCTCTTTTTCAATTTTTCAGAGAATATGTCTCTCTCAAACTTCTTTGTAACTTCCTCTTCTTCTTAGGCTTAGGCCAAACCCTTTTTCACGTAAACTAAAACTGACGCTAACATAAAAATAAAACTGGCGTATAATATAATAAGGCTACTAAATACTTATCAGTTTTTTTTTATTATTTTAAACATAAAAGCCATAAGGCCTTGTTTGGTAAAACCTATTAAAATAATGACTTAATCATTCTTTAAGCCTTGTTTAGCAAAACAAGATTAAAATTAAAATTTCAAAAGCTCTAAGGCTTTGTTTGGTAAAACCAAATTTAAAACTCCTTTAATTTATTTTCATAAGTTATTTATAATATAGTTTATTGTCCTGCACTGTTTACTTGGATTTCCATATCCAATCTTAATTAAATAAACTAATTACCACATACTAAATAAATTTTCCACTTGACCAAATATCACAAAATTATAATCTCATTATAATTTTATTTAATAACTTAATATACCACCTTAAATTATTAAATTAAAACAATAATATAACATCTCATGTTATATTATAACTCTCTCTAAATTATAAATTAATTTAATTTATAATATTATCTAATGAATTTAGATTAGTAAATATTTACTAGCAACCATTACATCAATAAAATATTTCTCTCATCAATTTCAACAATAAGCGCATCAAATAAATATTTATATATTAATAAATATTTAATATTACAATTTGAAATTTCGGATCGTTACATCCTTCCCTCCTTACAAGGATTCTGTCCCCAGAATCACAACTCAAATAATCAAATCGTCACATTCTTCACTCTTTTATCTTAATTAAGTTAATTTATATAACTCATGGATTATTTACTTACTAATAAATAATCCAATAAATATCTACTAAACAACAAACACGTCAATTAAAAATATTTATTTAATTCAATAAATATTTAAAATTATAAATAAAATTTTGGATTGTTACATTCTTCCCACCTTATAAGGATTCCGTCCATTGAATCACTGAAACCCTATTGTTACATTCTTCTCACCTTATAAGGATTCCGTCCTCGGAATCACTAAAATCCTACCCTCCTCAGGTTTTCACCAAATCTCTTCGTTGAATAACTTCAACACATTACCTTAATATAGGTTTTATATTTCCTACTCCCACCATTCTTCAAAATAAATTCTTGTAAGTTTTATTTCATAACCTTTACTCAGACTCAATTATATTTGAGTATTACATATTCTTTAACCCGTTCATTTCTTTTTTTTTTTAAGGATCGTTATCATGAACACTCAGGATATTACATTCACCCATTCTTCTACGAATTTCGTCCTCGAAATTTTATCAATGAATATTCAATCTATCAAAATAGATTTTACGTCACTACTTCATTCATTCATTGGTTTCTATAACTACTTCCTTTCCACAATTATCATTCTACAACTATTAACTTTTATATTAAAAGTTTCACATTATTCTTTGATAACTCATATCGTTCTCACTTCAAAATCTCTTTTCTCACTTATTCAATATATTCATCATTTAGTGTCGCATTCTACGACTCACTTCTTTCTAAGGAATATCGTCCTTACCACATTCACCTTTTAGAATATCAAGAATCTTCCACAATTGCTCAATAATTGGGAAGCGATATGAATAACATGAATTTAAAAGATTCCAAATCATGATGAGGGTCATAAGACCACGAACTATGTCCACAGTTGCAAGTAATCTTTCAACTTCAACTTTAACAGTCATAAGACTATAAGGACCCCCGTACTTAGGGTGTTAAGCCCTTCGTACGATGTATTGTGCACAAACATTTAAACGCTATGCGTATGTCCATAGTTATAAGTAATCTTTCAACTTAAACTTTAACAGTCATAAGACTATGGGGACTCCTCGTACTTAGGGTGATCAGCCCTTCGTACAATGTATTGTGCAAAAACATCTCAATGCCTCCGCGTAATCCCCTATAAAAGGGTTGTTCATCTCAGCTTTTCAACATCTGAATCCGCACCAAAACAATTTGTTTGGCATAACTTCTCAAGAAACGCATGCATTTCATGAACATCTTTCAATATTTGTCTAGCTGAATCAAATAGCATAGACCTCTACAATAATTCGAACATCAATCGAAATATACATATACATACATACATATGTATTCTCATATCTTAAAGAAATCTCAAAAATCTTTTTATAACGTCATGATATAGCACTGTATTTACAGTCCGTTGAGAATTTCGTCATTTGTTGATTTTATCATACTACATCATACCATAGTGGGCTGACGATCCTTAGATCACATCCAACACTAGGTAATACTGTATTGATGACTCCATCATTTTTTTTTCATCTTTGCACCAGGTTACATGATGCATTAATGATATAAAATATATTTTGATATATTGCAAATCATTTTTGTCTAGCCGAAGCAATTAGCATAGACATACGAATAACAGTATTATTGTTAAAACTCATTGGTTCTATCATTTGATCCAATATTTTTCAAGAAAATAGAAGTGTAAACATCAGCACGAAGTCAATAAATTTCGAAAGTCTAGCATAGCTAGTAGATTTAGAATACCTATGCTTCCACCATCAACTCCACTGTCTATAATGATCTATTGCTTAATAGGTCTATCTATTCCTATCATCCTTAATACTCTATTCACACTTAATTACACCCAGTTCGTCAAACTTACCACACGTTATGAGTTCAGGAACTTGCCACAATCATATGAGTTTAAGAACTTATCCTAGTCAGACCATAGGCGTCCATTCGCTGAGGGGTTCAAAAACATACCATATAATTATGAGTCACGAACCTACCATTAGTATGAGTTTTAAGAACTCGCACTTAACCTTATAATATTCTCTAACTATACTCTACATATCTGTTATACACATGAGAAAAGAATCACCTTCTCAACAGGCATATAGCAAATAGCGCGACACAAACATTTCAATGATTATCAATGTGATAAACTGAGTGCAAGCACAAAACCCTCGCCCATACAAAGGTTTGTACAACTCAGCCATCACATGAGTCCTCAATTGAAATCCCACCTAACTCTATTTTGCTTATAACTTGCTCTTTACTCGATACGAATTTCTCGTATCACATCATCTATAACTCCTCATGAGTTATCTCGTACTATTTCATAGTACTTCATCTTCATAGCATTAAGCTATAATTATTCAAACATTATAGACCATCTTTCTTTTATAACTTAAACAGATCTAGACCA
>CM029017.1:41678289-41803855 GCA_016801055.1 Panax notoginseng | reverse complement strand
ACAAACAGGAGAGATAAAAGAATAGGTAGAACCGGTATCTAATAAGGTATAAACTTCGCAAGAGTTTATGATTAGCTTACCCGTGATCACCTCGTTTGGGTTCCTCGCATTTTGGGCAGTCACGACAAACGTCATTCCAGGAACCATTGACTTTGACTTGTCCGGTACAGCCTTTGGAGTCACCATCCCCGTTGAACTTGGTTTCGCTACGTACAATCTCGAGCGATATGACCTTCCTTTCCACAGTTATAACACACCTTAGATTGTTGTGGGCAGTTTGGGCTGATGTGTCCCTCTTTTTCGCATTTGTAACAAACGACCGGTGCTCGTTCTCCTCCCCTAGAAACAATTGATGTTTGTGCTGACGTCTTCACATTATCATTATTGTACCTTTTCTTCTTGAAATCTCCTCCCGACTCGCTCCTTCTATTATCATGGCCACGATTTCCACCAGAGTGGTTACCGCTTTTGTCCGAATGTTTTCCTCCTTGCTGGTTTTCATTGGTCCGATGACCGCTGCCACCGGTATTACCTTGGTTGTGTTCCCTCGGTTGAACATACTCATTATCTCGCTCTAATAATTGAGCCCTATTTACAACATCTGAATATAAAGAAAATTTATGAGAGATAAGATATTACCGAATCTCGGGTTTTAAACCTCTCAGAAACATCCTTGTCATTCGTTCCTCATTCTAGACCAAATGAGGTGCAAACCTGGATAACTCTGTAAACTTCGTCTCGTACTGGGACACCGTCATGTTATTTTGTTCCAGTCTAATAAACTCTACCTCCTTCATATGACGAATACTTTCAGGAAAGTACTTGTCATTAAACAGTTTCTGAAACGTTTCTCAGGACATGTTGAGTGCGTCAGGCTGGGTACGCTTTACAGACTCCCACCAGTAGTCTGCCTCATCGCGGAACATAAAGGTGGCGAATGGAACCTTCTGTTCCTCCATGCATCCCAAGACATCGAATATCTTGGTAATTTGCTTGACCCACGTTTCCGCCTTGATCGGATCCGGCTTTCCCTGAAAGTCTGGTGGTCCTAACTCTTTGAACTGCTTGGCTGTGACAAGCCGCGCGTTGCTATCATTTCCACCCGTATTTTGTACACGAGTCTCCCTCGTCTGATTTTGCATGAACTGCAAAAAGCTTCTAAACATCCCATCATTCATCATTTGTTCGGTGGTGTTGTTTACATGAGGAATATTGCCTTCCTGTTGCACGTTCCCCTGGGTGGAGATTAAATGTGTCTCCACGGTCTCATTCACTCCATTGTTAACGTTCTCTGCTGCCATTCTCAAATACTGCCACAAAACAATGGTTAATTGACATGTCACATATTATCCCTATACTTTGACCGACCAAATAAATACCAAATAAACTTAGTCAGGTCATACTAGCGAAAGAATTCTCCGTCTCTCCCCTCCTAGTTCTTGTCTCACATCTCAGCCAGGGATCATATCCCTAAGCTCTTATACCAACTGTGACGCCCCCAAAATAGGTATACAACACCCATTCTGAGTTGCCAAATACTTGGTACAGAAACAAATACAACTTTATTGATACAATTGTTGTGTAAAATACAACAACCCAATACTGTGAGTTTAAATACAAATACTATCTAATAGACAGTATACAAACTCAAAAGGAGTCTTCATTACAATTATTATCACGCTATTTTATAAAATAGTGAGGACTGCTAACACAACTGACTGGAACATCAGTCCATACCCCGACTAGTTCCCGCTATATTCTCGCCTCCTGAGAAAAAAGGAACAAAAAGGAAAGGGTGAGCTCAACTAGCCCAGTAAAGAATGTTATGACTAAGATAATATACAACAGATTATCATTAGTCTTTAACAGGGAAAAATCTGATAGAATATAATAGATAACAAGTTTTAGATCAACAACTGCAGCGAAAATAGCAATCCATTAGAAGAGTCAAGTAGAGAATGAATTCTACTAGCTTCTAAGATTTAAAAGTCCATCATCAATATTTTATCCCTGTAACATCAATCAATATACATCTTGAATCAAATATTAATCTTTGCACTACAGGCCAAAGATATTCATTTGTATCACTAGTTGGTCATGTTCATCTCAACACCTGTTCATCTTTGCACTACGGGCCAAAGATATTCATTAGGTAATCATTCATCTTTGCACAACAGGCCAAAGATATTCAGTAATATCATCATTTAGGACTGAGGATGATGAAAAATATTTTAAAGGAACGAATCCAGTGAAACAAAATAACAAATATTATGGATTCGTATTACAGTTTATCCAAGTTCAATAATACTCCGTAATAACAAATTTTGAAGCAGAATTCAAAAATAATGATCAAAACATGGATACAATCAAAGATAGTAACCATAATAGACATTTTGGACAAAAAGAAAAAAATTTCATTTTTTTGGTGAATAGTGTCGTATTCGTGAGTAGTACGTGAATAGTGTCGTATACGTAAATAGTAACTCCGACACCAAAAGTTCTAAATTTGATAAAAAGTTCAGACCAATATTTCGGCATAATGATATTGAAAGAAATAATATCATTTACAAAGAAAATAACATCTCTTACCTTAAACGAACAGTACTTCTGATCAGAATATCGTATATGAGACTGAATGAAACTTGTACTGAATAACAACTCTCAAAGTATCAAAATACTCACAAAATACGCTCGAGAATAAGAGAGAGAGAAAGAGAGAAAACTTATGAATTCTGGTGTGATTTTTAATTCTAACTTAGCCCTCTATTTATAGGAAAATGTTAGCACGCCGAATCAGACTTGACCTGCAACCTGATGGCTTTACCTGCTACTATTTCCACCCACCACATTTGAATAAAAATTCCAGCACATTTTTCACCAACCAAAAGTGGGGCCCACCAATTCTAGAATTTTCTACCAAAATGATAAATTCCGAAACTTCAACAATTTCTGAACCAGTCATCTCTCAAAATTTATAACAAATCATACGTTCATTTTTAACGGTTCAAAATTTGTGGACATATACTCAACTTATATATGAATAACATATCCAAAAATCACAACGATCCAACGGTCGGATTTAAAATTATAACTCACGTAATATATCTCAAAACACTGGTTTGATTTTTTTTAATACCTCCATTCCTACAAAAATACTAATAAACACTCAACATACACTCCTTCATTTTTAACCACAATAAATATATCCAACATTTATATCCACATAAAATAAATATTTCCTTATCATATGAATCAATAATTAATTATTCACAAATAATATTACAGAATCACATTTATGACAACCAGGCCGTTCCCAAGAAAGATGGGGCTTTCCGATAAGGATTTCTCCTTACTAGCGTGCAATTAGGTGACCAAACCTCTCCTTGACAGAACTTTCTAGACATTGCCAATAATGTTATCTAATAATATTATTCAAATAATATGAATTATTGATCTGATAATAGGAAATACAGTGCAGTAACAATTATTGAAACAATAATAATATAAAATATCAATGCAGCAATTATTGAATCAATAAAATAAAATATTGAACAGTAACTACTGTAACAATTATTGAGTAGTGCCTTCTTACGTAAGAATCAATAATTGGTGCAATACCGTATGCTACTGTATTTTAACCACCGGGTATTCCAACAGTATTAACGGTAACAACTACGCCGTTATTTATAAACAACTTATACTTGTCGTTTTTTTCATCCAATCGCTTTCCATTATGGGGCCCACACAAGGCTGCGCCGTCGTACGAATATTCCCCGACAGCAAGAATATTCCACGACCAAACGAATATTCATCGACAAAAATGAATATTTTATAACCACTTGCTTATTTGAAATATTTGCACATTTTACCCATAAGTAACCACATTAATCGAATCAACCCTTACTATTTCAAAATAATAAATAGAGAAAATTTAATTTTATTTAATAATAAGTTGGGGTCTTACAATAATATCATCCAAATCACAATATTCAAGCTAGTCAAACCTTGTCAGATATACGGGTCTTGAAGAAATCTGGGTTTTCCAGATTTGAGACAAAGCAGCTGGTCAACCCTACTTTGACCGACAATATCTTTTATTCTAAGCAAGATGTAAGTGTTATAGATACATGATCATGTAACCTACATGTCAGTTTACAAATGGAATACAACAACATGGTCTAAAACATTACAACCAGGCAGATCAGAGGCCATCAAAATGCATGTCAGACTTTCTGGAAAAATTTGGGTAACCTAGAAACAGATTTCCGTGATCGGTCAACTAGGTTTGACCGTGCCTAACTTGCAATATAAACATGATCTAGACCTGATTTCAGTTCCAGATCATAGTCCTTACTACAAAGAACAAATACATAACATAAAACACGCATAAATCTTAACACACACCAATCTAGAGGGCCTGACATTCGACTGTCAGACCACTTTCTAATATTTTTCCAGATTTTCTAAAACTCCTATTTCGAGCATCTAGATGTTATAGATCCTTGATCTATCAACCCAGATCACTCAAAGACACCCTCTAAGACATTTCTAACCAACAAATAACAACATCAAACATAAGATCATTGATTTCAAAAATTTTAGGGTTTTATACCTTTTATGCTTTTGATTCTTGATTCTGATTCTTGTTCTGTTCTTGGAAAGCTAGGAAGTGATCATGGCTTCACTTCTCACACCCATTCACTCTCCATCCGAAATTTTAAGAGAGAGAAAGTTTAGGAGAAAAAAATGAGAAAATAAAGTAACTTTTCTTACTTTAAATCTCATATGTTTAGATTCAATGTATACAAATCTTGCTAGGGGACAAGTAATTTGATCTTGGATGTTTTAATAAACATGGCCTAAATATTAGACTTGATGACTCACAAGATTGCACAATCTTTTGCTTAAGGGTTAAGAAAAGGGCATTTTAGTCTTTTTACTTTTAATTTAACGGCATACTAGTAATTTGTCCAAACCTTTAGGGTTTAGGGTTTAACTCTTAGGGTTTAGGGTTTAACCCTTAGGGTTTAGGGTTTAATCTTAAAATATTAAAAATTAAATTTCTAGGATTTCCAAATTTTGGTTTTCGAAATAGAAAATTAATATTTCTAAATTATAATTAGAATTCACTAATTATATTAAAATTTATTAATCATAGATCAAGCTTGCTAATTAGGATTAATATTTCTTAATTAAAATTGCTAATTTAGCAATTAAGGATAAAATTGGTCATTAGGGTTTATAACCTAGAATTAGGGTTTCTAAATAAAAAAATAAATTTTTTTCTAAATTAGAAATTAGGGTTTTCTAATTAATTAAGCTTTACCCTAATTAATATTATAATTATTTACACTTACGCCATTAAGTTCCCAATTTAGGGTTTCTAACTTTCGAATTAGGGTTCCGAATAGCCGGAACCGAAATTAGGGTTTCAGGACCGGTTTATAGGATTTCTTATCCATTGCTAGGGTTTTTTAACCGAACGTTAACGTTCTTAATCATATTAGGGTTTGACACTGATAAAAATTATCTGGTTAACCCTTGACCTTTAACCACATACTGTACATATATACAACCATATACACAAAACATATACTCTTATATACTTAATCCTGAATAATTCACCACCAAAAATTTTTAGATTCACAAAATTCTTTTTCAGAAAGGTCAAATCCATACACTTATTTTCTGTCTAGATTTATTATTTAACCTTTATTTAATAATTTAAGATTTAAATAATTTTCTAAATTCTTGGGTCGTCACACATAGTAATTGAGGCATTTGATATTTCCATTTTATTCCGTATTCAGCTTGATTTTATTTTATTTTCGAGATGCGAAGTATCTTCGATAAAATAATATACATAGCAGTGTCGGGCTCCTTATGGGCATGAAAGCCATCTAAGGATGTCCAAACATCACAAATAATTTACAAGCCGCCGTACAGCTAAAAATGGTCCATCATGGGAACCAGATCTAGATCCGTTAGCTGGATCTTAGATCCCGTGGCTCCTAGACTCACATGATTGTTTAATATTTACAAAAAAAAATAAGAAAGAAAACTATATTTAAATAAATCTTAGCCATTCTAGATCAACGTTCCAGTTTTACAACTTTTAAACCGGTTAAAAGTTTGATATGGCTAGATTTAGATAAATCTAGTCCACATATTTATGTATTATGGATTTTCATTGAATGAGCAGTTAAAACAGATATTTAAATGCAGTAAACAGTTAATATATATATATATATATATATATATATGTATATATACGGTCCGGATCTTAAGTTCACCCTTTATCTAACATACCTTGCTCACCCTCCTTTAGCGACGGACCGGGCGACGATTCGGTCTGTCGCTATATATAGAACCGTCGTTTTAGCTTTTAGTAATGAATAACATATAGCGACGGACCGAATCGTTGCCTGGTCTGTCGCTAAAGGGGGGTGAGCAAGGTATATTAGATAAGGGGTGAGCTTAAGATCTGTACTGTGTGTGTATATATATATATATATTAAAGAGAGAAAAAAGCCACGGATCGATGATCCGGGCATAACTAATCAGCGAGAGTCTATATATATATATATATCAAAGTAGCAGAAAGTTTCAAATATGAAAAAATCTTACGGTGTCCGACAAAGAAGGCTTCAGATCACTTTTGGAGCTTGAAAACTCGGTTTCTACCGGTTAAAATTTGATATGTCGTAGAATATATGTATTCAAGTGTTTAAAAAGAAGAATATTGAAGTTTAGAACACTATATATGGGATTAAGAGCTGAAATAGACAGAGTTCTCTCTTTTTTTCCTTTTTTTTTCTTTTTGGCTGATGGGGGGTCTATTTATAGACCAAAGTTGTCGTGGGTCTACTCGCAATTTCCTGGGTAGGCCCGGGCCCTGTTTTCTCGAAGTACGTGCACTCAGGCCAACACGTTGTCTGCTTGAACCTTCATAACTTTCAATCTGGGGATCCGATGGAAGCGTGTTATACCTTTACGGAAAGCCCTTGACGCGAATTACACAATAACATAAAATTTGACATTTTCCGAATCGTGAAAGATGAGTCCATGACCAGATCTTCAAGTCTTTGCAATCTATCCGTTGAGCTGTCTTGTGCTGTTTTTACTTGGGATTGATGTCATGGTTCGGCGTGATTTCTTTTGCAGTGATTTGGGTTGAATTGATGTTGAGTTGGTAAAATTACTATTTTGCCCCTCCCGGGTTGGTTTCGGACTTGATGTAGTTGTAATCTTCTTTTCTCATTGTCGTCTCTAAGATTGGATTGCTGTTGACTTTTGACAGTCCTTAGGGTTGCCTCTGAAGTTGGATTGATGTTTTCCGGGGTTGTTGCCGGGGTTAGATTCGATCTTCCGAGGTTGTCACTGGGGTTGGATTTGATCTCTTGGGGTTGTCACTGAAGTTTAAATTTGATCTCCCGGAGTTGTCGCCGGGGCTCGGATTTGATGATTTGACTTCCAAGGTTGTCACCGGAAGACGAAAGACGATTCTGCCATCCTGCATGGTTAGTAATAGGAATACAAAATTTCTGTCTACATGTATATTGTAAACTTAAATTTGGAATCAATAATATTATACATGCCCGTTTTTACTCGAGTTCGCTTCAAAACAAGTAGGTCGAACATAATTTCTAGTTGAATCGATGTTTGAGTATCATTTTTTGTATCTAGTCCAGCATAAGTACATTGTTTAAATTCTATTTCAAATTCGAATTGAATATGAGTAAGACATTTTTATATTAAACCAAACCTAAACCTCAGCAACCCAAAATACTAATACATGTTTAAGACATTACTTTTATTATTTTATACTGGTTTGAGATTTATGAGTCCTTTAGTATGCATGTACAATCACTCACCATATATGACGATTGATATTTTCAACAAATGAGTGTTAGTTGTACTAATACTCTCTCACACGAGGGTGTGAGGAGCGGATTGTGAAACTATGACATTGTGGAAATATTAATTCCAGTAGCTCAACAATTAACTCGGTGGTCTGATCAAAATTTGGAAGAGAAACCGAAAATCAATGAGTCAAATTTGGCAAAAACTCGTATTTCAACCTTTTTAATTTATTTAATAATAATTGATTTTGAATTTTTCAATGACGCTAATAAATTATGTCCAAAGTTTGGGACCGATTGACGATGCACAAATAGTACATTGATTGATAGTTTCTGTTCACACTTGTCCTTACAAATAGATTTAGCTTTCAAAAATTGGGAATTTAACACATTTTAAATTCGAGGCTGAGAATTCCTTATACAAGCATTCGTTCAAATGGGTGATGGGCACAATAACCGAGGTGGAGGTAATTCCTATAAGCCTGAATGGCTGCAGCAGTACGATCTGATCGGGAAGATCGGCGAGGGAACGTACGGCTTGGTTTTCATCTCGAAGATCAAGTCCAATCGGAGCAAGTCAATCGCCGTAAAGAAGTTCAAGCAGTCCAAGGACGGCGACGGCGTCTCTCCCACTGCCATCCGCGAAGTCATGGTCCCTTTCTCTCTATTTTATGGATTTTCTGTTTGGTTTTCTGAAAAATTTGAAGAATATGATTTTTTTATGCTTTGGTTGTTTATTGAAAGAATAATTTAAAAGGGTAATTCATCATAATTTGGATTACCCCTTTTGTTTGGGGTTTTAGATTGATAGCTAATACTGCAGAATTTGGTTTTGTTTACTTTTCTTTGAGAAATCTTGTTACTTGTCATTAAGCTAAAGCAATCTTAGGAAGCATAAAGTTCCATTTTATTGTTGAGGAAAATGGAAGAAAAAAAGAATAAGATTAGATTTGGAGAAATTGGAATTGTGCCCTTTTCCATCTAATAATTTGTTTTTGGCGCGGTAGCCGTATTTGTGAAGCCGAAATGAGCTTAGTGGACTTTAAAAAGAATGAAAACTTTTTAAAAATCCATTTTGGATGATGAGAAGAAAATTAGTAGGGAAAATTTTGAGTTTGGTCTCTAGCTTTTATATTTTGGACTCCTTTTCCCTTCCAGTCAAGCAGCTGAAAAATTTGAAGGGAAAGGACTAGAGTCAGTAGAAGTAAAGATTAAGTGTTTTTTTTGAATTCAGAAAGAACAAGTAAATCGGTGAAAGGAAATATTTTTTTATAAAAAAAGTTGAATTATGTTTCTGTTTTATTATGTCTTCTGTAATAATTATGGACAAATTTAGCGTGCTACAAATAAAGTGAGGCTTCTTGATTATCATTTGAGTAACATTAGGGTCATTGATAGTCACTAAATTAAGACTCTGCTTTGCACGAAACTACATTGTTTTCTTTGTTATTCGAAAGTATTGTTAATATTTCTTCCCTTTCCACTCTGTTTCTAAGTTTTGGACAGAAAAGAAAAGAATAGAAAACTTAAATTAGAACAGAAAAATAGAAAACTTAAAGTTTTCCTGTGTTGTTTCTGAGTTTTTAATAGAAAAGAATAGAAAATTTAAATTTTTTCTTTTCTTACGTTTTTGAGTTGCAATAAAAACAAAAGAAAAATATCACTTTTACAAATTTACCCTTTTATTAATTATAACTATTGAACCATTAATAAAAATATGCAAGATAAATTTAATCAAAGAAAAAAAATTCCATAATCAAATACAAATATCCAAATAATTGCTGGGTGTGAACCAAAGTTTAGAAGGTGAAGTACTGCAAGTGGCAAGAAAAAGGGAAAACAATTCTCAATTATTTGAATGCCATTATCAGTAAACAAAATTATGCTAAAACACAAGATAATATGTATATATGATAATAGTAACAAATAAACTTGCAAATTTAAGTTCAAACAACAAACAAAGAATACACAAACACACACACACACACACACACACATATATATATATATAAATAAATACATATAGTGAGAGATTCAAAAGAGAGATAATACCAAAATTTGGTGTTGGGACGAGAATCAGAAAGGGTTTTGCGGGGGAGCGTTCAACAAGAGGAATTGTGAAAGACTTCGAAGAAGGAGAAGTTATTACGGTATAACTGCTGGTGGTGGCAGATGAAGTTGTTTGCGTCAAAAAGTTTTTTCTCTTTACCAGCTTTGGGGACATGGGTTGTAATTTAAAATTTATTATATTAAAAGTTGAGGATAATATGGAAATTATAAAAATATTGCTTATTCCAATTTCTTTTTCGTTCAAATCATGCTAATTTTGGACAGAACACTTTGGCAGGAAAAGATACCAAGTTTTCTATTCATTTATTTTCTTTTCCGTTTATTAAAAAACTTAGAAACATAGGAATTGGAAAGAAAATTTAAATTTTCCGTCCATTTTTTTTCCTGTCCATTTTAAAACTCAAACAGAGTGTTCATGTTTTTATGCGACTCATATATAGCAGATAACTATTCTGAATGTCGAAACCATTTTCTGATAATGTTAATTTTTTTTTTCTGTTTTGTTTTTATTACTAATATGCAGTTGCTTCGTGAGATTTCCCATGAGAATGTGGTAAAGCTTGTGAACGTGCACATCAATCACGTCGACATGTCACTTTATTTGGCTTTTGATTATGCTGAGCATGATCTCTATGTGAGTTGTGATACTGTTTTTTTTTAAATTTTTTTTTATGTTCGAGTTCACATATGATCCTAACATTCTAGATGGTTAAAGGTTATTTAAGTTACAACTGAAATATAAAGTTCCACATGCCGATACCTTGTTACAGGCAAATATATGTGATTAATCTAGGATCATAACTTTGTCATTGTTGCTGTAAATAAAATTATTATTTTGTTTGTTACTTAAAGGATGCATATAGCTAACTTTATCCCAAAAAAAGAAATAAAATACTATATAATAAAGAGAAATGTGCATCATATCTGATTAAATTAAAGTAATTACATGTCTTGTTGTTGTAATTAAAATATTGTTTACTTAAGTACTAGGGAATGTATATATGGCCCCTTATTTTATCCAATAACAAGGCATCTGCATTTACAATGCAAGTTAAGAACTATCTTCATAATCATTGGCACACATTTTTAACAATTTTCTTTCACGACAAGGTACAATCTGAGATTTAATAGCCAATATTCGATAAGTGATTATTTTTTATTAGATAATACTTTTCCCCCCTTAAAACCAGATTTGTTTTATTATGGATAACTGTTAATTCTTTTAGCTTACACTTCATAACTTTCTGAAAAAATCATCTAGTATGTGTAATTGTATTACAAAGGAAATAATAGTTATTTGCTTAGGCACTTTAGATATATAGTAGAACATTTCATAAAGTTACCTAAAAATGAATTAGAAACAACACATTCCATTAAAAATGATTCTCCAAATTACATTTACTTTGTTCATTCGAGAAATTTAGGTAAGTTTTTAAAAATTTAAACTAGTGCAATAAGCTTGATTCATGTTAGTTAGAAGGATATTTATTTTTTGTTATCTTTTAATAATTTAGACCTTATATGTGGATTTTATGAAAAGACTTACATGGCACTTGAAAGCATCTTACAGGGTTTCATTTGTGCAACATATATAATTTCCTGTGAAAAACATCTTGAAAATACAAGGGTACTCATATTTAATAGTCTCGCAGTCCCATTTTGAGAATTATTTTTCAAAATAATGTTAACACATAGATTTTTGTTAAGACTATTTAACGACACGTTTAATATTATATGATTTTTTAGCTTTTCAAAATTGCAATATAGATTTATCGTGTGATTTGGAAGAATTAACAAATGACATAAAAAATATAATTTCTAAATGTGTCACAAGCACGTTTTAAAATTCGTAAAATAATTTTTTTAAGGGGGACTCAAAATGGTAATTCGATATGCTGACGGTGCATATTACTATCTTCGTCCCAAGATAAAGACTTTTATGGTCAAATTGACCGTTTTTTAAATTAGTAATTAAACATATATATTTAGATTTTCAAAAAGACAAACATTGCAATCAGTACATAATTGTATGTAGTTTGTTGTGTTTATGGGTTTTTTGCACATATGACATATATAAAAGAATAATAAGATCTATTGATTTAAAAAAGGGTTAATTGCAAATTATATCCCGAAGTATACACCCTTTTACCATTCGTACCCCGATATTTAAACGCTCCCATCCCACTACCTAAAGTACCGTTAAGTTATCATAACTGACCCTTTTATAATTTTCGGTCAAAAAAGTGGCCGGAACTACCACGTGTTCCGGTGGTGTATGTATAAATACGATTTGACCAGATTTTTATACACTTGACCGTATAAAACCTTTGAAAATCTGATTAATTAGATTAAGTAATACATTTATACTTGCTAATACAATAAATTACAAATTTATAAATTCAATTTTGTTTTGTTTTTCCTCTTCTTCCCCATCTTCCATTACCATGGAACTCACCAAAAATTTCAAAAT
This sequence comes from Panax notoginseng, assembly GCA_016801055.1. Classification (NCBI taxonomy): domain Eukaryota; kingdom Viridiplantae; phylum Streptophyta; class Magnoliopsida; order Apiales; family Araliaceae; genus Panax; species Panax notoginseng. The sequence goes on along the minus strand of CM029017.1, from coordinate 41,791,453 downwards.
CCAAAATACCCAAATCATTCATCCTCTTCCCTTGTAACCATTCATGAAGCTCGAAAATCTCAAACTAAAATCTCCAATTCGTTTAACATCTTCAAAATTTTACCCAATCTCAAACCCACTTTTCTCTCTCTAAGAGGAAGAACCAAAAACCCAAACCCAGAATTTCAGAAATCTCATGAGCAAAGGAAGAACCTATCATGAGTAGAGGAATAACGAGCAGAGGAAGAACCAAAAACAGAGAAAAAAACACAGCTCGCATCTTGTGAGGATCTAGATCTGGAAAACAGAGAGCAAGTATCTTCAACCACAACGTTGTCGATCTCGCAAAATTGTGATCCATCAAGTTGTTGTAATGTAATATTGACACTTTTGTTACCGTAAAAAATCGAAACTTTTAGTCGATGTTGCTGGTTTGTACTATGGATTGGCACTAGTGGTGGTTAGGTATGTTGGTGAAGGTTGAAGATTTTCACAGCAAGCTGTTTATTAAAAATGAATTGTGTCTACATTTGGAAGAAGATGAACAATGGATTTATAATTTTGATTTGGGGATTAGGGCATTTGATCCATTAGATGGCTAAAATGAATGACGTGTTTTGGTTATGTTTTATTAATTTGTTTGTTATAAAAAATGTTATTCAAGTGTATATCTGATTTTTATATTTGATTAAATAAAGTGAAATATATTTATATTTTTATTCTTTTGATTCATTATGTTTTCTTTTTTATGATTTTATCTTTCTATCTAAAGGTAAAAAAATTAAAATCTCATTTAGAAATATCCTTTGTAATTACACATAAGCATTCATTTGCCATGTAATCTAGTATTTCACATGTATTTCTACAAATTAATTAAGTCAACTACGGTATTTATACGGTCAACAATATTTAAATATTTAATTATGACACGTGGCTATTTTCCGACAAAAAAATTGACCGGAAATTTGAATAGGGTCCATCGTGCTTACTTAACGGTACTTTGGGTAGCGGAATGGGAGCGTTTAAACATCGGGGGTACGAATGGTAAAAGGGTGTATACTTCGGAGTTTAATTTGCAATTAACCCTTTAAAAAATAGTCAATTTGACCATAAAGTCAGTAGATGACGTTTATCCTAGGACGGAGGTGGTATCTTTTTAATAGTTTTATTAATAGTACATCTTTGATGTGAAAGAATAATTTGGAATTGACTACATTAAAAAAATATAACACCTAAATATATGGTATACACAAGTCATACGTACATTTTTATAATTTACAAGATGACAAGAGTACTTCAATTAATCTCTTATTATTGGATAGTAGGTGTGTCATGTTTCACTTAGAGATTTTGATGGATGATCATTTATTTTTCCATTGGGTGGTTTCAAAGAGTTTTTGGAATGTTGTCATCTCGGTTTGTGGAATTTTGTGGGTGATGTCAGGGGATCAGTTTGTGAGACGTTAGAGGCTAGGCGAGGGGTGAAGGTTCGTAAGCAGTGGAGAAGGCAAGAAGATTGGGTTTTCAATGCATTTGGTGGATGATTTGTAAGGAGCTGAACAGCTATTTTTGATTCCTTGCAGGTGTCGCGATGCCTAGACCGATTTTAGTATACTACCTTTTTTGTTTTAGTTTTTAAATATAAAAGTTTCTCTCATTTCTCTTAGCACTTTAAGAATAAGAAGGGGAAGACTACTATAGAATCTCACTTAAAGCATTGTAGGAGTCTAATTGTTAAAAAAGGCAAAAATCTGAAGAAACTTCTACTTGTAAACATCATTCTATCATTAAAGATGCTTATTCTTTGAATTTGTTATGATTCTTTCTTCAGAAGTATCTAATTGGAGTAGTCTTCTTAATCCAAATTAATTCCTGAGCACTTGAAAATTATCTAACTTAATTTATGAATTCAATCAATTCCTGTCCTTTTACTCATTTTCTACAATGAGTTATATATATATAGAAGCCTAACCAATGGAATATTAGCTGCCACATGTCCTACTATCACGTAAACTAATTAGGAAATATATTCCAAATAAATAAAGGGTAATCTGAAAAGGGAAACAGATGACAACTTAAGAAATTACGGAGCTGGAAACCAACCAGATTTAGGTTAATTTCATTTGGAGAAAACATATTATTTTAACCAACAAACAAATCCCTAATTTATAAAAGTACTTGTGTTTTGGAAAAATTTAATGTTCTTACTGAAAGGATTCGGCTCAGTTGGCTCAAAAAAACTATTCAAATGAACCCTAGCAATCTTATATTGTGCACCCATTGGTTTATTAATAGGGCCATGGTTTCTGTTTTTCTCCTCCTTTAAATTAGATTGACTTATTTTCTTTCTTCTTCAGCTCTATGACTTTGATCTTCATCTCAGAGCAGATTAATTATTATTAAGTTATTACGTTCTTTCAGTCATATCTATGTCTTAAAGTTTGAAATATCCAGATGGTTTTTTCTATGTGTTGATACACAAGATTTGTGGGATATCTTTCTGTAAACAAAGATACAGAAGGATATCTCTATAGTGTTTAGCAGCAACCAAAAGTTAGTGTAAGTTTGTATATCCCCCACACTCTCGAGTCTCCTAATTGAAAAGACTTGGTTTCTCTTTTTGATGTTTAAAGCTATTTCAGAAGGTTGCTCGGTTTATATCCGGCAAGACATTGTTATTTTCCTTATAAAGTACCATATGAAGGAAGGCCTTAAGGAGGCACAACCTATTCAGACACTGCGTGTATCTTTTGATAATAACCTTGAGGGGAAGGCATTATTTTAGAATGATATTACTATGCTTTTGCACTAGGAAAAGTAAATGTTGACTATGTTTTTGTGAAGTTAATAGATAGGTGGAGTGTGTTTTTTCTGGATGCTTCAGGAGCAGCCTGAAGCATTCTTGTGAATTGTTATTTTGGACTTGCGAGTAGGCTATTAGAATAGTCTCTTGTAAGCTGGTTGCAGTCTGTCTGTTTAAGAATGAGAGGCGATGGTGTTGTGCCTCTCAGGTTTGAACGAGCCGGTGGATTATACATAGCAAGCTGGGAGTCTTGCGAGGAGTTGTTGGTCGTTTTGGGAGTCTGGTTCCCATGGTGCATTTAAGGGGACTATGATGTAGTCAATTTTCGCAGTGAGAAGGAGTGCAACTGGCTGACAAATATATTTTCTTTTGAAAGAATGTTCTATATTCTATGATTTTCTAAGCATTCAATTTTTGGATTTGTGTAAGTTGTAATGCTGACAACAACTTGTTTTGAAGCTCTCTTTTGCTATACTGCTAATGCTTTCAATCACAATATTTATTTGTTTGGTCAGGCAATGGAAAGTTTTTGCATAACTTAGTTAAAAGCTTTAAAATTCGACTTCTAATTATGAAACGAAATGGCTCTAGGTACCATAGAACTAAATATTGTCTGACAATTATCAAGAAGCTCATTCTTGTGTCCATTTCTTAGTTCCAACTGACTATTGGATGAATATTAATCTCTTATCCCTTGACCATTTCAGGAAATCATTAGACATCACAGAGACAAGGTTAACCAAGCCATCAATCCATACACTGTCAAATCATTGTTGTGGCAGCTGCTTAATGGGTTGAATTATCTTCACAGTTAAGGCATAGATTTGCTGTGCTCAATTAGTTGTAAGTTGCCATTAATAGAATGTTTGATCCATCGTAATTTTCTGCAGTAACTGGATCATGCATCGAGATTTAAAGCCATCAAATATCTTGGTATGCTTATGATGTTTCTCCAGCTGCTTTATTTATTTAATATTTTTATAACTCTCTTCTGAAACTTTAATTACTTCACTCAGTCTGGCTTTCTCTTGGAAATTTACCAGGTAATGGGTGAGGGAGATGAACAAGGAGTTGTTAAAATTGCTGATTTTGGACTGGCAAGAATTTACCAAGCTCCCTTGAAGCCACTTTCTGAAAATGGGGTAGGACACATTGTACTTAAAGATAATGTTGTTGAAGTTTCTGTATTTGGATATTTGAGGCATGCATGTAACAAATCAATATATAGGTGATTTGAAAAGTTTAGTTTTTAAGTTTGATGGATTTGATATACTTAAAAAGGATCTGACCGAATAAGCATCGTGGGTTTGCCCTGAAAGATCATCATTTGGTGGATTAATTCTCTATGGCATTCCTTCCAATCATACTATCAATTTGAAGTGAGTCATCATCTGCTCAATCTGATACAACTTTTATCTTTGTATTATTATATCAGACGTTTTTCTTTGTTTCCATTGGTGCAGTTTTACAGTGACATGTTAATAGTTTGGGCATTCCGAATTAATAATTTTGTGGACTACTCTTGGTGGTTTTAGCATTTCTTTGTAAAAAAATAAATAAAATTATGTCAATTGTTGAGCACATCATCATCAACTGCAAACATGAAAACTGTTATTTTATTATTTCTACTTTACATTAAGCATGTAATGAAGTGTAAGCTTGTAGTGGCCCTCGTTTGATACTTCTTGTCTCAAACTACACGGATGAGATTGGGTTAATAAGATTCTTGAACATCCCAAGAAACATTAGTACCAAAACCAAACATGTAATACATTGATCTCTCTTGATTTCTATTGTTTCATGTTATCAAAGTTTGACTGTTCCAAAAATGTATTTAATCTAAATAGGGGATATGGTTCCTAAATCCTAATAAGTGCTACAGAAGCTCCTTTAATATGCTAGTTAGGGGTGACAATTTTTGACACGACACGCTAAACCGACACAAACATGACATCAAATAAGAGGGTTAGTGTTGAGTATAAACATTATTTGTGTCATAAACGAATCGACACGTTCAACCTGAAATTTAAATGGGTCAAACACATATAATCAACATGTTGACACATTTTAAAATGATTAGACATGTTTATTTACAATAATTTAAAAATAAATATGAGATAAGGTTATAATTTACCTTAAATATTTGAGTTTTAGCTTTCTTAGTTACTCTTTTAAGCATGTTATCTTCCATTTTGTTAAAGAAATGTTATTGTGATGAATAAATTACATATTATTCAATAAATAAGTGGATGGTGTTTGTTTTTGTTGATTCAAAAATTTAATTTATGTAGTAAACGGGTTAAAACTGTCGACACCTTTAACACGATTAATAAATAGGCTAGTGTTAGTGTTTAGGATCTTGACACAAATAATTAAATGGTTAGTGTTAATGTTGACCTATTTAGTTTGTTTTGAATATTGTTGTTATTATTACAAAGAGTACGAAAGCCATATATATAGGCTACAAGTTGAGTAGTGGCCAAGTATGTGTGGGCACCAAGCATATTTGGTGACCAAGTAATAATCTCTAATACTCCCTTTCACGTTGGAAGTCTTATATCACGACTTACAACTTGTTACATAGCATAATCTTAAAAATTGTAGACTTGAACCACTATGAAGATTGAGGCTATCTTCAATTTGCATAGAAAAAAGATTGATTGTTTTTACGTTCGAAGGTAGATTTCTCATCCTCGGTTTATAACTTCACATATCCACTTTCCAAAGATATTATGTGTCGGCAATAACGGAGAATATTCGTCTCTCATAACAAATGTGAAAGACTCTATCCTTCAAAGACAACTACAAATGACTCCTTGCTTTCATGAAATAATGGAGGACTCTCTTGCCTCCCACAAAATCGATGGACACATTCCTTCTTGAAATCTCGGCCCCATTTAATCCTTACTTTTCAATTAACCATCTATTTTCATGCATATTCAACTAGAGAAATAACTACTAAGGACAAACCATTTCAGTTTCACCATAAAAACAAAAGATCATAGATTTATATTTTGTTTTCTCTTAAAAAAACAAAAAAAAGAATTGAAAAGATACCCGCCGCCGGCTATGTGCTGACGGTGGCGAAAACAAGACTTTTAGACTTCTAGTGGGCCTCCCAAGATGCTTTGATACCATGTTAGAGATAAAATAGATCTACTGAATATTGTTGTTATTATTACAATGAGTACTAAAGCCTTATATATAGGATACAAGTTGAGTAGTGGCCAAGTATGTGTGGGTACCAAGCATACTTGGTGACCAAGTAATAATCTCTAATATAGTGTAATACCTATAATCTAATACGACACCAATTCGCTCAACAGTCAACACGACACGATTGCCACCCTTACTGCTCAACAGTCAACATGACATGATTCTCACCCTTACTGCTAGTCTCAGCAGACAAAGGGAGTCCCCCCCACCCTCCAAATGACCCTCCATCATTTCCATCCCAATTTATAGGCTTATGTGTGTCAAATTCTGAGTAAGTGATTTCAAAGTTGGCTTTTACCCCATTTACCCCTTCAATCAGATCTGGAACAACCTTCTCATTCCACAATCGATTTTGATCTTTAATTTCTGTCTGGAAAGGTGAGCAAGCAATTTATTCTTATCCTATATGTAAGTTTGTCTCAAATGATCTTCTTTCAAGTCTATTAATAACTGTTCATCTGTTTGGAAGGCAGCAGAGGAAGAAAGCTTAGCTTACATCAGAGTGCCATCTTGGGAACTAATTTCTCTTCCTCTTTGGCAGCTGTGAGTTGTCTTAGGGTGTGTGCAATTAGAAGTTCATCTATATAGTAATGGTAATAGGCACAAGGCTTGTCTCATGGGAGAAAAAAGTTACATCTAAATTAATGGTCTTGACTAGTCTAAACACAATTTTGGTTTTGGTGACACTTTTACCTGCTCGTCTCTGTGTTATATGGGGAAGTGGAAATTTCCAGGTTTTGTTGCTCAAGGGGAATTTGAGTTGGTATTTCTTTTGAAAGAGTTGTTGGAGGTCATTTGATGTCTTAGAAGAGTAAGAGATAGACGGTAGTGGATCATTTAATTCTTGAACTGAGTGCAAAGGTGTTTGTTTGAAGCATATGTTGGAATAACTTGGGATTGGACATTCAGGTCTTATGGATTTATTTATCGTGTGATAACAGTTTATAATGTATCAAGTTGGTTATTTCATGAAAGAAAAGAACATAAGACATAAGTTATTTCCTTGCATTTGAGCAGAACTTCTAGAATTTGTTTTAACACGTGATATCTGTGGATCGGCATAGTTGAATGATCTCCCAATTCTTTGTATCCCTCTCTGTCTCACTTTATAAAATGTGAAATATGTGCGAATGATAAAAATAATAGATAATACTTGTGTACCCTGACGAACTGGGGTTTCCATTCCTCAGCTGAGAACAAAAAGCAACCCAGGTTGTGGTTATTCAATACATAGCTTTAATCACATTACTGTCTCTCATGAGCTTGGCAACATATTACTGTAATAATTAAGAGATTTGTGCTGTTGGCTGTTGGCATGTTACCATCTGCAGATAGCATTCTGCACAACTTAAAAGGAAAATATTCAGGAACTGTTCTAGATATTTAAAATCAGTGGGCTGTTTCATAAATTGGTAGTTTTCTTCAATATTGCTATTCAGATTGTCTTCAGTTGATGATTTTTTGTTTTTGCTAGTTACTTCTGTTGATGATTTGGTATATATTGCTATGCAGTTTTATATATACCAGCAAAGTGACTGGTGTTACGGTGTTTGCTTGCAGGTTGTGGTAACTATATGGTATCGTGCACCCGAGCTACTCCTTGGAGCGAAGCACTATACTTGTGCCGTCGGTATAAATCCTTGGCACCATATTCCCCATTCTATTCATTATGTAGTCATATCAGTTTGTTGTTCTATTTGGGTGTCTATAACGTGTATAAATTGTTTAGTTGTTCACTGTAATAAAAGTAATAACTTTGTTGCTGTTAGATATGTGGGCTGTCGGCTGCATATTTTCCGAGCTTTTGACGTTAAAGCCACTATTTCAAGGGCAAGAAGTGAAAGCCACACCCAACCCTTTTCAGGTATTAAAGTAATTGTTCACATATGAACTTTTCTTCTGTGAGTAGTAATATCATGATAGAATCTATTTTAGCAAATGCTGCTTGTTTCCTGATACAAAGCCTACTTGTGCAGCTTGATCAACTCGACAAAATATTTAGGGTCTTAGGTATGAACATTCACTTCTTTTTTTCCCAAGTGCTTTTTTGTGTTATTGAACTCAATTACTCTTGATTGTGATACTAGGTCATCCCACACCAGAAAAGTGGCCAATGCTTGTGAATCTTCCACATTGGAAAACTGATCAGCAGCACATTCAAGGGCATAAGTAGTAGGTTTCAACTTCTATCTTCGACATTGTATTCTTGTGATTATGCATTGTAAGCATTGTTAAATCCTTGATCACCTTTCTTACTAGGATTAGATTATTGACTTTTTCATCTAATCATTTTTTTCCCTTTGGGGTGCTTCTGGCAGTGACAATCCTGGTCTTTACAGCGTTGTTCATCTCCCCCCAAAAAGTCATGCTTATGACCTACTCTCTAAAATGCTTGAGTACGTGATGCCTCCTTTTAGAACTTCATGTTTACTGCATTGTTATAATATCTATGAATTAATGGTTATGAAAAGACAAGCTTAATGCTACTAACAAAGTTGAAAGGTTTCTAGACTATTAAATTTTTTGTCCTTGTACATTGAAAACCAATTTTATTTTTTCAAATAAATCAAATGAGAACTTCGTTGTATCCACACAGAACTTTTTAAAATTTGAACAATGAGATGCTGAACTCTGCATTACACCTGGAAATCCCAACAACATTTATCTCAGTATTGATAACTATAAACAGTATTTTTTTTGGTTTTTAATTGCAAATAATTTCAGAAGATGTTGGAGCATCCAACTCAAAATGACTAGTTGACTTGAACTTCCTTATGTACATTCATAGGGGGTCTGAATTACTTAAAGAAGTGCTGTATAAAGAATCCTAACATGGAAAGTATTTTTTTATACAATTCTTATATTGAAAAACTATTTACAACCCTAGTTTTGGTAATTTGTGGAAAGCGTAAAACCAAGCATTGTGACTTGCAATTGACTTGATTAACAGAACATTCCCTTCTTTGATTTCCTTTGGGCTTACAGTGGTTTTTAAAGTAAAATCTTACCAAGTTAAATCGGAAGAGCTATATGTAACTATGTTGTTGTCCTAACTTGTAATACTACAACACTTTCCATTTTTATTTAAAGAAGGATAATTTTTCATTTCATTCAAAATTTTTAAGAATTTTTCATTTCATTCAAAATTTTCAAGTGAAAAGAATAGAGGATACTATAGTTTGAACCCTCACTTACATCAATAAGGGGGAACAGCACTGACTACTGAGGCACTCAACAGTCAACACCTCCCCCAAAACATAAGACCTACTCGACTAATTTCAAAGTAATAAGTGAACCATACAGCATTATTAAAAATGATGACATTGCTAAGGAAAAGAGAAGTAAATACATAAAGATTAGAGATTTTTGTGGAAAGTTCTAATTAAAAGGAGAAATTTTATTGATAGAGAGAGAGAGAAGATACATAGAGAAGAACAAGACGTCCATCAGAAAGACCAAAAGGAAAATAAAAGAAAAGTGAAAACAAAAAGGAACTTTTTATCCCTTATTAATTGGAGTTTTGCTTTTGTGTTTTAAATGTTTCTTTTAGCATGAATGTATTATCAAAAACGGGGACTGGCACAGCAACAAATTGTCTTGATCATCCTGCAAGATTTCTTGTAATGACATGACCTTAAGATTTTGATTTAGATGTCAGTATGCAATAATTACTGAAATTTAGTAAATTTGAATGCTGAAAAGTTATGCTATGTTAGTAGAACTTTTACTGATCTTTAGAGATGAGTAAGATGTTAGGATAACAATAAAATTGAGGACATCCAATTATTTTTAATCGTGGAAGCTGCATTAAGGTGCAGTCCCAGATAATTTGTTTTTTGTCAATTGTAGCATGCACTAATATGAATGCTACTCATGTATTATGATTATTTGATAAAATATTTATGGTTTTATTGACTTTGCTTTACAAAATAAATTTATACTATCCATTTATAATCACGAGGCAGTTTCTTGTATATATTATTTGCAGATACGACCCTCGGAAACGTATTTCAGCAGCACAAGCTCTTGAGCATGAGTATGAAGTCTCTCCCCTTCTGCCCCCCTCCCCCCACAAAACAAGTGTATGCATGCATGCACATTAATGTGTTTTTATTCACTTCGGCTTTTCATGCCTAACATGCACATTCAAACTTTTGCTTTAACCCTTCATCTTTTTGTTGAACCTTGTTTTTTGGTTTTAGGATAAAATTGTCTATAGATTGGGATTGTATCTCCAACGATTTAATAAAATGCCTACTTTCTTTTAATTTTTAATTTTAGGTGCTTGTGATTTGATTGTGCATTTCATCCTTATAGGTTCTGAAACATCCAGCTCAAAATCAGTAAGTTATGAGTGTAGTAGCCTTCTAAGGTTATATTTAGGATCACTAGGCTTTAGTTGTCCTCTTACATTCTGAACCAAGCCCCTCGTGATTGAATTGCCTACTTAGTATGTTGAAGTATCCGACTCAGAACCAATTGGTTATGAGTGAAGTAACCCTTTTAATTTATATTTAGATCGCTAGGGTTTCAAGTAGGTCTCCGAAGGAATATTTAGAATCGCTAGACTTTCGTTGAATGATGTAAGCTATTTTTAACAATATGCATTGTACTTCTAGTAAGAGGCCTACGTGGTGGGTTTCAATTTTATCTTCTACACATTAACTTGTAATATTTCTGTTGGTTTCCTTAGTTTTTTTTTGTTAATCTAATTTTATAAGTATATATGTTAGTGTCTTTTGACTAATCCCCTTCGTTCAACTCCTTACGAGATGAAAGCAAATAACAAAAAGAGAATGCACATTTAATATTGGGCACTAATTCAAATTTTCAGTCTAAATATGTGTCCTATAGAAATGTTGTGTTTATATATTTTATCTTTTAAATAGACATTTTATGGGGCTAACTGTTTACTATATATGAGGTTGGTTGAATAGCCTTCGATTAGTTACTTATACACAACTTAGTAAAACAATAACAGGTCATTCATATTAACCAATGCATCAAAGTTGCACTGGTCATTGATCTGGGCAGCACATTTTTTTTTTACAATTGAAAGTAATCATTAAGAGAAACTAGAAGGGAAGGTAGACAAGCAGTATATACTTTCGGAAGCAAGGATGGAACTAGAAATTCTTTCAAGCAAGGGGCCCTGAAAATGATCACTAGACTACATAAATAATTATAAGCACAAGTTAAGAAACTTATCACAGTAGTACCAAAATGTACAAACACAGGAATTAATAGAGAGATTGAAAGAGATAAAGTGGGAATATTTTTATGAAATATTGAAGCTCACAAGTAAATTTTTTTTAAAGGGATTTTTTTGGGTGATTGTTTTCAGTATGCATGATTGTATATAATAAGAAAGATTTCTACAATAAAACTAACCAAAAAATTAAGATTCATAATCTAAATAAACTTCCATATTATAGCTATAAGAAAAATTATTTAGTATTATACTTGTCAATTAGAAAGATTCATATTCTAAATAGACATCTATACATTTCTACACTAGGCAAGGCACTTTCTCCCCCACCCCCTTTCCCCTCCCCCCTTTCCCCCTCACCCCCATTCCATACCTGTTTGGAAATGTTCAACTATTTTTGTTCTTTGGGGAATCGGCAACGAGCGAAATGTTCTAGAGGGCAATTTATTTTGACTTAACTGTGAGATAGGTTCACCGATAATTTTTCTTGGCCTTTTTCCATGGATGCCTCGGGCATTTCTGTGTGTAATTTTAGAGATTGAGAAGCTGCTTTTCTTTGGTTGTTTTATTTTATTTTTTTCTCTTTTTATATAGGCGGGTGGACTCCTTGCTCCCCATCTGCTTTTATTTACTCTCTGTGTAATAAAATTTCTTTTTCTATCTAAAAGAAAGACAGTTACACATGCTTCGTTAGGAATATATGCTTTATCAAAATAAAAAAAGGATTTTACAAAAAAATATATCAACTACCTAAAACCATACTAACAAAATCTCAACAAAGCATCCTCCCTTCTGCTATTTTTTTTAGTTGAGTTTTCCAAGCTCTTTAATTAACTATAGAGTAATATATTTAAACTTGCGGTTCACTTAACTTTAGATTTTATGAAAATATCTCAATCTGCTAGCACGCTTCCTCTCTATAAGTAGTATAAATTCTTTTCGTAGTGCTTCAGACGCTAATTATTGTAGGGAAGGCTAATTATTTTTTCTTTTCTACCTTTTATGGCCTGTGACAACCATGTAGTTTTTCATAGCTAAAAAGGTGTAATTGTATCGGTGTTTTAAAAATCGTTAGGCGGACCTAGGCGGCGGAGGGGGCGCCTAGCTGTTTTCTTAGGCGCTCTCATTTTTTTTTCTATTGTACATATTTGTTATGCTATACAAAATATATAGTGAACGTAATTTTTTAAAATTTTACATGAAACATTCCCAAAAAACAATCTTTTAAGGCTTAGCAAAGTTATTTAAGTATTGTAGAACTTCAAAGTAGAGGTTTGATTCTGACTAGGCGGGGGCCTAGGCACCTAGCCAAATCGAGGTGGTAGAGGACCGCCTAGAGCCTAGGTAGGGATTAATTAGACGTACGTGGGGATTTTTAGAACACTGAATTGTATATGTTTTGTTTTGCTACTAGAATTGTTGATGTGCTATTTTCCGAGTATCCAAAATTTTCTACTTTGTAGGTATTTTCGGATGGAACCTCTACCAGGCCGCAAGTAAGTACATTTTCAACTTTTCTTTTTGATCTTATGCGATTTTATGTTTTCATGCTGTATTTACCGAAGATCAGGCACTATCAAGATTGTTTATGCTAAACTAAGACTTGCATGACATTAAATGCAACATACGTCATACTTTCACTATGAAGCACATTTTCCGCCCATAGTTTCTTGAATTTGACCACATAAATGTAACATCAATGTTCAGTTCGCTGGTATCCCCTCAACCTGGAGATAAAGTTGTGAACTATCCAGTACGTCCAGTGGACACAACTACCGATTTTGAAGGGACAGCAAGTCTTCAGCCTTCTCAACCGGTAGGGTGCACCTATGCAGTTTTAAATCTCTTGACAATCATATAGCAATCTAATTGCATTAATATGAAATGTCCATGTTGCAGATGATGGTAGTAAGTTTCTCTTATTAACATTACTACCATATAGTATACCAATAATGATAATAAGTATTAGTAGAGTGAAAAAAATAAATAAATTATAATAACAGTATCAAAAACAGAAACAAGAACATTAACATGAGGAACAAGAAAAATGCATAGATTAAATATCATTAAAAAAGCTTACTTGTGATAAAAACATAAATAATTCATTAGAAAAGTTTATATTTTCTTTGACCAACTGGTTTGAGAAGCTTGTAATGGAGATATATAAGTATTCTGTGTAACAATTATACCTGAACTATGCATCAACTTAATTAAACAAACTTTATCAATCCATGTGGCAACCCACAATGAATCTATTGTTTCACAATTTGGACTGCAAGTAAAAAAAATGCACCTATATTTGAGTGGGAAGAATATTTTTGCTAATCAAATAACTTCACAAAATAAATATAAATGATAGACTGCAATAAATAATTATACATTAAAAACATATGATTCATGCTTAAAATAGAAAAGTTTAATGGCCGGTGAGGTCTGCATGTTCAATTTAATTTGGCACTTATCTTTGCAAAGGTTAAAAGCTTACCAAACATTTATAAATTGTCTAACGAGGCAAATAAACATTGTTGATCCTATTATCCCCTGAATCAACAACTAAAGTAATAGTTTATTTGTTTCAATTTTGTTTTATTTATTTTACAAGAACCAACAATAAAAAAAATAAAATTCAATTCCAATGATATAATAGGCTCATTTTAATTCGTTATAACTTTACTACATTACCAACATTGCTTCTCTCTCTCTCTCCTTTGCTCCTCTTGTAGTACTTAACTACTTTAAAAACATAGTCACTTTTATCGTGGGATGTGATGCGGGACGAGTCCGTGAAAGTTGGTTAGAACAATATAAGAGACTTTGGAAGCCCACAAATTAGAAGTTGCTTAGTTTTTTTAATTTGTAGTTATCTTATTTAATTATCTTATTAGAGTCCAAGTTAGGTTAGGAAAGTTGTCAAAGAATATTATAAATAGTGATGTACTTCATTATTTTGATTCATTGAATAATTAGAATTGATTGAGTTTTGTGTGAGAATTGTTTATGTGATATTAATCCGTTGTCCCAAGGCCCCGTCCCCATCATTCTTGGTATCAGAGTCCGACCCCAAACCACCTTCTGCCGCCCTTACCTCTATCTCAAAATCATTGTCCCATCATCATCATCATAAAAAAGAAAAAGAAAACTGTTAGCCAAACAAAGCCTTATCCAAACCCTAAACCATCTCCTAAGCCCAAAGCGTAACATCACATCATCGCCTACAACGTACTACCATCGTTAAACTTCATAATCCCCAAATTTCAGCGCCATCCAAATCAAGGAACCTTAGATTGCAGTCCACCTTTTTTGTTTCAAAGCAGACCAACAAAAAAAGAAAGGTAAATGAAGAGAAAGGTAGGAGAGAAAAAGAAGTAGAAAGGAGCCACCATTGCATCACCACTATCATCACCGCGGTGTCCAGCCACTACCATCCTCATTTTTTGTCTAGAAAATTTTAAACCTTTATTAGCCTCCTCAAGCTTGCTGCTCTCCTTGAAGCAGAGAATAAAAAAGTGAAGCAGAGACCCAAAGACCCACCCGCCCACCTGCCCGTCCGCCCGTGAAGAAAAGAGGGAAAAAATATCTCATGGCAAATTACAGTTAGGTACCCCAAAGTTTTTATAGTTTTTTAGTTTTCTAGTTTAGTCCTCCAAGCTCTCTTAAATTTTAAAATAGCCCTAAAATTTTATTTATTAGCCCCTATACTTTCATCTGTTTCACTTTCGGCCCCTGAAGTTTTATTATATACAATTTAGACCCTATTTCTTGAAATTTTATGCACCCAAGTCCTTTGAAAAAGAGACTATTTTTATTTGCAAGAACCATGATAAATGCAGGAGAAATCAATGCCAAACTTATACTTATATGTTACAACAAGATGAGCGTCTCAAAAGGATTAAATATTCAATCACAACACTTACTGCAAATACGAAAAATGTTTAGGTTTCTATTACAACCCTTACAATAAAAGTTGATGTACTCAAGGAACGCATATATAAGGGACAAGAAGATGCTCACAAGAATTTTGAAGACCCCGTTCCCATCCCATATTTTAATCATCTGAGACTATATCAGCATGACCCTAATTCACGAGTTAATCTTCATGTTCCACATCCTAGGATGAATGCAGTGGATAGAGTAAAATTAGATGTTGGAGATTTCAATGGCGATAATGGTCCCGAAACATTCTTGGATTGGATTCACTGCTTGGATAGTTTTTTTCGATGATATGAATTATCTGATGAAAGAAAATTATTTTTGTTGAAGCGAAATTGAAAAGGACAACTTGTATTTGGTGGAATCAACATCAACGAAATTTATATACATTTGCGAGAAGATGGGAAGATATGAAAGCTGCATTGACATGACATTTTGTACCTTCGGATTATAAGCAGCGATCATTTTTGCAGTTAACTGAGTTTGTACAAGGAGTAAATCTGTAGCCGAGTATACTTCAATGTTCTACAGCTTGGTTACACAGTCTAAATTCCCTTGGGTTGAAGAAGTTTTAATCTTCATTCCATGTACTGTCGAGGATTGAATCTGAAGATTGCAGGTGGTGTAGTTTCAGGTAAACTCTTGCTCTTGAATAATGTTGTTCAAGTTGTCATCCAAGTTGGGGATAATTTGAAAAGCAATTTTATTAGGTCTCCAATACAAGTCCAAACTCAGAGGGAGGGGGTGTACTTTTTTGGAGCCTATTTTAAATAGGCCAGTGGAAAGATCATCAGCAAACACTTCAGCTACTAGCAGGCTTAATCTTACCACATTCTTATAATACTAGCAACAACCATACGTTTAGGTGCTATAATTGTCGTGGTTTTGGTCATGTCTTTTGAGTGTCCTTCCCGAATATGAATGTTGCCGCTTCTCCCTCTAGGCAACTTGTTATTGTTGACAAAGGGTGCGGGAAAAATTACTTAAACGAAGAGGTTTGCAAGTCGTTAGACGCCGAATATGAGTCCGATGAGCAAAATTTGGAAGCCGATGCTCATTTGGAAGTATGTTTAGGTGCTATTTGACCTTTACTTGTTGCCCAGAAACATAAGGATCTTAAAATCCATCGTGCACAAATTTTTTAGACGAGAGTCATATGTGCAGGACAGATGTGCTCTTTTGTGATTGATACTGGAGTTGTATAGATGTTATCTCTGAGAAAGCAGTTAAGAAATTTGGGTTAAAAGTTTATTCTCACTCGGAGCCGTATGATATTGCATATATTACCAATTCAAGGTTGCGAGTTACCCAGAGGTGTTTGGTTATATTTTCCGTTGGCAAGCTTAAGGATACCATTATGTGATGTTCTACCCCTTAAGACTTGTCACATTATCTTAGGGCGTAAATTCTATGAGATCGTAATGCACAACATGATACTCATGCTAATATCTATTCGATTATCAAAGGCAATACCAAATTCACTCGTATTTGTACTCTCGACATACCAAATTTGAAGCTTGCAAAGACTTTCTTGGTGATCCGACGTGATTGTTCCTGTGTTGATGTTCAGAACTCGACGGAGTTGAGTTTTTTTCAGCGGAAGTGAACTGATGTAAGACTAGCCCGTGAAAGTTGTTAGAACAATATAAGAGGTTTTGGAAGCCCACGAATTAGAAGTTGTTTAGTTTTTTTAATTTGCAGTTATCTTATTTAATTTGTAGTTATTTTATTAGAGTCTAAGTTAGATCAAGAAAGTTGTTTAGGAGTATTATAAATAGTGATGTACTTCATTATTTTGATACATTGGATAATTAGAATTGATTGAGTTTTATTTGGAAATTGTCTGTGATATTAATCCGTTGTCCCAAAACCCCGTCCCCATCATTATGCGCTCATGTAACTTTTCTAACTTTCTAAAAAATTTCAATGCCAGTTTACTCTCTGTTTCTCTCTTCCTGATACTGAAATATCTTAATAGTTTTTTTAAGCTGCCCTAGAATCAAATGAAGGTGGGCTAAGGGTTTGTTATTAGGGTTTTAATGCTAGCCTGCTAGGGTTTCTTGTTTGGTTCAAAGATTAGGCTTTTATAGATTCACAAGAAAGCTTATCAATTTTTTTATAGGGATATGAATTTGATGCTTTTCGCATTGAGAATTGAAAGGGGAATGATTGGGCTTAATAGTGTGTGATGTTTAATAGTTAAGCAAAAAATTTATGGGGTCTGATACAAATAAGGGTGTGCATGGTGCGGTTACAAGGTATAACCGAAATCAAACAATATAGTGTGATATTATTAAAGTAACTGTAACCACGGTTAACCAAACCGTTCGGTTACTAACGGTTTCGGTTAATATTTTGCGATTACGTTTTTTTTTTCCGATTAATGTACTATTCAAAGAATGAAAGAAGTAAATAAGCAAGTTAATAATAAAAGGAGTTTAAAAGTTCAAATCACGACTATTATGCACAATTAATATTGCTACTAATGCATCTATGAAATTATTAGAACTTACACAGAACATTATGCTATAAAAAAAAGTTATGAATACTCCCACAAGTTTGTTATACGTGTATGATATGTACAAGTAGAAGAAAAATTATATAAACAACTAAAAAGCTAGAAACACGTAGACAATTAATTCTTGTATGAATGCACTTTTTATTATTAAGTTGGTAATTATATACTAGAGTTTTATCATACATGTGTGTGTGTATATGCGTGTATATATATATATATATATATATATATATGTATGTATATTGGTGCGGTTCGGTTAATTTGGTGCGGTTTTTCACTAGTAACCGTTGATGTAACCAAATGTGCAGTTCCGTTTATTTGGGTTTTGGTTTATTGAATTTTCCATTGCTGATGGTTTTTTTTCGGGGTTTTTTTTTGGTTTCCGGTTTTTTTTGCTCACCCCTAGATACAAATATCAAACATGAGACCGTAAAGATCTTTAGAGATCTGAGGAGATAATATACTTTTGGAGTCCATGCATTATTAAGGGAGGATTGAGAGAGAGAAGGAAATAATTGAAATGGGAGAAACTTCCTTTGGCATTTTGGGAGATATTACATTGAATTAAGTAATGGATCCATGTGCATGGCGATGATGAGATGATTATTTTATTCCTTGTATTCTAAGCATGCCAGTAAATGGGTGTGGTAGTGTGATTGATAATTCATTGATAATACATAGGTTGCGAAGAATCCTATGTTTGGAAAGCAGTTATTTTCGACAAGCCTTTATTCTGATTCTTGAGACGAATCATAATCATATCATAATAAGTTAAAATTAGAGTCCATCCAAAATACCAGGGTACTTCAAGAAAAGTAAATTTGTCACTGTTCATATATGATCTTAGTATGTTTACTAAGATTTATGCTAATTCGACCAGGCATCATCTGGAAATGCCATTTCTGGGGGAATGGCAGGCCCACGTGTAATTCCAAATAGATCTGTTCCCCGGCCACTCCATACGGTTGGCATGCAAAGGATGCAACCTCAGGGCATGACGGGTTATAATCTTGTTTCCCAGGCTGGTATGGCTGGTGGAATGAATCCGGGTGGCATACCTATACAGAGGGGTGTGGCTCAGGCCCATCAACAGCAACAGGTTTTCTTTGTTTAGTCAAAAATTGTTTTGCTGATTCTGTTTTGTGAAATTATTAATTTATTTTGTGATGCATATTTTACTCGGAATAGTTGAGAAGGAAAGACCCAGGAATGGGAATGAGTGGATACCCTCCACAACAGAAATCGAGGCGCTTTTGAGGCAATTCTGTATAAATTCCTTTGGCAGAATGGATGCATGTAACCCACCTGAGGTAATACTATTTAGTTTTGTTCATTTTGTGGTTTATATGGAGAACGGATAACTGCAATTTGCAGTCATGTAAATCAAATTCTCCTTCTCTCTGCAGTCTGGCAGATGCCCTGGGATACCATATGAACTTTATTATCGTTGTAGCGCCTTTATTATCGTTGTTTTTTCTTGTTTAAATTAAAAGCAAGAAGATAGAATCCAGTGAATCTTTCCCACCGTGTCCAAACTCCAATGTGCTTCTTGGCCAAAATCATGTCCTTGGATTTATAAGTCAGTTATACCAATTAATCCAACACTGCAATCCTAGCTGTATTTTTCAATTATTTATATTCTCTAGTCAAATTTAAAATACTACTACAATGGTTTTATTTCTTTAAAAGTTGGCCAAACAATAGATAAGTGCTTCATAATGATTGTTCAAACCTTGGCCCTTCCCCACCTTTTGCATGTGATATTGGGCCAAACCTTGGCCCTTCTCATAATGTCTACTGTTTTTGGTTGTTTTTCTTTTTTAAGACATTCTGCTTATTTTACCTTTTATGAAATAATGGTTAATTCAGATTTTACTGGTTCATATCTGGGGGAGTAAGTCAGAAGGATGCAAGAGTTGAGACACCTATTGATTTTTCATTTATATAGTTTAAAAGTTTGAAGATTTCTTATGTGAATGGCTTAAGCATGACATGACTTGAGGAAGAGGAAGCTGTCACCTAGTGAGCTTTAAACAGAAGATAGACAGTGAGTGGGGGTGAAAAATTTCTTTATCTTTGTATTTTTACGTATCCAAATACTTGCTGCAAATCATCAAGTCTTGAACTTGTGAATGAGCAAGATAGTGAGGAATTGTTCCGTCTCAATTCTTATCAACTTCCTTGCTGGTTACCTTTTCTTTCATTTTTCTTTTTTTGTTGTTGCAATTATTATAGATATTTTTTTAACAGATACGCACAATTTTTTCCTCCAGGTCTAGGTTTATGCAGGGAGATTTTGGTTGTACAGAATCCACACTCACTTCGTTTAATTCCAAAACTAACTGAAGATAAAATGAGGTGATATGTGGCCAACGCTTCCCCCACCCTCTTCCTGGTTGGCGCATGTGTGCTAATCAGATTATGTTGAACAACAGTCTCATGTAAATCTGAACTAGAGGCTTGATCTTGTAATCAGTCTAGTTTTAGTTTAGCTGGTTAGTTAGTACAGAATTATAAATCTGATGTAGAAACTGCAAATGCAGCTGTAATGTTATTGGTTTATATCTATGAAAAGTTTGAACCCTTTTCAAGTAGGAAGTTGTATAAGATATTGCTGCCCCATGGAATGACTGACCTATAATGAGAGGTTGACGTACTATATATGTATATAGCAAATGGTAGCTAGATCAATTTCTGGCCACCACATCTAGACCCTCTATTTTGAGATTGAACGGTCGTGATTTAAAGAAAAAAATATTGGGTCTTTTACATAAGTATACAACAAATAGAAAATAATTACAAGAAAAATGCATCAACCAAATAATTACAAAAAGAGTGTAATTAGGACCCATATTACAAAAAATAGTACAATTCACATTAATAAGGAAGCCTAAAATCAAGGACAAATAACTGTCATAATTAATAATTCAAATTCAAATATTTGGATCTAACAACAAAAACAAGTTCAAATTCAAAATAATAATTCAAATTTAAATCTTCATTTCCCTCACATGCACTTTGAAATAATAGTCCGCCGCTACACCTCACTTACTCCGCCGTTACACCGTCGCGAATCTCCGTTGTCCAAAATGCCAATGAGAATAAGAAGAAGATTCGCCCTACAAAAAATTTAAAAATAAATAGATGTAACTTTTAATGTTCTGAAATTTTTTTTATAACTATTTTGTTACTCATAAATAATAAAATGGTTACCTTTGTATGAATGGTTGGCTACTAACTGCATCACATTCAAAAAAATTGGTAACTTAATAAAATTGAATTAGTTAACTTGGTCTGAAGGTTTGGCTACCAACTGCACTATGAAAAAACTGCAGGTGTGGATGTGAATTAGTTACTTTGGTATGGAAGTTTTGTTACCTTGGTAGGAAGGTTTGCTTACCTTGATCTGAATATTTGGTAACCAACTGTACTAAGAAAAAATTGAAAGTGTGGAGGTTGATTGGTTACTTTGATATGACAGTTTGGTTACCTTGGTATGAAGGTTTGGTTACCATCATCTATTATTCATATCCACCGCCAGAATCTTCATATCCACCTCCATTTTGACCCTTCATTTTGAGAATCTACTGGAGATAAACAGTTGGTTGACTCTTCATAATATTAATATTCTCCAAACACCCCTTTATTATCCCTTATATTCTTCAATCTCCCCCCTCCCCTCTCAACATTTAGTTTACAGAAGGCTACAGAAATTTACTTTTAGGCCAAATCATCAACTCAATTTGGGTGATTCCAAGTCATCTAATCAGTTAATTTCAGTCGAAGAATAAGATGTGGCAACACCAATTCGGTAAAAATGACGTGGAATCGGGAAGTACTCGGCCACTTTACCCTATGATGTTGGAGTCGCCGGACCTCCGGTGGTCTTTCATTCGTAAGATATACTCAATCGTAGCCATCCAATTGCTTCTTACCATCTTCGTCGACACAATCGTCGTTTCCATCCCACCCATCGCCACTTTCTTCAATATCTCTTCAATATATATATATATATATATAATACGATTGAATGAAGAAGAAGGGTGATGACTAACTGCAGTTATTATAGATGAGGAGAGAGAGAATGAGTCATGGGTATAACTAATCCCTAAATTAAGAAATTTTAATTAAATACTAATTCCCTAAATTAAGGAATCCTAATTGCACTGCTATTGTAAATAAATATGGAAGTATATTAGTTGTGTAAAGATTTTATGAGTGCACTATTGTTGTAATTATTTTTAAAAATGTAATAGAATATGTAATTCATCCAAAAATATTTCTATTGCAACACAGTTGCGGTAGGAGATTTTCCTACTGCAACATTGTTGTAGCAAGGAAGTATTTTTAAATCGTGGCCATCAAATCTTATAATAAATGGTGTAAGATGTTTCCATATAAGGTCTTATAGTCATCATTTGCTATGGATCAGCTAGTATATAAATTAGTACAATGACAATTTATTGAATGGTTATTAGGTGTAACAGTTATGGGGGCTAAAGGAATACAATAGTAATTTAAACCGCAACACAAGCGAAATGGGGCATAGATTATTTATTTAAATCTGAAATTGGTATTGGAATTACAAGAAGATGAGAATAGTATTGAAAAACTGGGTTGGAAATTAACCAAAATATCTAAATTACTGAAAGTAGGAGCAAGGAATTAAGACAACTGAGGAAAAACATTTTTGAAATTCACGTGCCTTCCTGCTGAACCTAAATTCCTTTTTATTCTTCAAATCCCCACTCTACTGCCATAATCAAAGATGATCTCCTGATTCCCTTGATTGTGCCAGGAAATTGAGAATGATTCCCTACCTTAATTAAGGCTCATATGATCCTGGAAGATCCCACTATATTAGCAAGGAAATTATGGAATTACGAGAGTAACCTCGGGTTGTAGAATAGCCATTATAAAGTTGGCCCCTTTCGAAATCCTTGTCCTCAAGGATTGAAATCTAGAAATTGAGCATGTATTGAAACTGAATCCTCCCATGTTGCATCTTCAGGAATGGTGTTGGACCATTGCACCAATATTTGAGGAACCGGGCGATTTCCTTTCTTTACCAATCTCCTGCTCAAAACAGCAGCTAAATGGACTAAAAATTGCCCTTATGGGCCTACAGTAGGAAGAATAGTGCTTGGAACTTTCTTAGTGCCAATTTTCTTCTTTAAGAGAGAGACATGGAAAATAGGATGAACCAAAGAGCCTTGTAGAAGCGACAATTTGTAAGCTACCTTACCCACCTTTCCTACTACCTGATACGGGCCAAAATATTTAGAAGAAAGCTTTAGATTTTTTCTCAATGCAACAGAATATTGTTTGTAGGGTTGCAAATGCAGGTACACCCAATCACCAATTTCAAATTCTCGCTTAGTCCTGTGATCGTCAGCATAATGTTTGTACCTTTGTTGGGCATGTTAAAGAGATTCTTTTAGTAGCTTTGTTTAGTAGGTCCCTTTCTTGAAAGAAGGACGTCAACTTCAATATTTGGGATATTCATTGCCTTAGATTTGGTGCCGTATAAAGCCTCATAAGGCGTCGTCTTGATAGAGTTATGTAGGGAATTGTTGTACCACCACTTCGCAACAAGCAACCATTTAGTCCAATTATGTGGTCTGTGACTGGTCATGACCCTAAGATAAGACTCCAAACATCTGTTAGCTAGTTCAGTCTGCCCATCACTTTCAGGATGATAGGCCGAGCTATAATGTAACTGAGTACTCGCGAGACTAAAAAGTTCATGCCAAAATCCACTAACAAAGACTTTGTCCATGTCGCTCACAATGCTCTTAAGTAACCCATGAAGTTTGTAGATGGTTTCGAAAAATATTCCAGCCAACTCCTTAGCTGTAGTAGGGTGAGATGGTCGAATAAAGTGACTGTATTTGGTGAACCTATCTACCACCACCCAGATGATATTTTTTTCGGTTGACTTGGGTAACCTCTCTATGAAATCCATAGAGATATCCTCCCAAATTTGATTAGGAATAGGCAACGGTTGTAGTAACCCTGGGTAAGGAACATTTTTAGCCTTGCTTCTTTGACAAATTTCACACTATTGAACATAACATCTCACATCATTTTTTCATGTTAGGCCAAACAAAAAATTATTTAATCTTGTGGTGAGTCACATCCCTACCTGAATGTCCTCCAATACCTTTATCGTGATGTTTTGCCATTAATTTTTCGTTAAGCCTCCTGCAGTGCCATAAATTTGATTCCCTTTTTTAATCACCCTTTTGTGGTAAGAGAATTGCTCAGGACCTATGCCACCATTTGTGAGCCCTTTAATAATCTTCTGAACTTTCAAATCTTCGTTGTAGCTATTAGAGACATCTATTAACCATGCAGGCAGTTGAACTGATATCATTTGGAGTTGTACCTTATCGTCATGTACTCTAGAGAGAGCATTCACCACCTTATCCTCCACCCCTTGTTTATAGTGTATCTCATAGTTTAGCCCTATCAACTTGGAAGCCATTTTTGTTGCAAATGAGTTGTAATTCTCTGATCTAAAATAAATTTAAAACTCTTTTGAGTAGTCTTGATGATGAAATGCTACCCATGTAGGTAGGAGTGCCACCTACCCAAAGTCATCACTAATGCCAACAACTCTTTTTCATAAGCTGAAAACCCCAAAATGAACTTGGCTGAGTCCTTTGCTAAGATAGGCATTAAGTTGGCCCTGTTGCATCAAAACTGCTCATATATATATAAGTTCCTTGAACGTGCAGGAAACAAGATATATATATATATATATATATATATATATATATATATATATATATATATATATATATATATATATATAAGTTCCTTGAACGTGCACATCTGTGAATGTGAAGGATTAACGTTTTCGGAAAAAAAAATAGGCTTCGCGATTTTATAACAGGTTTGGCAAATTGATTTTGTTTTTCATAAAAAATAATTTTATACAACAAATTATGCCCAATAAATTATTCTTGTAACATTCCAGATTTTTTAAATGTAAGTTATAAATATTTATTGATTTATATAAATATTTATTGGATGTGTTTATTATTGAATAAGTAATTGTTCAAATTAATTGAGTTGATTTAGTTAATTATTTATTTGCTAAATAATTAATGTGATTAGTTAATTATTTGTTTGTTAAATAGTTAATGCGTTATGTGGATTGAGTTATCTGATTAAGTAATTTATTTAATAAATTGTTATTTCATAAAGAGTGACAAATAACTATGTTATAAAGAGTTATTAAAATAAATTAAAGTAATTTTAATTTAGTTTTGCCAAACAAGGTTTAAGTATATTAATCATTTAAATTTTAATGGGTTGCCAAACAAAGCCTTATGGCTTTTGAATTTCTTTTGAATTTAAATTATTAATTAAATAAATAAAATATATATATAATATATATTATTTTGAGTAACTGCTATATTAATACGATCATTAGTTGAGCGTCAGTTTTTATTGAATTGAAAAGACGAGCGTTGGTTTTTTTAGTATACGTATATTGCCATTTGGCTTACCTTAGAGTTGTCTGCTAAAAAGAAAGAACGGAGAGAGTTCTCAAAGAGTTGAGATAGAAAAATACAGAGTTCTTCAAGCTTTTCTAAGGGTTTAACAAGTATTCTTATCAACAAAAAGGTAGGTGCTTATAACCTTAAATTATGTTTATGTAACCATATATGTTTTTTTACGCTATATATTTACTGTGAATTTGATAGTCTGTGTTCTTCAACTTCACTGTGTATAAGTTGTTATAAAATTCTTGTAAACTATGTTTTGGTAATTGATATACTAGCATATATATATATTTGTATATAATTGTATGCTTAATATATAAATATGATGGTATGCTAAATTACGTATTCAAGAAATTGATTTTTCACAGTGAAAACATGTGAGTACGAATTTGAGTGTAGAATATATCAAAGGTTATATATATATATATATATATTTGTACGCTAACTGAGAAATTGGACTATACATGTTAATTGGACTATATATTGGTATGCTTGTATTTCAAAGGTATTAATTTGGTTCTAAGTATGGAATTTCATTCGCTGTACTTTAGATATCAACAATGGAGTTTTGATTTTTAAAAGTTTGGTTTTAAAGGAAAACATTGTTTTCAAATAATTAGTTCTCTGATATTGTTGTTTAGTTGTGTAAAATTCGTACACAAATGCTTCATAACTTTTATGTGTAATTTTCATGAAGTTATACATGTTATTGGATGTCATTGGCTGTTAAAAAAATATTAGACAGTAGCTTTGCTCTGTTTTTCTGGTTTGGTTCTGTGAGTTTCGGCGCCCCAGTGTCAAAATTCACGCTCCAACGTCAAATTTCGCGCCCCAGCGCCAAATTTCGCGCCTCAACGCCAAAAATAGGCCAGAAGTTCGCGCCCCAGCGCTAGAATTCGCGCCCCGGCGCTGGACTTCGCGCCCTGGCGCCACTGTTTCGCGCCCCAGCGCTGAAAAAGTGGTCTGGGTCGGACAGTTTTGACCTCTTGTAGTAAAACGGCCATAACTTTCTCATACGAACTCCGATTGAGTTGATTCAAGATGATCCGAAACGAGGACGAATAGACCTACAACTTTTATGCTTTAAGGTTTTTAATTTGAGGTGTCTAACAGTAGTCAAAATGGCCATCTTTAGGACTATTGTGTATTTGGAGCCAATCGGAGGGCGTCGGGATGCACGAATGCAAGTGCAACCCTTTGTGTATTAGTATAACTTAATGATAACATGTTGGACATGTGATAGGATGTTGCATTAAGTTGTTAATGTGCATGTGGTGCAATGACATGATCACTTAAGTAGTTGTAATAAAGCTAAAAAGTAATGTTCATGAAAAGATGTGTTGTTGTTTAAACTTAAACTTAGTTAGTAGCTATACTAAGAGTAATAAAGTAACTCATAAAGGTAATGTTAGTGTAACTAATGTGTATTGTCAATACATATGGTATGTGTAGGACTTTGGGTGAACGTGAATAGTAATTGTTTAACCTACGCACGAGGCAAGTTCTCTAACTCTACTTTTATAATTGTGAAAGTATCTAGCTATCTTTGAGCAAGTTTTCTAATCTATTATCTTGTTAATTCAATTACTGTTTTCAATTCGATTACAATATAATGATGTAAGTTATTCTGGAGCAAGTTATTCTTGTATTTAACTTGTTGTTTAGCATGCATAACTATATATACTAATGTCGAACATTTCTATCGTTCAAATTGCTATGCATGCTTAGTATTCAATTCTAATTAACCTTTGCTTAGTATTGTTCAAGCAAGGTATGTTATAGTTATTCAAATTGTATGCTATTATATTATTCCTAAAGCATGACTTTAGTTTACTCTGATTGATTCAATCACGATTATTCTATAGTATAGTGTTATTGGTTTTATTCAACTACTCCTTAGTTGATATTCGTTGAATTCCAAATTCCCTTGAAAGCTTATCCAAACCAAACTTACTTTAGTGCGGACTTGTATTCTAAATACTGAGATGAACAACTCTTTTAATAGAGGTTTACGCTTAGCGTTGAAATGGTTGTGCACAATACATTGTACGAAGGGTTGACCCCCCTAAGTACGTGGAGTCCTTATAGTCTTATGACTGTTAAAGTTAAAGTTGAAAGATTACTTATAACTGTGGACATGATTCGTGGTCATTAGACCCTCAGTGAATGTTATAATTTTCAAAAAGTTAATAGAATATATTGTCCAGTTCTATTGAGCCTAATATTGGCAATTGATGTGAAAGTTTAAAGATTTACTTATTGTTATTTCAAGTGGGCCTTGTTTGCTCACTCTTGCCTGTAAAATTTCTTACAACTAAAGTTGAAACGGGTGACGTACCTAGCACCAGTAAGGGAAAAGGAAAGATGAATAAATACTGAAGACTTGTAATAGTTTTGATAGTTTACTTTCAGAATTTGATTTAAAGATTGTAATGAAGTTATTTAATTTTCCGCATTTGAATGATTGTTGTTAAAGGTTAAATAACCTGGGAGATTTTTATTTAAGTTTAATCCTGTATGGACAGGTTTTCTTTTATTATTCAATTCTATTATGATTGGGTAGTTAGAAATGAATGTTTTGATTACGTGAACACCAAATCTTGAGGTAATGAAGTACCGGGATTTGGGGGTGTCACAATTCTAAATACATACCCATACATGTATGGAATCAAAACAATTAATAATTCCCATAAAGTTTGGCTCCGATACCACTGTAAGGTTTTGTGAAGATCAAAGTAGCAATCAAATTGCAAAAGTAGCGGAAGCAAAATAAAATTAGATTTTAAAATTTTTCACAAACCAATTACACGGATCATCCTTTATGCATATTATTAATTAAAGTGAAGAACAAGAAGTTATGGAATAATACCCTTGTAGATACGAGCTTCCACATGTACGAGTTCAACTTCTTCTTCTCCGCGACCTCTTTGAATCTCCGAGTTAGATTCCTTTCCTTTGATCAATGTTAGCCACCCAAGTGTATGGCCTCTAAAGGTGATCCACCAAGGAAGAAGAGTTTTCAAGAAGAATGATGTATTAGCTAAAACCCTAGTTTTTTCTATCTCTATAGAAAAAGGGGGCATACTCTCTAACTTTTGAAATCACGTATATCTGATATTTGATATAAGTCTCCTCTTATAAAGATATCAGGTAACCCTATTTAATTAAAATAATGTATTATTTATTTAATTAAACTCCTTTAATTAAATGGGCTCCCTAATCTTATTAGGAATAAATGAGAGTACTTATATTAAATTAATTCCTAAACTCTTTTAGAAATTAAAAATAATAATAATTGCAATAATATTAATAAGGCTCCTCTTATTAATTTATATTTAATATTTCTGAAATATTAAATAATAAATATTAAGCTATTTAATTTATTCTATCACCATAGATTAAATTAAATATACTTAACATATTATTACGATTATGCCATTAACTTCTTAAATAATTATTCTTCCTTTTATGGTGTGACCCTTTAGGTTCTCCATATTAAACCGGTTGTGAATAAATTAATTAGAATAATTCTAATCTTATTTAAATAAATAAATTAAACTATAATTTATTTAAATAAATAATATTTATTCTATAATAAGGATAAGCCTACCTAGCGATCAATGACTTTCTAGATAATATAGATTTCAACATTAATCATAAAAGAACCTTTGAGTAAATAGTTACCGTACAATTCAATCCTTCCACCATACAATGTCCCAATTAAATATAAGACATGGAATTACTATCAAGTCTTATTTTATTTAATTATATGTATTTCAATTCCCAAATGCACAAATCCAAATAAATGCAAATTAGAAATTACTTTCTAATTTTATTTTACCTTGTCCAATGATTTCTGGGTTGTCATTTATCGAATCACATATGACATTTCTTTTCTTTTACCAGAAGTGGTAGATTCTTTATTGATCATTCATTATCTCTATATATAACTTATTACACCCACGCATACCCTTTGATATACCCTAAGGGTTTTAAAGAATAAGTCAAAGTGTAATTCATTATATATAAGATACTATGATGATCTCAAGTCTAAGGATCATTTGCACTACTATCACTACAGGAATTCCTATTGACAGGCAAGTAAAACTCCATTAGGTAATCCTTAGCGAGTAACGTTCAGTGAACTTATTCTCTAATAAGCACCTACATACTTGATTTAGTGTCTCCATACAAATGATCATGAGATCAATCATTCTCATCCAATGAGCAAGCAACATATGTATTAATCTATCCGGATTCACTAATCCCATTTTTAGTAATCCATCGATTGAGAACATTTTAGTTTTAAGCTATCTAAGAATTTAGATCTCATTAGCATGATCTCATCATGATTCTAAAAGTATTGCTTAAAACTATGGGTTTATCACATATTATTAAAACAACATCATGTAGATAATAAATGCCTTTAATAAATAATTCATTTATTAATAAATAAATAAGATTGATTACAAAGTATATGCTTTATCATCACACATGATTGGCTTGTATGCATACTACTTTCAGCCGTGGCATCTAGGGTGGTGGTGTTTAATTCCGATCAACGATATAAATGCCTATGTGTTATTCGATTCGGGAGCTTTATGTTCTTTTGTATCTGATGAATTTGCTCAAAGATTGAATTTACATCGTGAACTATTAGCACACCCAATGAATGTAGAAGTAGCGAACAAAAAAATTATCCCTGTAGACTATATTCATAGGAATTGTTGTGCTTATTTGAGAGGGTTTAATCTTAACGTGGATTTGATACCGATTCGTCTAGGAGAGTTTGATGTAATCCTGGGGATGGATTGGTTATCGAGTCACGAAACAGTCATTGGCTATAAGAAAAAGTGCGTACACCTGAAGACTCCGAATAAGTCGAAGGTGGTATTTCATGGTAGTAAATCGCCGAGACAATCTTGTTGTCTAACGATGATGCAAGCAAAGAAGTTGCTTAGGAAGGGTTGCATAGGTTATTTGACTCACGTTGTGGATACTCGCAGAGTTGAGGGTGAACTGGGTCAGATACCTATTGTAAGGGAATTCGTTGATGTCTTCCCATATGAGATTTTGGGATTGCCACCGGATAGAGAGGTAGATTTTGTTATTGATTTGGCACCAGGGACATCATCGGTATCCAAAGCTCCATATCATATGGCTCCGGTAGAAATAAAGGAATTGATGGTTCAACTACAGGAGTTATTAGATAAGGGATACATTCGACCGAGCGTATCACCGTGGGGAGCACCAATCTTATTCGTAAAGAAGAAGGATGAATCATTAAGGCTTTGTATCGACTAACAAGAGTTGAACAAAGTCACAATTAAGAACAAGTACCCGTTGCCCAGGATCGATGATCAGTTAAAGAGGGTGAAGTACTTTTCGAAGATCGATTTGAGGACCAGTTATCACCAATTGAAGGTGAGGTAGGAGGATATTCTGAAGACATCATTCAGAACTCGGTATGGATACTTTGAGTTTCTGGTAATGTCATTTGGCCTGACGAATGCGCTAACAACATTCATGGACTTGATGAACAGAGTGTTCAAGCAATATTTGGATAAGTTCGTTGTTGTGTTCATCGATGACATTCTGGTGTATTCAAAGATGGAGGAAGAGCACATTGAACATCTAAGGATAGTGTTGGAGATGTTGAGAAGGGAGAAGTTGTATGCAAAATTCTCCAAGTGTGAGTTTTGGTTGCAGAGAGTGCAGTTCTTGGGTCACGTTATCGACAAGAATGGAGTTTCTGTGGATCCGACAAAAGTAGAAGCGGTTATCAACTGGGAGCAGCCAAAACCGCCGACAGAAATAAGGAGTTTCTTGGGATTAGCAGGATACTATCAGATATTCATTCAGGATTTTTAAAAGATAGCATTGCCATGGACCAACCTTACTAGAAAGACGGTGAAATTTGTTTGGACGGAGAAATGTGAGGAGAGTTTCATGGAGTTAAAGAAGAGGCTCAGTCAAGAACCTGTGTTGGCTTTACCAGGTGAAACGGGAGGATTTGTAGTGTATAGTGATGCGTCACAAAAGGGTCTTGGCTGTGTGCTGATGCAGCACGATAGGGTCATTGCGTACGCTTCACGTCAGCTAAAGGACTATGAGAAGGGTTATCCGGCTCACGACCTGAAGTTAGCAGCGATAGTTTTTGCCTTGAAGATTTGGAGGCACTATTTGTATGGCGAGAAGTGTGAGATATATATGGATCACAAGAGTCTGAAGTGTATCTTCACACAGAAGGAGCTAAACATGAGGCAGCGCCGATGGCTAGAATTGATCAAAGATTATGATTGTGAGATTCTATACCATCCAAGCAAAGCAAATGTAGGGGCAGATGCCCTAAGCAGAAAAGGCAAGGAAAAGTTACTAAAATTGACCATTCAAGAGGAGTAGTGAAAGATTTTGAACGACTGAACTTAGAGGTTAAGTATCCGATGGAGACCAACAAAAAATTATTTTAAATGGCAGCGAGCCCGACCCTATTAGATAAGGTTAAAGAGGCACAAGAGAAGGATGAATATTGCGACAACATCAAGAAGCGGTTAACAGAAGGTGATGAATTGAAATACAAGATTGATGGCACCGGACTGCTGAGATTCGAAGGAAGAATTTGGGTATCGTCAGTACCAGAACTAAGAGAGGAGATTTTGTAAGAAGTGCACAGTACGAGATACTCGATACACCCAGGAAGCACAAAGATGTATCAAGATTTGCGTTAATATTTTTGGTGACCCAACATGAAGAGAGAGGTTGCAGAATGCGTCAGCAGATGTCTAACTTGTTAGAGAGTCAAGGCAGAGCATCAGCGATCGAGTGGCTTACTACAGCCATTAGAAATTCCTGAATGGAAATGGGAGTACATCACAATAGATTTTGTGGTGGGACTTCTAGCAACGTAAAAATGGCACGACGCCTTATGGGTGATTGTAGATCGTCTTACGAAGTCAACTCACTTTCTGCCGATCAAGATTAGGTATAGTTTGGATCAGCTAGCCAAATTATATATCAAAAAAATTATCTCGAGACATGGAGTAACGGTATCTATTGTATTGGATAGAGATCCGCGATTCACGTCAAACTTCTGGAAGAGTCTTTAAGAAAGAATAGGGACGCAGCTACGGATGAGCAACACGAATCATCCGCAGACTGATGGGCAAAGTGAAAGAACGATTCAAACACTTGAAGACATGCTCAGAGCTTGTGTGATGGACTTTAAGGGTAGCTGGGAGGATCATCTTCCATTAGTAGAGTTTGCATACAACAATAGTTATCACGCCAGCATTGGAATGCCGTCGTACGAAGCACTATATGGGAGAAAATGCAGAACGCTCTTATGCTGGGATGAAGTGGGTAAACGTCGACTGTTGGGACCAGAACTTGTGCAGTAGACCATAGAGATCACCAAGGTGATAAGAGCTCAAC
This sequence comes from Panax notoginseng, assembly GCA_016801055.1. NCBI lineage: Eukaryota > Viridiplantae > Streptophyta > Magnoliopsida > Apiales > Araliaceae > Panax > Panax notoginseng. The sequence continues at coordinate 41,758,853 of CM029017.1, read as the reverse complement.
CGGTAGCAGCTCAAGATCGCCAGAAGAAGTATGCAGACTTACATCGCCAAAAGAAAGATTTTGAAGTGGGAAGCTATGCATTTTTGAAAGTATCTCCCTGGAAAGGGAAGATATGGTTTGGAAAGAAAGGTAAGCTGATTCCGATATTTATTGGACCATTCGAGATCTTGAGGAAGATAGGCGAAGTGGCGTATGAGGTAGCTCTACCTCCTGAACTGGAACATATTCATAATGTGTTTCATGTATCAGTGTTACAACCATATAAGCCTGATTACATGCACGTGATATCGTACGAACCAATTCAGGTCGAAAAAGATTTATCGTACAAGGAAATTCCGTTAGAAATTTTAGATAGAAAAGAGTAGAAATTACGAAATAAGGTTATACAGTATGTAAAAGTTCTTTGGAGGAACCACAATGCTAAAGAAGCTACGTGGGAACTCGAGAAAAAGATGAGGGAAAATTAGCCACATCTTTTTGTGTAACCTTATGTGTAATTCTAGGGACGAAATTCTTATAGGGGGGGATGTAATAACCAAGAATTTCAAATCACTTTATATTTATATATACATTATTGATATTTAAAACTTTGTGCTCTATAATGATTAGATATGTGATAACATATGTGATGTGGTGTATGGTTAAATAAACATCTATAATATAGTTATGGATATATACATTTATAGATTTTATTAAAAATGAAAGCTTCATAACCTAATTAAATATTAGGAGATATAATTAAATAACCTAAGGGTTATGATAATAAGGAATGGTTAGTATTTAATATGTATATTAACTTAAGTGGATAATTTTATTATTGCAAGTGATTAATAATTTTAAACCTAATTATAGTAAACCTAATTAGGTTACAAGTTAAAGAGATATGTGTAAGTAAGTAAATTCCATAAGATTGAAAATGGAAACCCTAAATAAAAAATTAGGGTAATGTATATTAAAATTTTTAAACTATGTTTAATACATAGCCCAAAATAATTAAAGGAGAAGCCTAAAAGAAATAAAATACAAACTCATACTTAGCTCACTTGATTAAGGGTATTTTAGACCTTTGATTAATCAAATTGTGCATTAAAATAAAAGCAAAATGGAGGGGTTATTGGGCAAGGAAGGAACCGACCACATTAGGCCTTTTAAGGCAAAAATATTATGCTAATCCAATTCCTTAAGTAGAAGTTCTTACAACAAGGACAAGTGTGTCATGCTCCCATTGGTGGAAAATCTAATTAGCATCCTTAATGACATGATTATGCATGATTAGGAAGAGATAAGGCTAACCCTTTTGTCCAAGGGACAAAAAGAACATGGGGGATATTAGCTTAATCACTACATCCCATTTCATTTCATTACATTACTTCTTCATTTCATTTCTCCACCATTCTTCTTCTTCTATTTTCTCCCAAACTAGCAAAACACCAAGATAGAAAGAGAGAGAGAGAGGTTCAGATGTTTGGGGAAGAAGAGAAGGAAGTGGTTCATACATCCCAAGTTCCTAACTTACTTTGGAAAGAAAAGGATGACATCCCATAAGACTAGGTAAGAAAAATCAAACCCTAGTTTTATGTTTTGTATGTTTTATGTAATCTTATGATAGCTTCATGGAAGTGCAAGTTCTAAAAGGCTAGAGTCTCATGAGAATGATAAATCTTGAGTATAATATATTTAACTTGTTCATCTATATAAGTTTGTGTTAGAAATTTGGGGAAAAGGAAGTTAAAGTAGTTTTTAGGAAAAAATTATTCAAAATGGGTGATCCATGCTTTTCATTTTGAAATCTACAAATGGTTTTTGTGATTTTGTTTCTTGGTATGCTAGAAATATGAGTTAAGGGCAAAACCTTTTTGGAAGCATGTAAAAATGTTAAAAAATGAGCAAGATATGGATTTATTACCAAAACACTCCAACTATGAAAGCTTATTGCATAAACAGCCACTTCTAGGCTATTTTTTGGGAGCAAAACAGAACCAAATTTGATGTTTGATTAATGAAAACTGTAGTTCGGGAAGATACGAATCCAACGAAACCGACTGGACCCAAATCGAAGTTGTAGATTTCATTTTATTCAAGTTTTAATAAAGGACCCCAAATCTGGAAAAAAATCAAAAAAAATAGAAAACCTACTGCCGATTCACTATTCCCGAACCCGCGCAAATTTTTCGGCGACAGGTTCGGCACTTTTCGGATCAGTTCTGGCGATGGTTCTTGGACCCAAATTTTTCTAAAATTATGAAGAATATTAAGATATTTAATTCACAATTTTTCGGAACAGTTATGTAATTATTAAGTAATTAGTGGTTTAAACTCATTTAAAATCATTTAAAACTTACTAATTTATAAATTTTAATGCCATTAAATGATTATTAAACTAATTACATGTAATTTGAATGTAATTAACTATTTAATTATTATCTAAGTGGTATTATGTGATAATTAAGTAGAGATAGTATTAATAAAGTAACTATTGATTATTTAATTAAGATTAAATAATAAATAGAGTTAAACTATTGATTACTATTAAATAATGATTAAAGAATGCTTAAGTAAGATTATGTAATAATGTAATTACTTACTTACATTGACATAATTAAAAATTATAAAATAATTATTTATTATTTAGTTAATATTAAATAATAAATAAGAACAAATGATAATTAATTATTCTTAGATTAATAAGAAAGAATAATTAAAGACTTATGAAGTGAATTAATTAATTATTTTTCAAGAATAATTAATTAATTAATTAAATGATAAATAAGAACAAATGATAATTAATTATTCTTAGATTAATATGAAAGAATAATTAAAGACTTATAAAGTGAATTATTTATTTATTTTTCTAGGATAATTAATTAATTAATTAAATGATAAATAAGAACAAATGATAATTAATTATTCTTAGATTAATGTGAAAGAATAATTAAAGACTTATGGAGTGAATTAATTATTTAATTTTCAAGGATAAATAAATAAATAATTAATATTAAATAAGGACAAATGTTAATTAATTGTTCATTTATTAATAGTAATGAATAATTAAAGACTAATGAAGAAAATAAATCAATTATTTATTATTCCAGGATAAATGATTAATTAATATTGAGTAATAATTAAATACAAATGATGTTAATAATTTAATTATTCATTATTTAATTAACATTAATTAACAAGTACATGTAATTAGCTATTATTTGTTAAATAATAACTAAAGGTAAAAAATTAATTACTATTTAACTAATATTAAATGGTAATTAAATGAAGATAGAGTTAATAAATAAATATAATTTAAATGACTCATTAATTAAACAATTATAATAAATTGTTTAAGGATCTAATAAGTGTTTATTACTTAAGAAAGACCTTATAAATTATTAAATCATTAGCCTAAGATTTATTAAATATCTTATAGGATTAATGATGGTACATTATACTATGTTTACATTGTGATTGAATTATTTACTAGATAATATCATAAGTAAGGGTATAGACGTACAATTATACGTAGTACTAATTAGTAGACCAATATTATCAATGCTAGGACATTCAAAGATTTTTAATTAAAGCTAGTTAGCCGTAGCTCGTCGATCAGGCAAGTTTCCTAACTCAAACTCGAGTTACTATTTTTGAAGCATGTTAGTGAATAATTATTGTTGATTATTTACATTTATAATGATTATTGAAAGTCGCACTTTGTGCAATTGAATTCCTGTTCTATTATTATTGAACAACGAATTAGATTAAAGTTCTTTATTCATGAACTGTTTATGAGATAGATCTATGCTAATTGTATCAGCTAGATCAAGCATGTTTAAATTTGTTAAATCAAATGTGTTTTAAAAAGCTGTTCTTATTAAATTGATATGATAAGAACTCTTGATTGAGAAAAGGACGAATTTGATTAAAGCATGATATTAATGCTGGATTATTAAGTGTTTATGCATAAATCACGGGGTATGAAAGGCTGATCCCCTTGATTACTAAAACTTATTAAAAAGTCCAGTTTAAATGACTGACTTGGCAAATGTTCATGGTTATTTCAAATCACTCAGTACCTGTTATTCAATTATTCGAATATTCAACTGTTGACTGTTAATTGTTAATGTAGCATCCCCAAATCCCGGTCCTAATCACCAAAGATCTGGTATACTATTTCTATAACTATTGCGGAAGATATAAACATAAACTGTTTATACATTAAACTTTTACACATCATTCCCAAGGTCTACAACCTTAACTTAATACATACCTTCAATAACTTAAAGGTTTACAATGCTATGTTCGTTAACATCTCAAATTATTTTTGTCTAGCCGAATCAATTAGCATAGACTCTTCTTTAAACCGTTCAAAAACCTTTGAAAATCATCTTTGGTGTCATCATGCCACAACATGTAACGATGTGTTAGTGGCCCGAAGTCCACACCTACACACTTGTCACCATGTGTTGAGGATAATAAAAATTCATTTTATTTCGAAAGGCACATCTGTGCGAATTTAGCTTGATGTCAAAAACTTTGAAGTCTAGCATAGCTAGAAGATTTGGAATACCTATGCTTCGACCATCAACTTCAATTTCTCTACTGATCCATTTCTTAATAAGTCTATCTATTTCTATCATCTTCAATTCTCCATTCACAACTTTCTCATACCCAGTTCATCAAACTTACCACACATTATGAGTTCAGGAACTTTCCACAATCATATGAGTTTAAGAACTTATCCTAGTCAGACCTTTGGCGTCCATTCGCTGAGGGGTTCATAAACATTTCATATAATTATGAGTCACGAACGTACCATAAGTATGAGTTTTAAGAACTCGTACTTAACCTTATATTCTCTACCTATTCGTTATACACATGAGAAAAGAATCACCTTATCCACATGTATATAGCAAATAGCGCGACATTAGGTTCCAATGATTATCAATACCAGAAACTAAGTGGTTGTCAAACCAAACTCGGCCACTAATCAATATAGGAAGCTAAGCGAACAATTCCCCGCCCATACAAAGAATCGGTCAACCTAACCACTATATCGACCAGGAAGCTAAGTGATTCTAAAACCATGTACAAATTCCCTGCCCATACAAGGAATCATACAACTCAGCTGCTGACTTGAGTCCTCAATTGAAATCCCACACCATTCTTACTTTCTCTTTTCTTAATACGAATTTTCTTTAATCCGCATCTTAACATTTACCACTCTTTTCTGAGTTTACATCGTACCATTTCATAGTACCTTCTCTTTATAGCATCAAGCTATATCATACCAATCACTTAACATATCATATGTTATTCAACGATTTAATCTGATCACGTCGTGATCTTATTTCGTAATCATTTCTCCTTATACTTATGATCATTTTATATTACGATGTTCTTATTCTTCTTTTTAATCATATTATATTATGATTTTATTAACAGTTCTCATCTTATAGACATAGTCTATTTATTATCATTTTTTATCTCTATTATTGGAGTCAGGTAACTCCGGATTCTTATCCTTATAGCTCTTAAAGATTCTTCTTTGAATCTTAATTATCTTTCTCTTTACTTAATAATGAATTTTCAAAAATTCATCTCTTATCGCTTAAACTCTATTCGAGTTTATTACTTATTATCTCTCCGCGGTTATATCCTAAGGTACACCTACCTAATGTTTATAACCTACAGCTTTGATACCAACTGTAGCATCCCCAAATCCCGGTCCTAATCACCAAAGATCTGGTATACTATTTCTATAACTATTGCGGAAGATATAAACATAAACTGTTTATACATTAAACTTTTACACATCATTCCCAAGGTCTACAACCTTAACTTAATACATACCTTTAATAACTTAAAGGTTTACAATGCTATGTTCGTTAGAAAATTTAATAGATCTAACTGCAACATAAAATAATCTTGCACTTTGCCCTTGTCTCTGTCTTTATTCGAGCTTTCATCTAAATCTGAAAATTTTATCATGATATAGCAAGGGTGAGCATCAAATTTGCCCAGCAAGTTTTAAATACAATGAAGATATATCATGATTGAAAAGAATGAATAAGCTTTCAAGTTTTCAACAATATATTAATTCTGAAATAACATGAATCAAGTTTCAATAATTTCATGACTAAATCAATAATGTTTGAAGGTCAACAATGACCATAAACAATTTAACTGAACCTTATGGTAATGAAGGTGATCAGCCTTTCATACCTGATGAACATATGCAACATGCACTAAGTGCGAATCAATAATCAGTGTAGACGTGAATAATCAACAATAATCATTCACTAACATGCTTTGAATATACAACTCAAGTTTGAGTTAGGAAACTTGCCTGATTCGTTGACTACTGCTACGCAGTTTAAGTTAACTTCTTTTGGTAAGACCTATCAGTAATAATAAGATTGGTCTTTCAATCAGCATATTCTACTTTGTATCATAATACAATTACTTTGTTAATAGATTATCTAACACTTAATCAAATATTAGATAACATCCTAACACATCGGTATTATTATCATTCTTGGATAATTTTTCAATCACTGGGTCATATTCATTATGATTAAACACTTAATCTTATACCTTATAAGTTCTTCTTTATACTCTAATAAGTCAAATACTAATCCAACAACCTGGATTCTAAATTTAACAACCAAATTGCCAATCCAGCAGACTGGATACAGAATCCAGCAACCTGGATTCAACAAATTTCCAATCCAGCAAGCCAAACTGCAATCCAGCCAACTAGATTACAAATCCAACAACTAGATTGCAATCCAGCAAGCTGGATTTAACATATTTTCAATTCAGTAAACTTCTTTTCAATCCAGCAAGCTGGATTCATCAGATTTTCTAATCCAGCAAGTTGGATTCCATATCCGTTCACGAAAATACCAAATCAACTTATTATTTTTCTATCCTTTGTACAAACATGTATACACATATTTCATACACAAAAAGTATTTTTCCAAAATTTTCCAAGTTCCTTTGGTATTTTTTAAAAATCATTTTTAGTTAATTCCTTAAGAAATTAGCTACCTCGTGCTTAACTCCAGAAATTCCCATCTCTTGGCACAATCTTATACGTGTTAACGTGACACTCCAGTTTAAATTTCGTGGCCATCGGAGTTATAGAACTCCGGTTATAGCCATTTTTGTCGGAAAATCACAGAAATTGAAATGGTCATAACTTGCTCATTTTAACTCGGAATGAGCTCATTTTTGGACACAAGGTACTTTATACCATATATTTTCATGTCCCAAAAGGCTAGAATTTATTACATAAACTAAGTTGCCAAAAAAGCCCTCGCAAAATTTTGGGCAGCAACTTTTTGGCCAAAAACAGTTTTGGAGTCCTTTACTAAATCTTAAATAAAATGAGATCTATAACTCTGATTAACGATCCGTCAATTTTGTTGGATTCGTATCTTTCCGATCTACAATTTTCGTCTATCACAATCCATATTTGGACATGTTAAGCTCCCGGAATTTAGCCCAGAAGTGGCTGGTAAAAACTGTTGTTCTAACAGTTTTCTTAGCTTTGAGTAGTTTGGGATAACTTCCATAACTTGCTCATTTTTCAACCTAATTGAGTGATTCCAAAGGGGTTTTATCCTTAATACATATATCTAGCATCCCAAGAAAATAAATCACAAATATCCATCATAGATTTCAAAAATCAAAAGCTAGATCACACCTTAGAGTTTAAGCTTTCCGGAAATTTTTTCTTTTTTTTTTCTATTCCTTTTTGATTCAACCAAATCAACACCCAATATGTGTAGATCTAAATATAAAATACTCATCAACATGGATATCCATTGTTTTTGAGTTTATAAACATAAATCCAAGCTTTGATTTGGAAAAACTAAAATCAATTACATAAACTAGTTACCTTTGATCAAAATCTTCTTTCTTCTCTTTAATGGCTTCCATGGCCACTCTTCTTTCTCCTTTTCTCTCACTATTTCCAGCCGTCCCTCTCCTCTCTCTCTCTCTCTATCATGGATGCCGCCACTTCTTCTCTTTCTCTCCCTTAATTTCTTTCTCTTTCTTTCTTCTCTTCTCTTTCTTCTCTTCTCTTTCCCTTATCTTATTTTCTTCTTATCTTTTTCCTCTCTATCTTATCCGGCCATGTGGCCTTATCATCTACCAAGTTTGGTTAATTTTTTTCCTTGTCCAAAAATGTCCCTCCTTTGCCTCTTCTTTTCCAAAGATGTCCCCCTTTACTTGGATTAAATTTTGGGCTCTTTAAATTATTGATTGGGCCGACTCTTGGGCTAAAAATTGAGCCACTCCTTTGATTCTTTTGGGCTTTCTACTTAACATGTTTGGGCTATGTAATTTACATAATCCACTACCTTTCCATCTTATCTCACCTTAAATATTTAATTAGGGTATCCATTCCAAATATTTAGAATTTAAGTCACCACTCTTGTATATTAAATTCTATAACCCAACTAAACTTGTTTTAATTAAGTTATAAAATTAATAACTTGAGATAATAAAAATATATCTCTTAACTTAATATAATATTAATATTATTATTATCTCACATGTTCCTTAACAATTGGCTCGCTTGAGCTTAAAACTTAATTCCTTTGGCTTTTCCAAATAAAATATTTGGACTTCCTAACTAAAATGTTTGGGCCATAAAATTAATATGATCCATTACACTAAATTTTATCTTATCCTACTCATTTTATTAGGGTTTTTATGTACTCAAGTTAAATATAAATTCTTACCCAAGTACACTTAATTTCTTAACCCAATTAAACTTACATGCCCTTAATTTCTTAATCCAATTAGACTTGCTATAATTAGGTTATAAAATTAATTAACCGAGATGTATAAAATAAATCTCTTAAAATTAGTATATATTTTATATACCATAATTCTCTCATCCCATAACCCTTAAGTTATTTAATTCTTCATTCTTAATATATAATTAGGATCATACTAATTTCTTTTATTTGCCATCACATAATATTCGTATTCACTTACTCACATAATCATGAAATAAATTGTGACATGCTTCACAATTCTCTTAGATTAGGTCACTAGTATATATTTTTAATACTAGAACCACTAAATAACAATAACCATTTTGGTTATTTAATTCTCATACTTAATAACTTATTCAAGTTATACAATTCATATTGTATACTTAATTTTAAATTTTCTCATCCTCTCCATAAATTATTTTCAAACAATTTATTTATATACTAAATATATAATTTAATATATTCAATCATTTATTCAAATATGAAATTAATTTACTAACTTCTTGATACCAATATACATATTTACATATTGGATCTCCTCTCATATTTTTACTTTACACCATTTGGTATAATATTAGATATTATACCATTATCCATATAACATAATTCACTTCTCACACTAATTTTGACTTTTCTTCATAAAAGTCAACTGTTGACTTTGACCAAAAGTCAACTTTTACACATTTTGTGTTTACTGTCTATTCTGACTAATCTTGACGTTCCGGACGCAACCGAGCAGTCCATGCTTCAAAATTCTATCTCTAACTCAAATTTTGAGTTTTAAATTACTCCTTTCATATTGCTAATCGTATAAATTAACGACTTTATATTTATTCAAATTCTTATTTGCCAGTCAAGGCCAACGTTCAAGCTATGTTAATTACTAACATAGTTTTATCTTGATCCTTATATCATTAACTTAATTCAACATTCCTCTTGCTAAAATATTTATAGCACCTTACTAAGTATATATATTTATATACATATACTCATCTTCGTTTAACCTTACAACATCTCTTCATGTGAAATCTTATCTCCTTAATAAAATTTCTATATGTACTTATATAACATTTCTTAGACTATTCCGTTCACACCGAATTTACAGGTATCGTAATACCTTATTCTCGATATTCCTTCAAGTACATATTAATTCATTTCTAGGGTTTTGAAATTTTGTAACCCATATTTCTTTATTCTCATTCAATTAAGAAACCAAATAGGTTCTTCTTAAAAATTTTGAAATCCTTAAAATTCCTTCACAGAAACGTCAATTCCATACACTTATTTTCTGTCTAGGTTAATCTTATAACCTTTAATCCATCATTTTAGGATTTTAATAATTATCTAAATTCTCGGGTTGTCACAGTTAATTCATGTTCCTTCAAATCTTTATACTGTTGTTGAACATTAAAAGCGAAACATCTTTCTAATCATGATATATCTTCATTGTATATAAACTTGATAAGCAAATTAGTTGCTTACTTTTGCTATATCATGACATTTATTTCAGTTAAGCCCGAAGGATCGAATACGAAAGACAACGGCAAGGGCAAGGTCCAAGAATATATTAAAATGAGTGTTAATTATTATATTAACTGATGGAATTATTTATGTAAACCTTTTGTAATATTAAATGTGTGTTTAAGTTAAGGTAAAGAAGACCTTGAGATTATGTTTTGAAACTTTATTATAATGAATAATGTATGTTTATTATTCCGCAATAGTTTATAGAATGCTTATGATGATGATAGATCGTGAGCACTGAATCTGAGGTTAGAGAACCTGAATTTGAAGGCGTCACAAGTATAGTAATAACTTTCCTTCCTACCATTCCTTTGGGCTTGAGAGTGTTGTGAGTTACACTACCATAGAAATCATGGACTGACATTTCTACTCCATCTTCTATTATAGTTTCTTTTGTAATATCCTCCATTATAACTTTATCCTATACATCATCTTCCTCCTCCCCATGAATCATTTATAATCTAGTTGTGCGCTTATGACCCAAAGTGAATTTATCATCGCAATAAAAGCATAATACCTTTCTTCTCCTCTCATTGACCTCATTAATGGAAAATTTAGGTTTTTTCATTGATGGGGGTATTGACGTTGTTTTGGGAAGTGGTACTGGTTGATTTATAGTAATTGGAATGAGTTTTTGACTATGTAGGTGTGGGCTTAGGATTATGGTTGTATCTAAAATTAGTGGGGTAAAATGATTGGGTTGAGAAATGAGTCGTGGCTTGTCTAGGAGAAGGTTTGTAGATTTGATAATTATTGTTGACCTCTGCTTATTCTTGTTTAGCCAAAAATAAAACATTAGACAACAACCTTGGTTTAAAAGGCCAAATAACATCCCTTAAATTTTCCTGGAGACCACTAATGAAACTTGAAAAAAAATATTCCTCCGTCAAACCTCTTTGCTTGGTCACCATCATATCCATTAGCTCCTCAAATTCATCTTTATAAGCCTCTACCGTGGAAGTCTGTGAAAGTTTGTTGAATTCAGCTTGAGCATTCAAATGGTCAAAAGCACTAAATCTTATAATCACATCATTAATGAATACCCCCCCATGGGATTATACCCCTCTCAAATTGGTAGAATTGGTACCACAGTTTAATTTTTCCTTCAAAATGAATCAAGGCTAATTTGGTTTTTCGTGATTCTTTCATGGGATTGAAGTCAAAATACTGGTCACAACACATTACTCATCCTTAGGGTCATAACCATCAAATTTTTGGAAATTAATCTCAGGCGGCTTGTGAGGACCCTAATTAGAATTATGCATAGTCTGGGAAACTTCGTTTTGGTTTGGTGTGAAATTTTGCTAGAAAAAATGAGGTGGAGGGTTATTATACCTGGAAGGGGGCTGGTAAGGGGTAAATGTTGCTTTGTTCGACACTCTATTGTAGTTGGTTTCTCCTTCATCGCCATTACCATTAATTAGTCTAGATTTTATATCGACCTCTTTCCTTGGTTTCAACCCTAGAATTCATTGTTTAACGTCCTTTAGTGTATTTTCAAAATTTTCCATTTGCTAATTCAAAATCTCCCCGTTCTGTTTGATTAAATCATTCATCTCAGTGATGCGTGTCTCTCCTGAGAAGTGAGTCATTCATCCAAAGTCTTCCATCTTGTACTATCAACCATGTTTGACTACCCACAACAAATCCAAGGATAGCTTGCTCTGATACCAAATGTAACAGTTATGGGGGCTAAAAGAATACAAGATTAACTTCAACCACAACACAAACGAAATGGGGTAGAGATTATTTATTTAAATCCAAAATTGGTATCAGAATTACAATAAGATTAGAATAATGTTGAAAAACTGGACTGGAAATTAACCAAAATATCTAAAATACTGAAAGTAGGAACAAGGAATTAGGACAACTGAGGAAAAACATTTTTGAAATTCGTGTGCCTTCCCGCTGAACCTAAACTCCTTTTTATTCTTCAAATCCCCACTTTACTACTATAATAAAAAATAATCTCCAGATTACCTTGATTGTGTTAGAAAATTGAGAATGATTCCATACCTTAATTAAGGCTTCTATGATCTTAGAAGATCCCACTATATGCACAAGGAAATTGTGAAATTACGAGAGTAACCTCGGGTCGTAGAATAGTCGTTACATTAGGAACATAAATCAACTACGTACGTGAAATAAGATTGAATACAAAGAATGATATATGTGCTGAAATGCCCCAAGGAATTTAGTTTCTGTACTATGACTAGAACCGATATTACCTGGTTTGCGAAAGGTCCAAAAATGACCAAGTGTTCGATGGTAATCATGTTTTGATGTTCATGGGAAGGGGAAAATCTTAGTATCTTAATAGAAGTCAGCTGGTTGGTAGTTTTAGTATCTTTTTTAAGAATACATAGTAGTTCATTAAGCCTAAATAAAAATACAACTATGAATATCGTAAAGGTCTCTTGGATCACTCTCAAGCCCTAGTTATCTGATTCCTTTGTTTTCCAAGACTAGACTTTTCTTAAGCAATTAAGTACCTTTCTCTCTCTAATCTAACTCATTCACATCTTTTTTCCTTAATTGAATTGAAGAGCACATAAGTGTTTTAAGTAAGAAAATGATACATATCTCGACATATTTCATAATAATGTTGGATTATGATTATAGTGTAATATTAGATTGCACGTGTAACTCTAAGCGATAAGATAAAATAATATTGTGTTGGTCATTTTTTAATTCTTTTCTATAACGTGTTTTTACATACGTCGAAATTTAATATCGACATAAATTTGTGGTCATACATAGCAAGATTCATGTAAGTAAACACCCTGAATTAGAAAAGAAAATCGGAGTGTAATCTGTTCGTTCCATAAAAAATGTCATTTTTCAATAATAATAGTGTAAAGTGCCACACTGTTTTTAAGTATAACAATACAATTTTATTACCGTGCAACTATTACTGAACTAAACACTTATTATATTTAGGGATGAACATTGAATATATATTAATATTTCAAATTTTGTAAATAAAATTATGTTTGTAAAATAAAGAGTGCCAAAACAAAATTACTGTTGAAAACAAGCAGTATTAACAAGACGAACAAAATAGTAAAATTGGAACAACTTATCTGGTAAGTGAATGAAATTGAGGCGTAGCAAAGCTACTGTCCTAGAAAGTGATTCTGCCCCCATAGGTCATAACCTTAGGTACAAATGGGCTCCCTGGCGTTCTCCCTCCAGGATTCAACGACGAAATCTCCAATTGTGTGTACTCACAGAAGGAGACTTTGGACTTATCTATGTAGATTGCCTAAAAAATAATAACAAAATATATAGAAACAGGAGATAATTTTTGTAAGTGTATTAACTCCTAAGATTAGATTTGTATTTATAGGAGGATAAGAGGATAAGAGGAAAGGAGGAACGAAACGTTGAAAAATATGAATGTTGGTAGAGAAAAAATATAAATGTTGAGGCATTTGTTACGGCTTAATGAAGGAAAGTTTGCGGCTTAAGTAAAAAAATGCGTTAGGAATTTTAGCAAAAATAGTGGGCTACCTGGGTGCACCCGCGAGGCATCATCGATCAGATCGACACCCTCCCTTCGCGGGTGTAATGCGCGCACACACACATTAAGGTATTCTGGCTGGAAGTTCAAGATCCAAGCTTGCCCCAACCTAATTCCTTAGCCATCCTCATGTGCGCTAGCCCATCCTTTTTTTCTCAACCATGTTACTAAGCCTTACACTATAATGTACTAATATATGTCGACGTCGGAGATTTTTATTTATCCCTTTTCGTTACTTGTTTTTTGGTGCTCATTTTAGGTGAGATTTGTTTGAAAAAACAATTAAAAAAGGTCCGACATGTATAATGTCGACGATGGACTGTTAAGAGTCGCCAGTTGATTTTTTAAATGATTGTACTAACACAACCGAGAAAAGGTTTGCACATTAATCCAGTGATGTGACACTGCTAAACGGGTCTGTAAAACCGAGATTCATTAGGGTCCGGGGACTTGCTTATGCGGAGGGAAGGTGTTAGACACCCCCCGACATCCGTGTTGCCACGGTGATCGCCACTTTTCAAGAAACTGTTATATGAATGTGTGTGTGTGTGTGGGTCAATGTGCTGTTATTTGAAAGTAGTGCTATACCTCGTTCGCACCTATATAAATAGGGTTTGAGTTTATGTAAAAATTCAGTTTTAAACAAGATATATCAGTGATGTTTTATAAAAAAGGTTTTTCAAACCCTTGTGCTCAATAGTAATTGAGGCCTTTGATACTTCCATTTTATTATAAAATGTTCGGCTTGATTGCTTTTATTTTCGAGATGTGAAGCATCTTCGAGAAAATAATGTACAAAGCGATGTTGAACTCCTCGTGGGCATGAAAACCATCTGAGGAAATCCGAACACCGTAAATAAATTTACAAGCTGCTTACAGCTGAAAAGGTCCATCACGGGAACCGAATCTAGATTCAGTAGACTGAATCTGTGATCACATGATTCCTAGGCTCATATGATGTCGCAATTTGTATGAAAGCTGCAAGCAGTTATATATATAAAAGCTGTAAATATATATATACAGACATGATCAACCACCACGAAGTACCTCTATGGGAGATCAAAAATGTAAATATATAAAAGCGATATATATATATATATATATATATATATATATATGTGTGTGTGTGTGTGTGTGTGTGTGTGTGTGTGTGTGTGTGTGTGTGTGTGTGTGTGTGTGTGCAAACAATCAACCACCACGAAACATCTCCATGGGGGATTGCAAATGTAAATAAAGCTGTAAAAGCTATTAACCGCCACGAAGTAAACTCCAGGCGGGACGAAATGTACAGAAAGCAGTAAAAACGGTCAACTGCCACGAAGTAAACTCCAGGCGGGACGAAATGTATATATATATATATATATATATATATATATATATATATATATATATATATATATAAAAGCATTTAAATGCACCAGATGTAAGTCTAGGCTCATCGAACAGAGTTCGACACACAGTTCATATATATAAGTATATATATATACGAAAGCAATTAAACGCTTCAGACGTGAGCCCAGGCTCAATCAAGGCATAACTCGATAATGTTAGTCCATATATTTATATATAATATACAAAAGTAATAAAAGCCACGGACCGAAGTCCGGGCAAACACACACAACACGACTCTCAATGTGAAGAACAATGTTCAAAGATGAAGAGAAAGGCTTGAAAATGTGTAAGAAGGCTTACAGTGGGCTGCTAAAGAAGACTTCGATAACTTAAAATGGATGAACACTCGGCTCCTACAGATAAAAAGTAGCTATATATGAGCTTACAAGTGTTTAAAATGAGAAAACACTCAGTTTGGGGTGTGTACAGAGCAAATTGGATAGGGCTTCCTCGCCTTTTTCTCTTCCAAAATGGCCACCCCAAGCCCTCTATTAATTGAGGGGGGAGCCGTAGGTGTACCTGCGGCTTCCCGGGGTGCCCCGGGCTTCGCGAGTCCTATCATCTCGAAGTACGTGCACGCGGGTAACGTGATGTCCGCTCGAACTTTCAAAATTGTAATCCGGGCATCCGACTGAGGCATGTAAGACCTATTTTGGACCGCCGTTGTCGAGAGTTACGTAATGACATGGGATTAGAGGTTGTACGAAATTAGGAAGATGGGACCATTCCCTCCAGTCTTCATGCTTTAAATTCTATCCGTTACCATGCGTAATAGTCACTCAGGATTGGACTTCCTTGGTTCTTGTGGGGCATTGCTGTGTAGAAATGTATGTCTAAAATGTTGAGACGGCGTGATGTGGCGTCAAGGTGGCAAGATGATGACTTTGCCCCTCGTCGGGGTTATCTCCAGTTTGGACTGATAAAGTAGACGTTGCTCAAGGTTATCTCTGAGATTGGACTGCTGTAAGTGTTGAAGGTCCTCAGTGTCATCTCTGAGGTGTGCCTGTCTTCCTGGTGTTATTGCCAGGTCTTGTACTGAGTGCCTCGGTGTAAGAGTCGAGGTTAAAGCTTATTACATGTATTTAAAACAAGCATTTCTGGGGTTATCTCCAGAACTGCAACTGCCTTCCTTGGGGTTATCTTCAAGGTTGGAATCTGCCATTCCCAGTGTTGGGACTGAGACTAATTATCTCGGGGATATCTCTGGGATGAATCGGTCTTCTCCGGTAGAATTTCTGGTATTAAAACTGCAGGCCTCGGGGTTATCGCCGACGTTCTCGGTGTGTGTTTTGGGGTTGAGACTGAGCTTTCGGTAGTATCCTGACTGGATGTGAGCTGTCTTTCAGGGTTATGTCTGAAAGACGAATCTGCCCTCCTGCAATATCAATAACAGGTGTGCAAAAAATTTTGAGTGTCTACAGATGCCCCTCTTTATCATATTCATGCAATGCAATGGCATGGATAAGATAAAGAATCCTAGACACTTGAAATGCAACAGATAAAAATGATGGTATATGGAGCAATATGATGCAAGTGTATGATGCATATGGTTGATGCATATGGATGATGCATATGGATTGCTTTCCCATATACTGGGGATGATTGCCAGCTCCCTATTGCTTCTATCGGTGAGGGTAATGAATGTAAGCTTGGATGTATGATCCAAACCTATTAGGATGTTAACGTTGGGGCTATCACCAAAGTCCTTAATCCTGGATACAGACTTTACTCCAAAGATGTGCCTCTCATGTACAAGAGATTTGTGGGGATAAAACTTTGTCTATTTGAGGATGTACATAACATATTCCATCATCGATCCTCCCTGGTTTGTATCGCCAGGACATATCAATGTTTTGTTGGATTTACTGCCAATAGTATGTGTTGTCAAGACTGCTCGACCTTCGTTGACGTGTAAACCAACGGTTGACCATGCGTTGTAACCCCCGCTGGGGATCCATTTGATCCTCTGCTAACGTGCATATCAACAGATGAACTCCCTGATGGGGATGAATGCCAAGGCTGCTTGGCCTTTGTTGATGTGTGTATCAACTGATGAACTCATCGGATGGTTTCTGATGCGACGTTGGGTTTACCTGCCAACGGCTGAACTGATGTCAAGGTTGCTTGACCTTCGTTGACATGTGCATCAATGGAAAATATGCGTTGTAACCCCCGCCGGGAATCTGTTTGTGGACAGATGACCATGCATTGTAACCCCCGCTGGGGATCTATTTAATCCTCGCTGATGTGTGTGTCAACGGATAATATACGTTGTAACCCCCGTCAGGGATCTGTTTGTGGACAGGTGACCATGCGTTGTAACCCCCGCTGGGGATCCGTTTAAAAAGATTAGGGTGACGACCCTGAATTGATGGCATTGGACCTCTGTACGGTATTGTCGAATGTGATTTGCAATGACTTGGATCATCAATATAGTATACCCTGTGTTCGGGCGAATACCAATGAATGAGATGAAAGCCACAGTCAGGCGTAGAAAAATTAGGATTTCAGGCTATCCCGCTCAATCGCGTAGCATTTTATCCCTAATTTGGCCTTTTTAGTTTGTGAGAACTCCTTTGCAACTTGAACTGGACCGAGCCGGAGGGGTGGGACCCACGTAGGGGTGCCGTAGGTACACCTGCTACAGTCGCAGATGGACCTGTGGTCAACCGTGGATATTAAAGTCCTACAGGTTGCTTTCATAAGTCATTTTCAAGTTACGCCGCGAAGGAAATCTGAGAGTTCTTCTTTAGATCTGCTGAGTTCGGACGTCTTTCTGCAAATTTTGTCACCGTATAAGTGTTCTATACTGTCCTGGTAATGTATGCATGTACTATTTTCCTGTTTTTATCCTTTGGAAAATGACTTATCACATGAAATGCATCTAAGCACATAGTAATGATTATGTATGCTCAAATGACTTGATAAAAAATACTCAACATAGTAAATGTTAGTATTAAACCATGCTGAACATAATGATGCGAAGAAATTTGACTTTTAAAACAGTCAAATTGACACCTTTTTTCTGCTATTTCTTATCCTATTTGAGGACAAATGAGCAAAGGTGAAAAAGCAAAGTAATCCTGGTAATTAGGCTACCGTTATGGATTGATGACTTTGATTTTTTTAATGCAAATAGTATTTATATGACTGTGGGCAGGTGTGCTACTGAATGACCACCTAGTCATGCCTATGTGCATGTGGATAGTCCTATTTATAGAGAAAACTATGGCAAAATTTTTCCAAAATGTAAGCATTGAGTAGTCATGTATTTTTAACTTTACTGTAGACGTATGTTAAAACAATGCATGCATGCATGTAGTTATTGAATGCATTTTGAAAAGCTCCAGGTTAGAAAATACCACACCCCTTCTGAGGTGATTTAGAGACTTATTATCCAGATATTATGGATCCGGATCAGTCGAGTAGTTCCCGTAGGACCACTTCTGATGTACGGAGGAGGGCTTCTGAAGTGCCTCGACCCCGTTCTGTTAGACAGCCTCGTCAGTTGGTGGAGGCGATGATACGTCTAGTCCGAATTTATGTACCGAATGTCAAGGACGAGGAGGAGGATGTTCCTGTTACGGACCCCGCTCCTGCTGCGCATGTTCCCCATAGGGACCTCTCGAGTATTCAGGTGGCAAACTCAGAGCTTCTGGGTGATTTGAGTAGACATCCCTCGATGTATTTGCACGCCAACGAGGTATAAAGTTTAGATCTTAATATTCCTTCTTTCCTATTGATGAGGAGTAAAGGATTCTGATGTCGATCTGTATTTTGCAGGTTCCCGACTTTACATAGCCTCAAGGGAACTGGTTCAGCATTCACTCCATGTACCAGGCTTTGCATCCTGGCTATAGAGCGATTGTGCATGATTGGGGATTTGGAGCATTCTTTTCCATCCTTCCCCGTCGTTGTCCTTGGGGTTACCTCAGGACATTATCTGAGCGCTGGTTTCACCAGACTCAGTCTCTCCATTTATTGGACTGTGAGGTGATGATGACACCGATGGATTGGTGGTTTATCACAGGTATGGAGTTTGGAGGGGCGCCAGTGCCTTGCGCGGCTGATATTACCCTGACTACCATCAGATCCTTGTTAGGAGTTTCGGCGGAGGCGCTCAAGGGCATGACTGTCCGTACGAGTCTTTTGAGCGTAGATGGTATGAGTGGGCTATTGAGTGAGCCCATACCAGCTGATGTCAGAGTCAAGGATTGCATTCTTCGACGATTATTCCTGATGATCATTAGGGGCTGCTTCATAGCAGATAACTCTTCTGCGGTGTCGTTTACTTTGATCAGCGCCACACTACATGTGGATCGTATAGGAGAGTATGATTGGGGCTCCTATACCTTTGCCTATTTCCTCAGGGGCATGCGTATGTGCTCGCAGGGCTTAATCGAGGCTTGGTTAGGATTTTACCTATTTCTGCTAGTAAGTATTTCTCGTCATTTACCATATATAGATTAAGAGTGTTTGCTGACAGTAGATGTTTGCCTTTGTGTTGGCAATTTTGGGCCTATGAGAGGCTCCCATGCTTGTGTCCTGTGAACATGTTAGGATTGGATACCTATTAATGAGGACAACGATGGCATCATTCCATACTAGTGGAGGTCCCTGTAGCTGAGGGTTTCACTCATTATCGCCTACAGTTGGAGTTATTGACAGCGGATGTCATCACATGGATTTCATATTATGGGGAGCATTTGGCCATTGGATTTAAGGATGGGTACCCGACTGATGTCGAGTATGTGATTTCCACCCGTAGGGTTCCTCTCTTCACAGATGGAGGATGGAAACTCTATTTAGGAGAGCGTGCTATTAGGAGCACCACAGGAGAGATCCGTATACCGATCTTGCCTCCTGTCAGGCGTTATTGGCCTGTGTCGTAGTCACCCGTCATTGATATCCCATTGTTGGGTGTTGACGATTTTGCATTATCAGAGGGTCCTTGCACTCAGGATGTATTCCAGCATTGGTGGATCCCTCGTACCATTGGAGCCTAGACCCGCGCCACTCAGTTCATGGGGGATATGGTTCCAGGATCCGTGATGATGACGGATTGGCTAGCCTGTGTCCGAGATCCGATTCATGTGACACAGATTGACAGCTTGACCCAGCGACTGGACCGAGCACATTTCTTTATTCGGCATTTGGGCAGAGATCCGGCAGAGGCAGATTTGTTTGATCCTTCCAGCGTAGGAGTTGGCCCCTCAGATGACCCATTTGGCTTTGTCAGCGCAGATCCTCCTTTGTATAGGCCTGATATCCCTGTTGATAGAGATCCAGTGACTCAGGAGGAGTTACATCAGGTGGACAGGATTGATGACATAGATATTGACACCATTATCTTCTTCTGATGTGTATTCTCGTTATGTCTTTTAATAGGCCTCTGTTAGCTATTGGGTGACTGTGCCCCATTCTCACTATATCTTTTGATAGGCTTTGTTAGTAGTAGGGCGTTTATGCCCCATTTCCCTGTATTTTTAACTGTACAGAGATGATGTATATAGATGATGATGTATTTAGGAATGTATGTACTATCTTCTATTCCCTACATCATATTGCCATCTATTATCTGTTATGCATGTATCATGTTATGTATATGTATGTATGTCCAGATATATTCAGCATTGACCCCTGGATGGTATTATGATATGACCCACACAGATGTCTTCTTCGACAGTCAGCCGCATAGATCATACTCCACCATTATTGGTAGCATCCCGTCTGATATATTGGTATGATAGTATGTCACCCCCAAATAGGGTGACCGTAGATCAGCCGTTACAGCATACCATGACCCTTTTGATGTTTCAGGTTCCAACAGGATTTGTGGAGGGCATGCTAGATCACTAGGTACCGGAGAGGCAGGTTTTTTGGTTTGGGACCCAAGAGTTGACTCTGACTTTGGAGGAGTATGCACGTTTGACGATGTTGTCACTTGACAGACCTTGCGTGCATATGGCCATTGGCGACATAAGCCGTTAGTTTATGACTCTCACCGGGCTGAGGCAGAGAGTTATGCAGGATGAGATCACATCTGGCCATGTGATATCCCAGTATTTTTTGATTGACAGATTTGTCTATAAGGACAACTATGCTCAGTATTTTGGGGATTTCACCATACCAGAGGACCAGTGGCATTTGGCCAGAGTGGATGCACTGATGCTGTGTGCATTATCATATGTGTATATGCCACGATACGTTGATGAGTTGGACATCGGCATTATTATGGCAGTGAGAGCTCTTAGGGAGGGTCGCACCATTATTCCGATGATCATGGCAGAGACACTGAGGTCAGCCACGTTCTATAGTACTTACCTTACAGGGGTATTCACAGGTAGTTCGGTCATGCTATACGTGTGGTTTATGTCACACCTGAGATCGATTGGCATATTTAGACGACACGGGTATTGTTTCACCCATAAGATAGCTATGTTGTATTCCTTCCAGCCTACGGAGTGTACAGATCCTGCATCTTGGTCTGTTTTCTTAGCTGATATTGTAGATCCGTTTGCTATCTTGTCGTGTTCAGGGCTCAGTTTGCCATACAATTTTATTACTCATGCTCCGGGCATGGATTATCTCCTTCTGGCTGATTTGAGGGGCATGACTACCTACCACCCACTGGCCGTGATGTCACAGTTTAACTAGTTCTAGGATTTTCATCCTTTTAATGGGGCATTAGGTCAACGCTTAGCTTCTCGTCATCTATCAGTAGAGGACCGATCCCGTGTGTATGCTTGTTGGGATCAGCATGAGATAGCTGCTTTTTCTGTTAGCCATCCGGGTTATTCGCTAGAGTATTCTGCATGGATGGAGACAGAGATTTCATCGGCTGCGGTAGCATCCACAGTGCCGAGCATTGCTTCAGATGGTGGAAAGCCCATGGAGGACATTGATTCTCCCACCTAGGAGGAGCCATTTACTGGATTACCAGTAGCTCTCTTAGATTCTCCCAGTACTAGCACTGTCGTGATTCAGCATTCAACACAGTACTTTGAACAGAGTCTTCATTTGATGACCTTTGAGAGAGATCAGGCTAGAGCCCTAATGTTGACAGCTCTTGATGGAAGAGACGCAGCTCTGTTAGAGAGGGACGAGGAATTAGCACATAGAGATGCCACTGTTGTTGAGCGGGATGAGGCCAGATCAGCCAGAGATGTAGTGATAGTTGAGCGGGATAGCGCCATATCTGCTCAGGATGTAGCCGTCACAGATAGTACTATAGTGAGGTCCCTTACCACTGGCATGCTTGCCGAGATGATTGCATATATAGATGAGCATCGCGTCACCGTGCAGATGGCGTCGGACTTGCTGGCTCGTGTGGATATCCTTGTATAGGAGACCACATCATTACCTCCTTCTCCTGAGAGAGATGCGATGTTAGATCTGCTAGCTCGTATGCATACCGATCTGTAGATAGCCTTGTATTTTTCTGCACAGACTAGCTTAGCCATTTTGTCATGTACAGTTTACATTGTGTATATCAAACAGTATTATATATAGCAGGGAAATATATTTTTGATCACTTCCCTTTTAGATATGCTTGAATACTTGCTTGATATTTGCCTGCTTCTTCAGGGCTTGGGGTCTTGATGTATTCTGAATTCCTCCTTGCTGGATGGACATTGAGTTATCTCTGGATAGTTCAGAATAGATCATGGATCTGTGTGTATCCTTACCATCTTTGGTGTCTTGGGACTGGTTTCTGTATGGAAATGTGGAGAGGAGTATGGCTTTCCTCTCTGAGATTGATCGCACCACAGATGGTCGCCATTACTCCTATTTAGGAGGTGCCTAGTTAATTTCATCTCTTATAGATTGGTGTTACTCTTCAAGGAACAACCACAGCTTAAATGGTCACCGAGTCTCCTATTTAGGAGGAGGTCAGGTAATTCCATCCCTTTGGTTTGAAGCCAATGAAATGTGGTGGATTAAAGTTTGATCCCAGTACTGTTGACAAGTATTTGTGTTTTGGTAGGGGGTTAGATCGAACCATAAATGGCTGCCTACGTACTCCTGTTGAAGAGGAGATCAGGTCTGCGTAGTTCGAACCTAGTGTAAGAGGTTTAACGCTGTATGTGGCAGAATGGGTGTAAGAATGTTTTTGTTATTTTTGTTTTTGTAAGGAAAAGGGTGTATAAGTGTTTTTGTTGTTTTTGTTTTATTGCGACCGGGCCATATAAAATATGGTTGCGTACGTACTCCCGTGTATCAAGAAGATCAGGTTGACGTAGTTTGCCCCTTAGGACGAGTTAAAAAGCTTGATCCCATGTGCAGGTCAGACTGCTGGGAAGACAGTTTAATCCTAGTTTAAGGATAAACTGCAGGTGTGAAAAGTTTGATCCTATGTTTGTGGGGACAAACTGTAAACGTGAGAGGTTCAGTCCCTAGTGGGATGACCAAAGTTGTAAGAGCACAGTGAAGCCAGGCTGCTGGCTTAAAGAGTATGTTTCCCTGAGGGGCAAAGCATGGAAAAGAGTTGTATGTGATAAAGGGTTAAAGAACCAAAATGACTGGTGATCTGATGATCCAACACCAGGATGTTTGCTTGATGGTAACTTCAGACATAGTACCATTTCATGGTGTCCGAGTTGATGAGTTGTGGAAATTCATCACTGTCCATTTCCTACAATTTGAGAGCTCCTCCTGTCAATATTTCCTTTACAATAACCGGGCCTTCCCAGTTAGGGGCGAATTTTCCCTTAGACTGATCTTGGTTGTTGATGATCTTCTTCAAAACCAAGTCATGTTGTTTAAACTGCCATAGCCAGACTTTTCTATTGTAGGATCTGGCGATCCTTTGTTGATATAACTTACCATGGAAGATAGCCGCGGTTCACCTTTTATCTATTAGAGACAATTGGTGATACCTGTCTTGTACCCATTGGTCTTCATCCAGCTGAGCGTCTATCAACACCCTGAGGGATTCCATTTCTACTTTTATGGGGAGTACTACTTCCATCCCATAGATTAATGCATAGGGGGTTGCCCCAGTTGAAGTGCGCATTGACGTTCTGTAGGCTAATAGAGTTAGAGGCAATAGGTCAGGCCATCCTTTGTGGTTGGCGGACATCTTTTGCATGATCTTCTTGATATTTTTGTTAGCCGCTTCAACAGCACCATTCATCTTTGGACGGTAGATGACGGAGTTAAGGTGTTTGATGTGGAATTTATTGCATAACTCCTCCATCATTTTGTTGTTGAGGTTCTTAGCATTGTCTGATACAATTACCTCTGGTTGTCCATATCGACAAATGACATTATTTATGATGAAAGCAATGATGACTTCTTTGGTGACCCTGGGGAAGGAGGCTGCTTTTACCCACTTAGTAAAGTAGTCAATCATAGTGAAGATAAAGCAATATCCATTACTGGCTTTAGGCTCAATGAGCCCGATCACGTCCATTCCTCACATTGAGAAGGGCCAAGGTGAACTCATATTATGGAGCTCCTGTGGAGGGGCGTGGATAGCATTCTCATGAATTTGACACTGATAACATCTCTTGACGTGGTCATTGCAGTCAGCCTTGAGAGAGAGCCAGTAATGTCCTGTTCTGAGGATCTTCTTTACAAGTAAAGGGCCACTCATGTATGGGCCACATACTCTACCATGGATCTCATCCATGAGTCTCTGAGCTTGATCCTTATCCAAGCATCTGAGGAGACCTAGTCCTGCATCTCTCTTGTAGAGTGCATCTTCGCTCAGATAAAATTTCATAGCTAGTCGATGAATCCGCCTTTGTTCAGTCAGGCTCGCCTCAGCGGGTGTAGATCCATCTCGCAAGTACTCCTTGATATGATGATACCAAGGATGTTGGATGGGAGGTAGCTCATTCGATACTTCTCCAACATAGTTCCCATAGGTTGGTGCCTTTTGTAGGGCTAATGTGACGCTTGGCATGTGTTCCTTGTCAGGTATGTGAATCAAGGAGGCCAAAGTTACTAATGCGTCTATGAAGTCATTCCTATTATGAGTAATATGTAGAAAGGAGATCTCTTCGAACTCCGAAGCCATCTGTAAAACTTTTCGATGGTAAGGCAGCAAATGTAGTTCTTTGGTTTGATAGATTCCCGTGGATTGTTTGATTACCAACTCTGAATCTCTAAAGACAGTTAACCGCCTGATGACTATTGAACGGGCAAGTTTTTGCCCCATGATACAACCTTCATACTCAGCTGTGTTGTTGGTACTACTAAACTGCAATTTAACGACGATAGGATACTGCTCCCCCGTACTGGATACTAGAGCTGCTCTAGCTCCAGAACCTTCCATATTAATAGCTCCATCAAAATACATGTTCCATATTTGGCGTGTATCGTACTGATGGTGTTACTGAATTATCATTACCCCTTCATCGGGGAAGTATGTTTCCAAGGGTTTGAAATCCCCTGAAGGTGCTACGACTAGTTGATCCGCGATTTCTTGACCTTTAATGGACTTTTGCGTCACGTAAATAATGTCAAATTGTTACAGAATCAACTACCATATGGATAACTGACAATTCAGTATGGGCTTATTGAACACATACTTGAGAGGATCCACGCGGGATATGAGATGAATTGTGTGCCCATGGAGGTAATGTTGTAACCTCATGGCAGCCGATGCTAAAGCACAACAAGTTTTCTCAATCAGAGTGTACTTGTGTTCACTGCTGCTGAATCTTTTGCTGAGGTAATAGATAGCTCGTTCTCAGTTTCTATCGTCTTTCTGACCCAACATGCAGCCCATGGCATTGTCACTTATGGATAGGTACATGAACAGGGGAATATCATCCCTGGGTGGTACCAAAATAGGAGCTTTGACTAGCTACTCTTTGATGGTAAGGAAGGCCTCTCATCATTCCATTTCATGGAGGAGTTCTTCCTTAACAGCTTGAAGATAGGCTCACAGGTTGCTGTGAGTTGAGAAATGAACCTACTAATGAAGTTGACTCTTCCCAAAAATCCCCGTATTTCCTTCTCTATCTGAGGAATGGGCATTTCCGTGATGGCCTGTATTTTGGTGGGATCCAACTCAATCCCTTTATGGCTGACTAGGAATCCTAGCAACTTGCCTGATTTAACGCCAAAGGCGCACTTGGCTGGATTCAACTTTAAGTTGTACTTACATAACTTGTTGAAAAGCTTTTTGAGATGGTCTAAGTGGTCTTCCTCCATTCGAAATTTGACAATGATGTCATCCACGTAGATCTCTATCTCTTTGTGCATTAAGTCGCGAAAAAGAGCCATCATAGCTCTCTGATAGGTAGCTCCGGCATTGATATGGCCGAACGACAACCGTCTATAGCAAAAGGTTCCCTAAGGCATGATGAATGCAGTTTTCTTACGATTCTCTTCCGCAACCATGATCTGATGGTACCCTGCAAAGCAATCAGCGAAGGAGTACATGCCGTATTGAGTAATATTGTCAATGAGAATGTGGATACATGGCACGAGAAAGCTATCTTTAAGACAAGCTTTATTCAGATCCCGATAATCCACGTAAACTCGTACCTTTCCTCCAGGCTTAGGCATGTGAACGATGTTGGATATCCATTCAGGATATGTGGACACCATGATAATACCAGCTTGAAATTATTTCACAATTTCTTTTTTCACCTTTAAGTTCCACTCAGGTTTCAATCGCCTGAGTTTTTGCTTGATTGACTTGAATCCCTCTTTGATGGGAAGGCGATGAAGGACAATGCCAGTGGACAAACCCACCATGTATTCATGAGACCATGCAAACACATCTTAGAATTGGATTAGTAGTGTAACCATGTCATTCCTCTGGTTTGGGATAAGGTCAGAACCAATCTGGATTAACTTAGGGTTTTCTAAGGTTCCGAGATTGAAAGTGGTGGTTTGATCAAGGTTAGGTTTAGGTTTGTCTTCGACCCATTCTTTGATCTCTGGAGGCACCTCAATGTCCTCTTGTATTTCCATCAAGTCTGAGTCCAACTTTTCATCAAAGTTACAATCCTTGTGGAGAAGAGGCATCTTATCAGCAAGTATAGGCACATCTAAGTTCAGAGTCTTGAAACAAAATATGCTTTCACTTAATATATATGAAACTGTTTAATCATACAAAGTGTTAGCATGTACGGACAAAATAACTGCTAATACTGTACAGAAAAGTAAGCAGTTATGATATCTACAGGGCAAAAAGAAGTCCTGCCTATTTTACCCTTGTCGACCAATGCAAGGAGTGCTGCTCCAATTGGCAAGGGCAAAGTCCTGGTGGACTGCAGTGATGGAGGGGCTGTCATCGTCTTCCTTCTCCCGAATGATGACCATTATGTCTGGGCAAACATTGTCTGGGGTGTATCTGTTTGTATGTTCATCATGGACAATGATGCGTATGCCTGACATCATTCGGACGATGTCTTATTTAATTCTCCGTTCCTCTTCTTCCATCTTTGGATCTGGAACAAAGATTTCCTTCTCCTTTACCGGTATCGGCTTAGGAAATAACATAGCCATTATGTTGGTTGGCACCTTTACTAGAGATGGTGCGGACTCTGGATTTGCAGGTGGAGATAATCGTCGTGTGGCTGAAGTGGAAGGAATCTGCTTATGCTTATATGGATTCCTATAACTGGAGCTGGCAGAATAGCCTAGTCCGACTATTCCAGTTTGACTGGACACTTGGATCGGGTGCTTAATACCCTGATGCTCTTTACCCAGCCCTTGTCCCAGCTGGTGCCCCAATTACATCATTTCTTGAGTAGCTGCCATTACTTCGGCAGAAATTTTGGGTATGGGAAATGGCATCCCAATAGAATGGTATTGAGTGTTGCTCACTTTCAAAGCATGGAAACTGACCGGCTCAACATCGGAATTGAAACTGATGAGTGGCATGTCACCCTGTTGAGGACATTCCGGTTCAGCATTGACTGTGACTAGGCTATTGTTGATAACGTGAGTGATGCCATCGCCGTCCACGTGGATAGGTCTCTAAACCTAACACACTCACATGATGCAAACAGGGAAGCCTCTCATATTCCCAAAACTGGCTACACAAAGGCAAACATCTGCTGTCAGTGGACACTCTTAACCTGTACATGGGAAATCAAAAGAGAAATACTCACCAGCAGAAATGGGTAAAATCTTAGCCAAGCCTCTGTCAAGCCCTGCGAACGCATGCGCATTCTCCTGAGGAAATAAGAAAAGGTGTAGAAGCCCCAATCATACTCTCCAATACGGTCCACCTCCCTAGTGGCGCTAATCAAAGTGAATGACAGCGTGGAAGAGTTGTCTGCTATGAAACAACCCCTGATAATCATTATGAACAATCGCCGAAAAATGCGACCCCTAACTCTCACATCAGCGGGCATGGGCTCACTCAACAGCCCACTCATAGGATCTATGCTCAAAGGACCAGTAAGAACGGTCCTTCCCTTGAACGCCTCAGCCGGAACTCCTAACAGGGATCTGACGGCAGTCGGGGTAATGTTCGCCGTACATGGCACCGGCGCCCCTCCGAACTCTATACCGGTGATAAACTGCCAATCCATCGGCGTCATCGTCACCTCATAATCTAACAAATAGAGAGACTGAGTCTGGTGAAACTAGCGCTCAGACAATGCCCTAAGGTAACCCCAGGGACAACGACGGGGAAGAATGGAAAAGAACACCCCAAAGCCCCAACCATGCACAATACCTCGATAATATAGATGCAGAGCCTGATACAGGGAGTGTATGCTGAACCAGTTCCCTCGAGGCTACGTAAAGCCGGGAACCTACATCAAATGCAAATCAATGTCAAAGTCCTTACTCCTCGTCAATAGAAAAAAGGAACTACTCGGCTGGAATCGTCACAACAATGCCTGGAAGATCCCTACGGGGAGCATAAGCAGTAGGAGCTGGAGCCGTAACCGGTACATCCTCCTCCTCATCCTCAACATTTGGTACATTGACCTGGATAGGATGAATCACCGCCTCCACCAGACGAAGAGGCTGTCTAACTGAATGGGGTCAAGGCACTTCAGAAGCCCTCCTCTGTACACCTGAAGTGGTCCTGCGGGAACTACTCGGCTGATCTGGATCCATATATATCTGGACACAAGTCTCCAAATTACCTCAGAAAGGGTGTGGCAAATTCTAAACAGGAGCTTTTCAAATGCATTTTATGAATATATGCACACATGCATTACTTTAACATACACATACGCATATAGTAGAGTTAAAAATGCATGTCTACCCAATACCTAGACTTTTGGAAAATTTTTACCAGAGTCTCCTTTGTAAAAAGGACTATCCACATGCACATAGGCATGACTAGGTGGCCATTCAGTAGCACACCTACCCACAGTCATAAACATCCTATATGCATGACAACATCAAAGTCATAATCTATAAGGGTAGCCTAATTACCAGGATTACTTTGCAATAATACCTTTTGCTCATTTATCCTCAAATATAATAAGAAATAGCAAAAGAGGGTAGCAATTTGATTGTTTCAAAAGTTAAATTTTTTTACATCATTGTGTTCAACATAGTTTAATACTAACATTTACTATGTTGAATATTTTTTATCAAGATATATGAGCATGCATATTCACTACTATGTGTTTAGACACATTTTATGTGATAATTCATTTTCCAACAGACCAAAACTGGAAAAGAAGACATGCATACGTTACCAGGATAGTGTGGAACACTTGTACGGTGACAGAATTTGCAGAAAGATGCCCAAACTTAGCAGATCTGAAGAAGAGCTCTTGGATTTCCTGTGTGGCGCAGTATAAAAATAACTTGTGAAAGCAACATGCTATTTAAAACCACCCACAGTTGGCCGCAGGTGTACCTGCGGCTACCCTAGGTGGGTCCCACCCCTTCGATTCGGTCCAGTTCAAGTTACAAAGGAGATCTCACAAGTTGAAAAAGCCAAATCAGGAAAAAAAATGCTACACGATTGAGCGAAAAAGCCTAAATTCCTGGTTTTCATGGACCAAACTACAGGTCTACATGTCACTCATTGGTATTAGCCCGGACACAAGCTTACTATGCCAATGATCACAACTGTTGTAAACTACATTCGATAGTATCTCACGAAGATCCGATGCCGTCAGTTTGGGGTCGCAACTCCAAAACACATCTCCCCCAGTGGGAACTTCATACATTTCATCCGTTGATGCACATGTCGACGAAGGTCAAGTAACCTTGACAACACTCAGTCGATGGCAGGTAAACCCATCAAAGCATCGAAAGCCATTCAATGATTTTAGCCATTGATGCATGCATCAACGAAGGTCAAGCAGCCTTGACATCATCCCCAATAGGGATTTCATCCGTTGATGTACATTTTAGTGAGGATCAGGCAACCATGACAAACAAAACTGTTGGCAGTAACTCCAACAGAACACTGGAAATACCTGGCGATACAAACTAGGGAAGAACACCCTCATCGGGGAGGACCGATGATGGAATATGTTATACACGTCTTCAACAGACAGAATACATCCCCATAGGTCTTTCGTATATGAGAGGTACATCCTCAATGGAAAGTCTGTATTAAGGATTAAGGACTTTTGTGATAACCCCAATGTCAACATCCTGGAAGTTCCAGAGAACTTTGGAGCACACATCCAAGCAGTTCATCAGGGATATCTGTGATAACTCTAGGCCCCACCATAAGTTATGAGAGCAAACGGTCATCACATCCCGCTGGAAAATGGTCCAACAAACCACATACATCATACATTTGCATTATGCTGCAGTACATTACATCATGAATATCTTGTCATATTTCAAGTGTCTAGTATTCTTTATCCTATCCATGCCATTACACTGCATGAATATGATAAAGAGGGGCATCTGTAGACACTTAAAATTTTGCATTCCTGCTACTGACCTTGTAGGAGGGCAAAATCGTCTTCTAAAGATAACCCTGGAAGTCAAATCAACACCATCCCGGAGACAACCCTGGGATACTAAATTTTTCATCTCGGAGACAACCCCGAGATATATTGTTGCAGTCTCGGAGACAACCCCGGGATCTTCAGTTTCAACCTTAGAGACAATCCCGAGGAATATAGTTCCAGTTTCGGAGATAACACTGGAAAAGTTTTCCATCTCGGAGACAACCCCGAGATATTTAGTTCCATTCCAGGAGACAACCCCGGGAGTTTCAACCCCAACCTCGGAAACAACCCCGAGGCATATAGTAGCAGCTCCGGAGATAATCCCGAAAATGCTTGTTTTAACCCCCAGCGATCAACTTCAACACTCGGTGATAGCCCCGAGGCACTCAGCTCCAAACCTAAAGATAACTCCGGGAGGACATGCATTCAGCACTTGCAACAGCCCAATCTCAGAGATAACCCTGAGCAACGACTGCTAAATCAGCCCTGTAAAGCCCCCAAATCCAGGTAATTGAAACTCAAACTCGGTGCTTCACGATGCCATTTCTATGAGCGGAATAATATTAATAATAATAACAGTAATATAAAGATCAACTTAATTTACATATTTATCAGAGTCTGAACCCCAAGTACGTAACCTTTAAACATTCATTACAACCCATGATAGATAATATATATCATACTTGTCTTAATAAAGTTAACTATTACATAACATAACATTGCGTTCATTCAGCAACCTTTCCCTTTCCCTTGTTCTTAGCAGAGCTTTCTGGTTGTTCACACTTAGCTGAAAACATTTAAATTAAGCAAGGATGAGCATTTGAGTGCCCAACAAGTAATAGCAATTATATATATATAAGCTGAAAGAATTTAAATATTTTCTTTATACTACCCTTCTACAACAGATCAATAGTTGTGAAGTAATCTGTACCGATAATAATAACATAACAACCCTCTTTCAAATTTTTGAAACTACGTAATGACTATAAATAGGGTTAAGGTGACATGCTATGAACATTGTTTTTAATTTTTGAATAGGTTAAACAGAACTTCATCTGTAAACCGTCATAACTTATGGGCGCGGGGGTGATCAGCCCGTTGTACCCTGTATTGATCAATACTACATGCAAGAACGATATTATCGTTCACTCTGTCCACCTTGGGTGCATAAAAAGTTTTCCCGTGTACGGGATTTTCATACTTGTCGGGGTTCCAAACCAAAGGTTTTACCTTGTTCAACAATAATCTATAATTCAACATATATATATACGGGTAATTAACAAAGGTGTATCAATATGTGATTAAATACAATGATTATCCAAGTGGGGACACTTGTATAACCATTTATAGAAATTAACGAACAAAATATATATCTAAATTACCATATACTAACATGTTGATAATCAATGAACGTATATAATATATATAACAATAGGGTTAATAATCTGTACAATAATAATATAATTCTGAAATATTCTTACTCATGTCCATTGCATAAAGAAAATGCAAAGGTAAGATACTTGCCTGATTCGCTGCTTATAATTCGCAACTTAGTTTTATCTTTTAAATAACCACCTATCAGTAATAAGATCATTTTACTGATTAGAATAACATATCTCAACACATAACACTGCTTATTACAGTCAGTACATAACCTAATCACATTATCACATATGTTTAACAACCATTGAATTACAAATAAACACATATCTAATTAAATTATCTAAGTTCAGATCAATTTCTGAAACATGTCGGTCTACCGACGGCTTTATCGGGTAATTATCGAGTCTAAGACTCTATTCTGTAACTCAATATCCGTAAGTATCACTCATATTATTTTTAAATGGCTTATAATAATTTTAAAACATTTATTATAATTTATCATGAATTTTTAAACACTGGAATCATTTTTAAATGATTTAAATATTAAATAATTCTATTATCATTAATATTTAATTAATATTAAACTATTAATGAAAGTATTTCCAAAATGTTAAAGTTATTTATAATAACTCAAAATACTTTTAAAGTATTAATATTACCCTTAAATAATTTTTAAAATAATTAAAATTATTTTTAAATAATTACCACTAATATTTAAATATTAATATACTATTTATCAAAATATTAAAAGTCATTAATTATAACTTAAAATATTTTTAATTCATTTATATCCTTTCTAAATGATTTTTGAATTAATAAAACTATTTTTAAACTAGTTATTATTAAATAAATTTAATATCATTAATAATTAATAATCATTAATATTAAATTATTACTGAAATTTTTCTTTAAATATTAAAAGTTATATTTTATAACTTAAAATACCTTTAAACACTTTATTTTCATTTCAAATGATTTTTATAATAATAAAATCATTTTTAAACTAATTTATTTAATATAATTATTAAATAACCTTAATATCATTAATAATAATTAATTAATAAAATTTATCTTTAAATATTAAAAGTTATATTTTATAACTTAAAATATTCTTAAATACCTTATTATTATTTAAAATAATTTTTAATATAATAAAATCATTTTTAATCAATTTATTTAATTCATTTAGTAAATACTTAATTATCATTAATATTAATTTATTAATGAATTTCATCATAAAATATTAAAAGTCATTAAAAATAACTTAAAACATTTTATTATATCATAAAATAATTTTAAATGTTTTTTTAAATATTAAAATCATTTTTAAATAATTTATTTAATATTATTATTAAATAAATTAAATACCTTTAATATTCCAAAAATATTAAATATTTATGAAATATATTTAAAATAAATAAAAACTAATTTTTGGAATTTAATATAATTTTTAATAATTTATTTTGTATTTTTAATATTTAAAAACTATTTTTTTCTATTTATTTAATTAAAATAATTAATTTTTAGAAATTAAATTAATTAAAATACACTGTCTGTCGCTAAAGACCACCTATAGTGACAGAACTGTCGCTATATGTGTTCTTCATGCAAACCTAGATCTTCATACACAGTTTCGAGGGACCATGATTGACCAGGTACACTAATCGGATCATGATGTTTGAGTGAATGTTTCTGGTCAGATTGTGTAGCACAAATGTAAAACTACAAGACCCAACAAGAAACACGATCAAACAACATCACAATCAGAAGATATAAGCCTGCAAAGTGGCTGTCAGACCTGTTCTTCATTTCTGGGTTGCCCAGAAATGAAAAACAGTTTGACTGTCCACCTTTGGGCTTCTATAACTTGAAATCCGTGTAATGGTTTTGTGATATAAAAGTTTCAGTGTGTAAACAACATGTAGGACACGAGATCTGTCACACAACATCAACAAAATCACAACACAATCGTCAGATCCGGACCGGTTAAACCTTGTCAGAGACCGTGTTCATCTGTTTTCTGGGTTACCTAGAAAACAGAAAACATGGTTAAGTGGCCTGGTTTGACCGTCCCATAAATCTAACCTGTTTAATATTAATGTGATCTAAAGACACTAGAATGTAGTATAACCAACACACTACAACATGGATGCAAGAAACATAATGAAACAACAAAGATCTCATAGCATACTACAAGATCAAAGCTTAAAACAACAAAACTAATTAACAGAAAGAGATTTACACGACCTGACATTTGGTTGTCAGTCACAAAAAAATATTTTCCCAGATTTTTGAAAAACACCAAATCCGAGCCTCTAGATGTTATGGATCTAACATCTAGCAACCCTGATCATCATTATACACCATATATAACATGCTTAACAAAAAAAATCTAACATCTAACAACAGATTTTTGGTCAAATTGTATGGCTAGGGTTTATACCTTCTTTGATCAATCTTTGATTCTGTGCTTCTGATTTGGTTATGGTGTTCGTGGGGCTTTGATTTGGGACTGATATACTACTATATTTCGTTGGTTTTGAGGGAGAGAAAATTAGTGGAGAGCAAGAGCACAAATGAGCAAAAATGAGACTTTCTCTCTCTCTTGATCTATATATACTAAGCTAGATACATAAATTGGCTGGCATGGGTGGCTGATCTCAGTGTTTTTAAGGCAAAAGAGTTGTTACATTAGGTCACCAACTCCACCTAATGTCAAAACCTACAATCTAGCTTCAATAATTCATAAAAGAGTATAATGGTCTTTTGTATTTCCAATTTAATGGCATTCTTGTCATCCTTGCAAACCTTTAGGGTTTGACCCTTAGGGTTTAACCCTAAGGTTTAGCACAAAGCATTTGCAATTTCTAGCAATTTGGGTTTGAACAAAATAAAAAATAAAATAAAAAATCTTAGTTTCTAAAATTTGTAATTAGGGTTTTCTTAATTAAATTAGTTTCTAATTACTTTATACAAGAATATTAGGATTTAATATCACTAATTATAATTAACCTTGCTAAATTAGCAATTAGGGTTTATACGTTTGGTAATTAGAGTTACCGAATTATAATTAGGGTTTCCAATTACTAAATTAGGGTTCTACTTTAGTAATTAGGGTTTAAAAATTTAGGGTTTTCAATTGTAATCCTAATACTTGTTAATTAATCAGATTAACACAATCACCAAACAATCTTGAACTCTAATTTGGGTTTCAAATTAGGGTTTAACATTTAAAATTAGGGTTTTTAATAACTTAGAGTTTTCTAAAAATTATTTAGGGTTTCTAAATTTTTATTTAGGGTTTAACTAATTAATCATTTAATACACAACATAAAACCTATAACATAGCTATATAATAGTCTTAACTCACAATTGATTTTTAAATTAGGGTTTTCCACAGTAAAACTAGGGTTTAACCAACTAATATTAGGGTTTTAAAATTATACACCATAATTGACCAACCATCCTCAATACGTACATACAGTACATATTTATAGCACTGAAAAATCAAAATATAATTAATATTATATTATTATTCTCATTCTTTGATAAAAATCCAAAATTAGGGTTTGGATTCCATATCTGATTTATTTTTTCATATTTACCCTTAATAATTAAGGTAAAATAATTAACTTAATAATCTGTACTAAAATTCATATAATAGAATAATTATTATAGTTATTCTAAAAATCACTTCATATATTATTTAAATAATATATGATTATATTTTCATGGAAAATAATTAATAAAAACTTTTCTGCTATAAATTAATTATTATAAGAATATACTTTATAAAAATCAATAATTCTAAAATAAAATTATTTGTAAATATTCATGTAATAAATATATTTTTATTTATCACATAATTACATATACACATTATCTTGTACAAATCCTCATTCTTAAAATAAAAAAAAAATTTATACGTAATATTTCTGATTTAATTATATAGAAAATATCGGGTTGTTACAAGCCCAAACCGGAGATGACCCCGGTGAGGGGCAAAATCATCATTTTGCCACCTCGATCCTACATTGCGCCGTCTCAGCAAACATTTCAACATACATTACACACAGAAGTGTCCTATAAGAACCAATAGCTCCAATCCCGAGTGACAACTACACAAGACAGCACACCGGATATAATTTGAAGCTTGAAGACCTGGGCATAGTCCCATCTTCCCGACTTTGTACAACCTCTTATCCCATGTCATTGCATAGCTCTCAACAACAGCATGCCGTAAAAGGTCTTATACACCTCGATCGGATTCCCAAATTGATGTTCTGAAAGTTCAAGCAGACATTACGTTGTACGCGTGCACGTACTTCGAGATGGCAGGACCCGCGGAGCCCGGGGCACCCCGGGCAGCCGCAGGTGGATCTGCGGCTGTCGCAGGTACACCTGCGGCTCCCCCCTCAATAAATAGAGGGTTTGGGGCAGCCATTTTGAATAGAGAAAAGGCGAAGAAGCCCTATCCAATTTGCTCTAGACACACTATAACTTGAGTGCTTTCTTATTTCAAACACTTGTGAGCTTATATTTAGCTACTTTTTTACCGGCAGGAGCCGAGTGTTCATCCATTTAAAACTGTTGAAGTCTTCTTTGGCAGTCCACGGTAAGCCTTCTTACATCATTTAAAGCCTTTTCTACAGTTTTTGCATACATTGTTATTCACGTTGAGAGTCCTGTTGTGTGCATGTGCCTAGTTTTCGGTCCGTGGCTTTTTATTTCTTTTGTGTGTGTGTGTATATATATATATATATACACACACACACACACACACACTAAAATTATCGAGTTATGCCTCGATTGAGCCTAGAGTTATATCCGGAGCGTTTATTGCTTTTATATATATACTTATATATAAACTGTTGTCGAACTCAGTTTGATGAGCCCGGATTTACATCCGGAGCGTTTATTGCTTTATATATATATATATATATATATATATATATATATATATATATATATATATATATATATATATTTACATTTCTGTCAGGCCTGGAGTTTACTTCGTGGCCTTTTACTGCTTTATTTACATTTTGTCCTGCCTTGAATTTACTTCGTGGCGGTTGATCGCTTTTATTGCTTTATTTACATTTTTCAATCCCCCATGGAGGTGATTCGTGGTGGTTGATTGTCTGTATATATATATATATATATATATATATATATATATATATATATATATATATATATATATAACTGTTTATAGCTTTCATACGAATTGCTACATCATGTGAGCCTAGGAATCATGTGATCACAGATTCATTCTATTGAATCTAGATTCGGTTCCCGTGATGGACATTTTCAGCTATACATTGCTTGTAAATTATTCACGGTGTTTGAATGTCCTTAGATGGTTCTCATGCCCACAAGGAGTTCGACACTGCTTTTTATCTTATTTTCTCGAAGATGCTTCGCATCTCAAAAAATAAAAGCAATCAAGCCAAACACATAATAAAATGGAAGTATTAAATGCCTCAATTACTATTG
This sequence comes from Panax notoginseng, assembly GCA_016801055.1. Lineage (NCBI taxonomy): Eukaryota > Viridiplantae > Streptophyta > Magnoliopsida > Apiales > Araliaceae > Panax > Panax notoginseng. Next base: position 41,720,895 of record CM029017.1, on the reverse strand, counting down.
AGCACAAGGGTTTGAAAAACCTCTTTTATAAAACGTCATTGTTATATCTTGTTAAAACTGAACTTTTATACAAAATTCAAACCCTTTGTATATAGGTGCGAACGAGGCATAACACTACTTTCAAATAATTGCACATTGACCCATACACACACATGCATTCATATAACAGTTTAAATTGAAAAGTGGCGGTCACCGTGGTAACATAGATGTCGGGGGGTACCTAACACCTTCCCACCACATAATCCAGCCCCCAGACCCTAATGAATCTTTGTTTCACAGACCAGTTAAATAGTGTCACATCACTAGGTCAATGTGCAAACTTTTTCTCGGTTGAGTTGGTGCAACCATTTAAAAATACCAACTAGAGACTCTTACAGTCTAATCATCGACATAAACATGTCGGACCTTTTCATAACTTGTTTTTTCAAACAAATCTCACCTAACATGAGAACACCAAAAGACAAGAATAGAAAAGGGACAAATAAAAATCCCGACGTCGACATATGATATTCATTAGTTATGTACATCCGATACACAAATTCGATACGTAAGTTTATCATACATATATGATTCTAACTTAACCGTATAATCCTATATATAAGTCATTACATAATTTACATACACATAACACAAAATCAGTTTGCAAGACTATGTAATTAAATAACATAGTTCTTAATCATCCTTTGACTTATCGTTTGAAAGTTTATAAACACATCTCAAACATATGATTCTATCGCTAGCATACTTATTGATACTTTGAATACTGCATTTAGACATGTATTATAGATTAAGACAACAATACAACATGCATCACATCTCAGATCACAAATAGATTAGACAAACCAAACTGCAGGGTGGCGCAGCTGCGCCCTGGTTAAACTTAGGGGTTTAATATATACCCATATCATATAATCCATGTACATTGGGTTCACATAATTTAATATTTACTGCAGATAAAATAACTCAGTTAGGTATTATTGACCGAGTATTTCCCATAGATATTATTATTGCACATATATCAATATTATATCACTGTCCAATATTAAATGTTCATTTTAAACATTTAATCCCTTTCTAACTTTCTGGAATACACAGTTAATTAATTAATTCTGTATTAAAAGGTCACATATGATTTTATTGTGCTACTGATTACCTCATACCATTCAAATGTAATCTTATCATATGATTTTAATGATGTCACACATTACAATAATATTCTATTTAACAGCCACTGTAATAACTAACTTTTCAAGTTCTGGCCACTGGCGCAGCTTCGCCAGTTTGTACTGCAGAGAGGGCGCAGCTGCGCCGGTCCCTGGCAGTGTCAAATTGGTTTAGCTCTATGCCATTTCCAACCTCTATCACCATACTAGTTTCACATGACATGAATTAACTTCCATATTAATAATATTACTAGTTAAAAAGTCTATTCATTTCAACGTGAAATTATGTAGTTACACATAATTAATTCTTTCACTTATTAAACCATTTCTCTTTTAATTCACTTAGTAAGTTTCTTTGGCCTTCATTATTCCACACTAGGCAAATTCTCATAAGCCTTATATCAAGCTCTTCACCAATCTCACAACATTACTTTACTGTCGTAGCGTTCAACAGTTAACTTAATTTAATAGAGTTTCTATATACCACGACACAACAATACTTATTTATACTCAAGTAAATATTCGACTTTCATTAATTTATTCATCAATAATATTTGGAAATTCTCCGGTATTGCATCCTCCCCCCTTATAAAAATTCCTTCCTCAGAATTGGTACAAGGTTATACAAATAAATGATAGTCCCTCCTCATCTTATCCTCTAATTTCCACGTGGCCTCCTTAGCGTCGTGGTTTCACCAAAGTATTTTTACAAAAGATATACTTTTATTTCTTAATGTCTGCTCTTTCCTATCTAATATTTGGATAGGAATTTCTTCATACGCCCGATTCTTCTCCACTCGAATAGCTTCGTAAGAAATCACGTGTTTGTAGTCAGGCTTGTACGGATGCAACACAAAAATGTGAAACACGTTATGGATGTGCTCCAACTCAGGTGGTAATATAACTTTGTATGCCACTTCGTCCACTTGCTTCAATATCTCGAATGGTCCTATATACCTCGGACTCAATTTTTCCTTCTTGCCAAATCGTATCTTTCCTTTCCAGGGAGATACTTTCAAGAATACGTAACTTCTGACTTCAAAGTCGTGGTCTTGACGATGTAAATCTGTGTATTTCTTCTGGCGATCTTGTGCAACTGTCAGTCTGGCTCTTATCACTGTCACCACGTCTGCTGTTTATTAAACTAATTACGGTCCTAACATCTTTCGTTCTCTGACTTCATCCCAACACAACGACGTTCTACACTTTCTTTCGTAAAGAGCTTCGTACGGTGGCATGCCGATACTCACATGATAACTATTGTTATATGCAAATTCCACTAAGGGTAGGTGATCGTTCTAATTTCTTTTGAAGTCCATCACTAAAGTCCTAAGCATGTCCTCCAACGTTTGTATCGTTCGCTCAATTTTTCTGTTTATCTGTGAATGATAAGCAGTACTCAACCTTAGCTGTGTTGCCATATTCTCTTGTATGCTTTTCTAGAATTTTGACGTGAAGTGCAGATCTCAATCGGAGACAATCGACACCAGCACTCTATGTCGTGAAATAATTTCCTTTACGTACAGGCTCACTAACTGATTTAAATTATATCAGATCTTGATCGGTAAAAAATGAGCCATCTTCGTTAGACGATCTACGATAACCTAAATGGCATCAAAACCTTTCTGTTTGACTGGAAGTCCCACCACGAAGTCCATGGTAATGTTTGATAAGTAGGTTTTATACCTACTTATCCGGTATCTGTAACTTGAATTAGTTGCTTAATCTCATGTTTCTTAGTTACTTTTCATGCATTATGTGTTTATTTTGTAGATTATATGCTTGGGTATGAAAACACAAGAAAAAGGCGACTATTGGCATGAAAAAGCAAGAGAAAGCAATTCGGAAATCTTTTGGAACAAAATACACAAGCAAATGCAAGAAGGGAAGATTGAAGGACTTTTAAAACCAAGTTGGATGCATGTTCTTAGCTTAGAACTTGGAGTATACTATAGATCTTCTTCTTAGCTTTTCGGAACATCTTGAATCATCCCAATCGGAGTTCGGATGCAAGAGTTATGGCCTTTTTATCAACGAAGATCAAAGCTAAGAGTTCTCATACTTGCAATTTACACAGCATCTACTTCAAGTTAAACTTCAACCTTCATCTGTTCATTATTTCTCAATTCTCAAAGAATAAAAGTTGTATAGCTCGTCGATATCTTCGATTTGATAGGTGGCAGACCCCGTAACTCCTCCGGGATCAAAAGTTATGGCCGTTTTACTATAGGACACTGTGGTAGAAAATGGACCCCCGACGGGGCGGGCTTTTCCTTAACAAAACCCCCGCCGGGGTGGGCATACCTGCTGTAAATCAGAACCATAGTCCATCGGGGCGGGCCCTTTTAGTGTATAAACGCCCGCCGGGGCGAGGGTACGCGCAGAAAAGACGAATTTTGGTCAAATTTGAGTCCGGGAAGGATTGTTTCGATCCGATTGACTCAAGGACTTCCAAGAGGACTTAAAGACATATGAAGAGGCTTATAAATAGAGGAGAATCACAATGATTAGGGGAGAGATTAGATTGTATAGTGGATTCTATTAGATTAGATGAGAGTAAATTAGATCAAAACCCTAGTTCTAATGAGTTTTGGAGATTGAAGCAACTTGGAGACCATTGAAGATTCAAAGTAGGAGCGAGGAGGGAGCTTTAAATCTACAGATAATAGATTATATCTTCTCATCTTCTTCTATCTATGTCTTTTAATGTGTATTCAATTGTGGACTCTTAATTTTAATTCAATAATCATGAACTAATTCTTTGTTTGAGATTACAATGGATCTTATTGGGTAGTTTACTTTGATAAGCTTCTTTGTTAGTCTTATTAGCTATATTTGGATTATCTATTATGATTTGGACTTAATTGCTTAATTGCCTAGCTAACAATTACCGTGATAACTATATGAACTCGAGAGATGAAGTATAGATTTAGATCTGATCATGATAGCATATGTTTGTGATTTTTGCATAGATAGAATTCATGATTCGTGTTTAGGATAGAGATATGCCTTTACGCCATATGTAGTCTAATAAGAACTTGTGCTTAAACCCTTTTTAATTATAATTCACATAGAGATATAGTGGGTTAGTTAGTTAGGGTGTTCAAATTAATTCTATCATCTGTGGATTTGATTTGATATGAGTATGGTGCATTGAGAGATGGCCATATTTTACTTTCGTGTTCTTGATTAACAATCCAGTATAAATAATTTGGCTTAGCAGGAAGTGTGTCGATTTAAATGAAATAATAAGTGAAATTATAATCTTAAGTCTTCAATATCTTGTTTCATTCTAGGGATAGTTAGTAATAGTTTATTTAATTATTTTAAATTAAATTATTAAATCATTTGTTTAAATAAGATTAAATTGGTCATAGGTTAGTAATTGGTAATTCTTATTAAATAATTCTCTGTGGGAACGATACTCAACTTATCACTTTATTACTTGTTGACCACGTATACTTGCGTGTTGTGTGTAATTAAGTTTTACCCAACAAGTTTTTGGCGCAGTTGTCGGGGAATTAGTTTAATATATATTTGCCAATATCAGCTTCAATCAAATTAGTCTCAATTTAAATATTTTTTTTTTCGTTATTTATTTTTATTTTATTTTATTATCTTCTTTTTCTTTCGTTTCAGGTACCATGGCTGGATTCAATTATCAAAGGCCATATTCGAGTATGACTCAACCAAAGGAGCGGGGATTGATGGACTCAATGTATTTTCTGCATTATCAGCATAACTTGAGACACTTTCGAGGAGGTTGGGCGTTGTTGCATCCCAACGTAATCGAAGGATAGCAGTTAATTGCAATTATTGTGCTGGTAATCACCTGAGTCATCAATGCACCGTTAGTTTTGGGCCGGGACAAAACGGTGGTGAATACCTCAACGATTATACATATGCTAATTATCATCAAGTTTGGGGGTATCATCCAGATTCGTCATGGAGCTATACTTATGAAGACCAATACTACGTTCCAAATCCAACATACACACCAGAATTTTCATGTCCACCTCCAATGCCACAAGAAGAAAAGCCAAATCCGAGGGATGTAATATTGAAGGGCATAGCAACCCTAGAGGAGATGAGGATTAGCCAAGAGCTATCAACCCAAAATTTTAATAATCGAATGGAATAACTCGTCACTACCTCAACCAATGGTCCTCAATACATGGCTTCCAAGACTGAGACAGATAATTCAAGGTTGGAGGAATTGTGGTCCAAGTTCGTAGCATCAAATGAGGAGAGGAGGATTAATCAAGAGCGGTCAATTCAGAATCAAGAGACATCAATTCAAAATCTGCAGAACCAGATGGATCACATGCTCAAAGCCCTGAACAACTATCAGCAAAATAATTGGTGTTATGATGAGGATTCCGAGATTGATGAAGTGTCCGAGCCATATCTACAACTGGATGAGCCACGAGATGTTGAAAAAGAGGAGAAAAGTGGGGATAATGAAAATAAGGTCAGTAAAGAACTAGCTATGAGTCCCAACGAGGATGAGCCGATGTTATTAGTGCCCCAAGTTCCTTCTCCGCCACAGATCAAGGGTCCAGTTAGATTTGCAAAACCGTGCCCGCTTGGTAATCATGTCGTCGGCAAGTCTCTTTATGACATGAGAGCTAGTACAAATGTGAAGCCATGGTGGGATGAGGAGGAAAAGATAGAAGAAGAGCCCATTATTCTTGCCAAGCTTCAAAGCCCCAATCGAATCATAGGCTCAACGAACGGAAAAGCACCTAGTTATTCAACATTCTCAATTGGGCACATAATTAAACAAAGCATGCTAGGTGACTTTAACTCAATAGCCATCACAAATGGGAACCTACCAAAAGCTATATTATTTCCGATGGATGGAGGGTTTCTCAACTTTCGAAGAGGAATTGGATAGCATTGACCAGACAAAGTCAGGCTGAAAGACTGTAAATCAAGCGCTGACTGGGAGGCAACCGAGGAATTTTTATATTTATATGCTTTACTATTTTATTTAGTAGATATGAATTAATTTGCTTATTAAGTTCTCTTACCAATCCAAGTGCTATTCTAATCCATATTGTCTCTCTTCATTGCAGGTATTGGAGGTTCAATGGATAGGAAAATGATCGTTGCCGCCATCGCCACCATCACTTCACGCTTAGCTGATTATAGGGAAGTTCTCGTCCACTTCATGCTTTATTTTACAATGAGGACATTGTAATTGTTAAGTTTTGGGGAGCTAATTAGTTTAGTTTTGCATGTTTAATGTAGTTGTTTTAGTTTTGCATAAGTTCTCATGTTTGTTTAGTTTAGTTTAGGATTATTATATGTTTGCATTCATGTAGTGTAAGTGCATAATAGTTTGCATAGTAGAGTAGTTATGAATAGTTTTTATTTATGTCTATAAAAAAAAATTCAAAAATATTAGTTAGTTACTATGTTCATTTACATGAATCCAGTTGTTAGATAGTTTAAGTTTATTTTGGCCAATGATGAAATTGGAATTGGGTAGACAAGTATAGTATTGACTTTTAGAGCTTTGATGTGATTTCTTGTTCTGAATTGAGTCTTTTTCTGTTTGAAACTGGTATAATAAGGATAACACAATAAAAATAACTTGTTGATTGATTGAGTTTAAATTGATACACAATGGGATTCTGAAGGATAATGCTAGTTTGAATAAAAGAATGACAAGAATAAGTAGTGATGGCTAAAGTTAGACAAGAACCTAAGTTTAGGAGAATATTTGGGGTATATAAGTTATAAAAAAAGAAAAAAAAGAAAAAAAAAGAGAAAAAAAAAGAAAAAAAATGAGTATGAATAAACACCGTGGCGTACTTGTCTAATTTTGTAGCCTTTGTTACTTGAGTAAGTAAGCCCGAGAGGATTGTCTTTACACCTAGCGCCCTAAGGTCTTAATGGTCTGGGAGTCGTTGGTCGAAAGCTCGTTAAGGTAGTATTGAAAAGCCTAAGGGAATATGACATTGCATAGCTATGTGTATATAAAAAAAAGAAAAAAAAAGAATAAAACAGGAAATAAGAGCAAAGAGCCCCCGTGGATGAAAAATAAAGCATAAGTATCCCATGTTGACCCTCGATATTGGTAATTGTTTGATGTTAGTTGGATCTAGCTTATTTTTGGATTTCATGAGTTTACACTGTATGATGCCTTCGAAGAGACTTGTTATGTGTTAAATTTGATTTTATATCAGTTAACATTGTTGTGGAGCACACACGCACTATATTAGTGATAGCAGTCTAAGATTTGATGATTGATTGAGAAGTTATTGATTGGTTTTGATATGATATATTATCGTGTTTACTTGATTTTTCTAAGGCCAGTTGAATAGACTTGTTTCTGTCATTACTGCTGGATTCGTAAGCATGTAGATTAGTTGCATTACATAGCATTATTGTTTTGTGTTTTTTCTTGAGGACAAGTAAAGGTTTAAGTTTGGGGGTATTTGATAACTAGGTTTTATACCTACTTATCCGGTATCTGTTACTTGAATTAGTTGCTTAATCTCATGTTTCTTAGTTACTTTTCATGCATTCTGTGTTTGTTTTATAGATTATATTCTTGGGTATGAAAACACAAGAAAAAGGCAACTATTGGCATGAAAAAGCAAGAGAAAGCAATTTAGAAATCTTTTGGACCAAAATACACAAGCAAATGCAAGAAGGGAAGATTGAAGGACTTTTAAAATCAAGTTAGATTCATGTTATTAGCTTAGAACTTAGAGTATACTGTAGATCTTCTTCTTAGCTTTCCGGAACATCTTGAATCATCAGAATCGAAGTTCGGATGCAAGAGTTATAGCCTTTTTATCAACGAAGATCAAAGCTAAGAGTTCTCATACTTGCAATTTACACAACATCTAGTTCAAGCTCAATTTTGACCTTCATCTGTTCGTTATTTCTCAATTCTCAAAGAATGAAAGTTGTAGAGCTCGTCGATATCTTCGATTTGATAGGTGGCGGGCCCCGTAACTCCTCTCGGATAAAAAGTTATGACCATTTTACTAGAGGACACTGTGGCAGAAAATGGACCCTCGCTGGGGCGGATTTTTCCTTAACAAAACCCCCGCCGAGGCGGGCGTACCTGCTGCAAATCAGAACCATAGCCCACCGGGGTGGGCCCTTTTAGTGTATAAACCCCCGCCGGGGCGGGGGGTACACGCAGAAAAGATGAATTTTGGTCAAATTTGAGTCCGGGAAGGATTGTTTCGATCCGATTGACTCAAGGACTTTTAAGAGGACTTAAAGACATATGAAGAGGCTTATAAATAGAGGAGAATCACAAGGATTAGGGGAGAGATTAGATTATAGAGAGGATTCTTTTAGATTAGATTAGAGTAAATTGGATCAAAACCCTAGTTCTAATGAGTTTTGGAGATTGAAGCAACTTGCAGACCATTGAAGATTCAAAGTAGGAGCGAGGAGGGAGCTTCAAATCTATAGACAATAGATTCTATCTTCTCATCTTCTTCAATCTTTGTCTTTTAATGTGTATTCAATTGTGGACTCTTAATTTTAGTTCAATAATCATGAACTAATTCTTTGTTTGAGATTACAATGGATCTTATTGGGTAGTTTACTTTGATATGCTTCTTTGTTAGTCTTATTAGCTATATTTGGATTATCTATTATGATTTGTACTTAATTGCTTAATTGCCTAGCTAACAATTACCGTGATAATCTATATGAACTCGAGAGATGAAGTATAGATTTAGATCTGATCATGGTAGCATATGTTTGTGATTTCTGTATAGATAAAATTCATGATTCGTGTTTAGGATAGAAATATGCCTTTATGCCATATGTAGTCTAATAAGAACTTGTGCTTAAACCCTTTTTAATTATAATTCACATAGAGATACAGTGGATTAGTTAATTAGGGTGTTCAAATTAATTCTATCATCTGTGGATTTGATTTGATATGAGTATGGTGCAGTGAGAGATGGCCATATTTTACTTTCGTGTTTGTGATTAACAATCCAGTATAAATAATTTGTCTTAACAGGAAGTGTGTTGATTTAAATGAAACAACAAGTGAAATTATAATCTCAAGTCTTCAATATCTTGTTTCATTCTAGGGATAGTTAGTAATAGTTTATTTAATTATTTTAAATTAAATTATTAAATAATTTGTTTAAATAAGATTAAATTGGTCATAGGCTAGTAATTGGTAATTCTTATTAAATAATTCTCTGTGGGAACGATAATCAACTTATCACTTTATTACTTGTTGACCACGTATACTTGCATGTTGTGTGTAATTAGGTTTTACCCAACAATGTTCTCCCATTTCCACTCTAGTATTTCCAACCGTTGAAGTAAACCACTCGGCCTCTGGTGCTCTGCTTTGACCTGTTGACAAGTAAGACATTTACTAACGCACTTCGCGATTTCTCGTTTCAAATTGGGCCACCTCAAATCTCAGTACATCTTTGTGCCTCCTAGATGAACGGAATACGTCGTATTGTATGCCTTGTGCAAAATTTCTTCCCTCAACTCGGTTACCGCCGTCACCCACACTCTCCCTTCGAGTCTCAAAAGATCGTCTTTATCCATTTTGAATCTCTCTTCTTCAATTTCTATGATCCTCTTCCTGATTTTCTTGCACTCTTCATCCTTCTCTTGTGATTCCTTTACTCTGTCCAACAAGGTTGGACGAGCTTCTACTACAAACAATTTTTCTTCAGACCTCCCCGGTCCCATTACTTCTATCTCCAATTTCTCTATTTCCCTTATTAACTCCTCCTGAGTTATTAGTTGAAACAACTTCTCTCTTCCTTTCCTGCTTAGTGCGTCGGTTACTACGTTTGCCTTTCCCGGATGATAAAGAATATCGCAGTCATAATCCTTGATTAATTCTAAGCACCTCCTCTGACGCATGTTCAACTCCTTATGTGTGAAGATATATTTCAGACTCTTGTGGTCCGTGTATATCTCACATTTCTCTCCATACAAATAATGTCTCCAAATCTTTAACCCAAATACTACTGCCGCTAACTCTAGGTCATGAGTAGGGTATCATTTTTCGTAATCCTTCAACTGCCGCGATGCGTACGCAATGACCTGTCCATGCTGCATTAGTACACAACCAAGTCCTCTGTGCGACGCATCACTATACACCACCGATCCGCTCGTATCATCTGGTAAGGATAATACAGGCGCTTCGCTTAGCCTCTTTTTCAGCTCCTGAAAACTCTCTTTGCACTTGTCCGTCCACACGAACTTCACCATCTTCCTCGTTAGGTTGGTCAACGGGGTTGCTATCTTAGAAAAATCCTAGATAAATCTTCGATAGTACCCAGCTAACCCTAAGAAACTTATTACTTTAGTTGGCATCTTTGGCTGATCCCAATTACTTACTGCTTCTACCTTTGCAGGGTCTACTAAAATTCCATCCTTATCCACCACGTGTCTTAAGAATTGAACCTTCTTCATCCAAAATTCACACTTGGAAAACTTTGCATACATCTTCTCCTTCCTTAGCTCCTCCAAAACCATCTTCAGATGTTCGACATGTTCTTCTTCCATCTTTGAGTAGATCAAGTTATCGTCGATAAAAACTACTACAAATTTATTCAAGAATGGCTTGAAGACTCGGTTCATCAAGTCCATAAATGCTGCTGGAGCATTTGTCAACCCGAATGACATCACCTGAAATTCAAAATGTCCGTAACAAGTTCAGAACGCCATCTTTGATATGTCCTCCTCCCGTACCTTTAACTGGTGATAACCCGTCCGTAGATCTATCTTCGCGAAACACTTCACTCCCTTCAGTTGATCGAAAAGGTCATCTATCCTTGGTAATGAATATTTATTCTTAATCGTTACTTTGTTCAATTATCGATAATCGATATAGAGCCTCATCGATCCGTCTTTCTTCTTTACAAATAACACTGGTGCTCCCCAAGTAGACACACTCGGCTGAATGTAACCCTTATATAGTAACTCCTGCAATTGTAACATCAATTCCTTCATTTCTACTGGTGCCATACGATATGGGGCTTTCAAAATTGGTTCAGTTCCCAGTGCTAAGTCTATTACGAATTCGATTTCTCTGTCTGGCGGAAGACTAGGCAGATCGTCCGGAAATACATCTTGGAATTCTTTCATTACAGATATATCCTTAATTTCTATTCCCTTTTTTCGAGTATCATCAATGCAAGCTAAATAATCTACACATCATTTCCTTAACAATTTCTTGGCCTGCATCATCGTAAGGCAACATGATTGCTTAAGCGATGAGCTACCATAAAACACTACCTTGGACTTATTCGGAGTCTAAAGGCTTACACTTTTATTCTGACAATCAATTATCGCAGCATGGTTATACAACCAATCCATCCCCAATATTACGTCAAACTCTCCCAATCTTATCGGAATCAAGTCTACGCTTAGTTCATGATCTCTAATGTTTAGTCTACAATTTCGGTAAACATATTCTACAGGGATTTTTTAATTATTCGCAACTTCTACGTTCAAAGGAATTCCTAATCGTTCTCGGGGTAAATTAAGTCGACTAGTAAATTCCTCAGATACAAAAGAACAGGTGGCACCTGAATCAAATAATACATATGAATTTATATTATTGATTGGAATAATACCTGACACCACGTCCTTCGCAGCTACTGCATCCTGAACAGTTAAGTTAAACATTCTAGCAGTTGGACGGTTGGATGGCATTGGTTCGTCAATCATCAGTTTATTGCTTCTCCCTTGCTAGACACTTCCTCTGTCGCTCCCTTTCTTTGGGCAGTCCTTAATCAGGTGGTCCGCCGAGCCACAAGTGAAACAACCCTTGATCTTCTTGGGCTTCGGGCAGTTAGGTGAAATATGTTCTTCCTGGCCGCAGTTGTAACAAGTACTACGCCCTTTCTAGCACTCGCCTTGGTGATACTTCCCACACTTCGGGCATCCCTCTGCCCTCTTCTTAAACTCTCCACGAAACTTCCCCACTTAATTTTTGTGATTTTTGTTGTTGGTGTTATTCTCCCACTTCCTCTTTCCTAAATTACTTCCCTCACTGCTACTTCCTCCACGACTATCTCCTCTCATGTTCTTACCCTTCTTTTCCTTGTTATACAAACTCAAAGCTTCACTACCTCCCTCTGCAATAATGGCCTTTTCCAGCAATGTCACAAAAGAATTGATCTGAAGAACTGACACCTTGTTAAACAACCAAGGTTTCAGCCCTTGCTGAAAACGTCTAGCTTTCCTCTCTTCATCTCCTACTTAGTGTTCTGCAAAATGGGCTAGCTCATTGAACTTAGCCGCATATTGTGCCACCGTCATATCTCTCTGCTTAAGTTCTAAGAACTTAACCTCCATCATATTCTTCATGCTTTTCGGGAAATAATTCTCGAAAAACAAAGTCTTAAATCTCTCCCATGCTATTATCCCTTCTCATGCTCTTTACTGATTCGCCTCTCACCAGTAGTTTGCCTCGCCCCTCATCATGTAGATGGAAAACACCGTCTTCTAGACTTCACCCACATGAGCGATGGTGAAAGCCTTCTCCATATCTTTGATCCATATTTGAGCCACGATCGAAGTGGTAGTACCTACGAATTTTGGAGGTCCCACACTCCTAAAGTTCTTATAGTTTATGACTGGAACTGCTTGGGGATTGGGGTGATCAGGTTCATTGTTCCTTCCCCTAAGAGCCTCCCATAACAAATCTACTAGCCTTTGAATAGGGTCTACTTGTTCTCTCTCGTTATTGACTGACTCTTTCGGTGTCGCTGGTCTACGTCTTGGCGGCATTTTCTGCATCACAAAATTTTCATTTTTTTATTATCTTGTTTTATTACTTAAACATTTCTTAATAAAAAAAGAATAAAATTTTATAACACGTTTCTGAAATAAGATCATTTATATTCATATGCCAAATCAATACATCAACATGATTATTCCTAGCATACTTCTATAAATGTCAACACATATCCCCTAATATCTCAAAAGATGGGGACAAATATTAACATACTACCCCTCTAATATTTAACAAACATTTGGGGTTCACATAGCTATCCCATATCTCACACAAAAGATTAGGATTGCAATAACAGATCATAAATGGCTACCAACTACTACACTAAACTACTAACACCTACACCTCAATCTATCATCCCGCGCTCCACAGTGCTATTGTACTCCTTTTGTGTTATATGCGCCACCAAGTCTCGACTTATGGTATGTCGGGTCTGTCCCTACTCCGCTGGGTAATGATATACACCATCAATCAATCTCTCCATGGCCGTACGTAAAGCATAGCCCATCTTGTTCATCTTTCTTCTATTGCATCTCAGCTCATCTTCCAGGTCTCCTACCCTATCATTAGCTTCTTCCCACTTCTCCTCGAAGTGGATCCTTTCCATCACCTCCATCTCTAGCTGTGTTCGGAGAACCTCCTTCTCAGCTTTCTCACTAAGCTCCCTCTGCTCAGACTCCTTTAGCTTACCTGCCAATTCCACATTCCTAGCTATTGAACGGTGAAAAAGAGTGCCCATCTGTACTCTTACTTCCTTGCGATACCCAGGCTCTACTTCCAACTCCTGCATCTTTAGTTGCCTCTCATGAGCCTCAGTCTCTAACTCCTCGACTCTACATCTTAACTCCAAAATCTGCTCCTCATACTCCCCTAGTATCTGATCCTCAAATGTAGTCTCATCAAGATCTTCTGCGGGCTCATCCTCCATGGGTTCCTCCTCTGGATCCGACTCTACTGGAAATGGCTCCATTTCCTCCTCCTCATCATCATCATCGATAAGAGCCACTACAAAAATGGGCTCAACTATCAATGGTGCCTCATACACCACGTGTATGTCACGCGACTCCTCCTCTATCACTCTATATGGTCCTCCCAAGTCTGTCATTCTACAACCACCAACATAAGACAAAACAAACAACAACTCCATTAGAATGTTAAATAAACATAAGTTCATTGTATAGAATGAAATTATATTCCATAACACATTAAGTCTCTCTCTATGAAAACTCGACATGAGTTTCATCGCTTCCTATCTTCTAAGTTATAATCTAAGGACTCTTGCTCCTAAGGTTTATAACTACAGCTTTGATACCAACCTGTGACGCCCTCAAATTTAGACCACTTGCATCTCGAATTTTGTTCATCACATACTATAAATCTAATAACTAAATAAAATCTCAAGCAACGGAACTTACGGAATAGATTACATTTATTTAATATAATCGTTCATGTCCCAAGGTTTCGTAACTTAAACATTTCTTAATACCTTAACATACTTAAACAAAGTTTAGACATAATTAATACATAACACAGTTTATGTCTTTACATATAGTAATATTTCTAGACGAATATGAACTACTCCATAGCTTTGCCCTTGCTCTTATCAGTGCCTGAGGGTCCGCCTTACTCTGTCTTAACTGAAATGTTTTTAGGGAAAGCAAGAATAAGCAACAAGTTTGCTCAGCAAATAATATAGCAAAAAGGGTGCTCAATATAGTTTCAATGTCTCAAGGGTATAACAATAATGATAGTTCAAGGATAGCAAGAAGTATCAATGGATCTCAATAATAATCGCTAAGGATAGAAAATATCAATAAGATTCAATACTTAATCATTTCGAGAACTCAAATCAATGAATATTGAGCAGTGACTAAGGACTATGAACTTCTACAAGAATTAACAGTAATATACTGATAATCCAACAAAAATAAGTACAACAGATGATCAGCCTAAAGTACCCTACATTATGCATATCGTTTAATCGTACTCAAGTGCGCACATCGGTCTCTTAAAAAATATTGTTTCCCCTTCAAAGAAGGTTGTTCATCTCAGTTAATACAAGATTCTGCACCAATCAATTGGTTTGGATCGCTTTCAAATTATGATTTAGGTCTAGCCGAATCAAAGGGCATAGACAACTCTTTAAATGTATATAAGAACAATTATAAGTTCAATACTCGAAATCAAAGTTCAAAGAGTATAAACAACTCTATTCTAACTATGAAGCATTATGTCATAAGATAAGAATCGTACTTTCAATTGTTTACTTGTACAACCAATAATAGTACAAGCTTAAGTAATGCTCAATAAAGAGTAGGGTTCGAGTACTTGCACAAATTCAAAGTTGTGTAAGATATCAAACTTGCATCAAAGAAATAGGGTTTAGATACTTGCCTCAAGCGTAGTTTACCAAAGTATAGGTAATCAATACTTTTCGAACCCTATTATAACATAATTACATATATAGGACATTCATTAGTTATGTACATCCGATACACAAATTTGATATGTAAGTTTATCATACACATATGATTCTAACTTAACCGTATAATCCTATATGTAAGTCATTACATACTTTACCTACACATAACACAAAATCAGTTTGCAAGATTATGTAATCAAATAACATAGTTCTTAATCATCCTTTGACTTAACGTTTGAAAGTTTATAATCACATCTCAAACATATGATTCTATCGCTAGCATACTTATTGATACTTTGAATAATGTATTTAGACATGTATTATAGATTAAGACAATAATACAACATGCATCATATCTCAGATCACAAACAGATTAGACAGACCACATTGCAGGGTGGCGCAGCTGCGCTCTGGTTAAGCTTAGCGACGACACACCTGCGCCGTCCTCTAGCCTGGCCAGAGTTGAGCTTTGTATTTCTTATTTCTGTCCCATTCCTTAACACACTAAGATAATTACACTTATCATGCATACATGCTAGATGACTTTACATACATGTATGACCATCCTAAGCTCACCTTTACATGTTAGGGTCTTAGTTTAGGATTTCCAAGGAGTTTAGGCTCAATAGGGTCATAGAACCACAAGGCCTACTAGGTTAACCATATGCACATGCGAGATGGTCATATAAACTATAATATACATGCTCGCAAGTGTTCACATTATTTATTCATAGCTAGCATCGTTTATCACTTTAAAACATGCTTAAACTCATGCGTGGTTAACCTTCATTATGTCTAACACATAAGAATCATGTTTAGAGACACAATGAACATAAACATGCCATCTTAAATCTTCAGAACTTAACTTACCCACACAAATACAATTTAGTTTGAAGAATATCCGAGTTTGCTATTGAAATCATTTTAAACTGTAAACAATGCAATCTAACACATACAAAATATATTTAAATCTCTTTTCATGTATAGTTAAGTCATGTTTGCATACTCACAAGGTCAGAACATATTCCATGTGGTATTCATGGATCTTAGTCTCAACATGTCAAGTTTTCTTTGAAATAGTCATTTAACTCAAAGCCTAAACAAGTTGGTCATGAACAAAGGAACTATAAATCACCACTCATGCTCATTTATGCTCAGAAGTCAGTCATATATGTATACTGTCATGCTCAGAATTTGAAGAGTACAAGTTCCATCCAAACTCATTTTCAAAAATTTAAGATTTTGTTTATAGAACTCCTACTAAACCATGTTGGACAATTCATATCCCATAAGGATGTTTTATACCACATGTTATACTTCTTTTCATTCATGCATAGGCCGTAATACCAGGTTAGAAACAACACAGTACAACAGAAACCAGAATCCGGTTCTGGGGACTGGCGCAGCTGCGCTGCACCCTAGTACAAACTAGGCGCAGTTGTGCCTTTCCTGGACCAGAACCAGAAAGGTGCTCTGTTCTGCAGAGTATCAACCCAACTTTGATTTCCTCAGTTTAAACATGTTCAAGTTCATTATTAGAGGTTCCATACATGTATACACACTTCACAAACACTTTAGTAGGACAAGTCCAAATCTAATTTGCAAGAATTTAGTAGAATTTCCATGATTTGCAAACATTGAAATTAAGTATTCAAGCAAGAATTTTACCTTCTTTGTAGCTTAATATGCTTAGTTCTTTCTCTTTGCACTATCTAGACTCCCTTTCAATTACCAGCAACTCACACTCTCCAACTTAGAATTTGACAAACAATTTTTACAGTAACAGGAAATGAAGAATGGAGCTGCCCTTTTATAGAAGAATTGTTATCTAGTTAATGACTTTGCTCAAAGGTTAGAATTCATAAGGTAGAAGAAGAAGCCAATGGTTAACAAAGGGTTATTCAACCACCCAGTATCAGCCATCTTCTTAGCCATCATCACCTAGCTTCATAGCTACTGTACAAGTTTGGCAGTTTGCGTAATGAAGGTATAGGTTACTGTTTGGGCTAACTGAGTGGAACAATGGTTTAAGTGCTCAGCAATTTGGTCAAAAAATGCTTAGTTTGGTTTCTTTGATTTCCAAAAATTTAATTTTAATATGTTAATGCTACTACACTATAAAAAATTAGGGGTTTAATATATACCCATATCATATAATCCATGTACATTGGGTTCACATAATTTAATATTTACTGCAGATAAAATAACGCAGTTAGGTTTTATTGACCGAGTATTTCCCATAGATATTATTATTGTACATATATCAATATTATATCAATGTCCAATATTAAATGTTCATTTTAAACATTTAATCCCTTTTTGACTTTCTGGAATACACAATTAATTAATTAATTATGTATTAAAAGGTCACATATGATTTTATTATGCTACTGGTTACCTCATACCATTCAAATGTAATCTTATCATATGATTTTAATGATGTCACACATTACAATAATGTTCCATTTAACAGCCACTGCAATAACTAACTTTTCAAGTTCTGGCCACTGGCGCAGCTGCGCCAGTTTGTACTGTAGAGAGGTCGCAACTACGCCTGTCCCTGGCAGTGTCAAACTGGTTTAGCTCTATACCAGTTCTGACCTCTATCACCATACTGGTTTCACATGACATGAATTAACTTCCATATTGGTAATATTACTAGTTAAAGAGTCTATTCAGTTCATACTTGGAATTATACAGTTACACATAATTAATTCTTTCCCTTATTAAACCATTTCTCTTTTACTTCACTTAGTAAGTTTATTTGGCCTTCATTTTTCCACACTAGGCAAATTCTCATAAGCTTTATATCAAGCTCTTCAGCAATCTCACCACATTACTTTACTGTCGTAGCGTTCAACAGTTAACTTATTTGAATAGAGTTTCTATACACCACGCCACAACAATACTTATTTATACTCAAGTAAATATTCGACTTTCATTAATTTATTCATCAATAATATTTGAAAATTCTCTGGTATTACATTTGATGCTATAGGGATATGCAAATACCACTCCAACACTCTTGGTCATGACACAGAAAGTTTTTGGGCACTTCGTCACCTGATCCAAAATATGATTTACAGCGGTGACCTGCAAATGGTAAATAGTGGTAATACTTTACTTGAAAAATAGGAAATATTTCCTCCTGGAACACAGAGATGGAGGGAAATGGTCGCAGTCATTTCTTGTGAAAAGGACACAACTGTCATACCCCTTACAATTCAGGGAATGAGGGATAAAAGAAGAAAGAACCCTTTGAAAGTGGCTGCACCAAAACTATTGATGCTACCATTCAGGCCGTAATATCCCTTAATCAGCTTGAAAAGAGTCCCATGGAATTATGGGGAAAACGAGGGATCAACATCAAATGACACCACGATAATATCAAAGGAAAACCTGATGTATCTACCTTAGAGAGTGATAAAGCCAGTCACTGAAACCAAGGGGAAAGTGCCGAAGGAGAAAATTGACGAATTCCTCAACAAAATGGGGCATAATGAAGCCAAGATAGTGCAGAGATTAAGGGAGGCACCTTAACAGATATCCATTTTGAATTTGATCTTGTCTTCTGAAGATCATCGCAAAGTTTTAATACAAGTGCTGGAAGGAGCCCACTTGTCGAAGGCAGTGGATACAGAAAACTTTCATCACTTGATAGGTGATATTTTCAATAGCAATGTGATATCTTTCACTGATGATGATATACCAATGGAAGGAACTGATCATTGTAAGTCATTGCACATAGCAGTGATATCCTCTGGGTATATGATAGGATGAGTATTGGAAGATGGAGGATCATCCTTGAACATCTGTCCATATGACACTTTGGAAAGAATGAAGATTAATCCATGTGGAATCCGAAGCAACCACATAGTCATAAGAGCCTTTGACGGGTCTCAACAAAATGCTGTAGGAGAAATTGAACTTCCAGTGGAGATCGGTCCATATACCTTCTACATATCCTTTCAAGTGTTGAACATCACCACATGATATAATTTATTGTTGGGGAGACTGTGGACTCATATGGCAGGAGAAGTCCCATCCACCCTTCACCAACAAGTCAAGTACATCATCAATGACAATCTGGTCACTGTCAATGCCGAACCATAATATTTTGTCTATGTACAAGGTGACATGCCTTTGATCAACCTTAGTGAAGGAGTAAAGCCAGCCAGTTTTCAAGCCTTTGAAGTGAGCAATGCTCGTTATCAACCTATTAGGGCTCCAGCCTTAAACCCAAAAATTTCTTCCGGAGTGATGTATGCCGGTAAAGAAATGATGTCTTTGGATTTCTGTCTCGACAAAGGGCTAGGAAAAAATTAACAAAGGATCAAATATCCAATTCAAATACCTAGTCAGACATAAAGGATTGTATTAGGCTATGGATTCAATCACAAGAACCAGCATAAACATTAGCTAGTTTAGGTATCCACCATTTTACTACCAGATCTCACGGATGTAGGATTCATGAAGCCAATAAGAAAAATCCCTGTGGTTGTATCAGGAATGCTGGTTCCTAAGGTTAATCCAGACAGTGAAAAGAAAATCCAATTTCCTGTTAAGGAAAACAAGGAAAGGAATGAAAGGTTCTTGTAAGAAGTGTAAGATCGGTTGGCAAAGATGTATTTTCTGGCACATACTGAGTGTCTGAACGAGGATATCCCAGATGAAGGCTATTCAGAAGATCAAATCCTAACCCCTCATATAAAAAGGGGGCTAAGAAGAACAGTTCAAAGAAAAGTACTGACTCTGATGCCAGTTCAGTCATGGTCATTATCAAAGAGGAGGAAGATGTCAACCACCCCTTCATCATAGCTATCAACAAAGACCTGACCTTGGACAACTGGAGCAACACTCCTTGCATATATAGTAAAGGGTAAAAGGGAAGGAAGTCCATCTTCCCTGATGTGTAGATATTATATACTGCTTACTTTTGTTGCATAGTACTAGCAATTACTTTTGTCATTAATACTTTTTATTCTGAAGAATTTTATATAATAAGTGAAAACATTTTGTTTTCAGGACTCCAAACTTATATTTGTTTAACCTTGATGATGAATTCAAGTCTCAACAGTGACTACAACTTTGATGTAGAACTGGACTTTGACTTGATGAGGATTGATCAAGAAGAGATAGATGACTATGAGGTGCCTAAGGAAATCAAAGAATGGGTCGAAGACAAACCCAAACTAAACCTCGATCAAACCACAATAATCAATATCGGAACCTCAGAAAATCCTAAAGAAATCCAAATAGAAATGACCTTATCCCAAACCAAAGAACAGACTTGATTGAACTCCTAACTCAGTTCCAGGATATATTTGCATGGTCACATGAAGACATGGTCGGCCTGTCTACTGACATTGTCATTCATCGATTACCCATTAAAGAGGCATTCAAGCCTATTAAACAGAAACTCAGGAGGCTAAAACCCGAATGGAGTTTGAAGGTCAATGAAGAAGTTGTCAAGCAATTTAACGAAGGCATTATCATGGTATCAACCTACCCTGAATGGTTGTCCAATATAGTTCTCGTGCCTAAGCCCGGAGGGAAGGTACGAGTATACGTAGATTATCAGGATTTGAATAAGGCATATCTCAAAGATGACTTCCCAGCACTTTTCATTCACATATTGATAGATAACACGGCACAATACGACATGTACTCATTTATTGACTAATTTGTCGGGTATCACAAAATCATGGTTATCGAAGAGGATATAGAGAAAACAACCTTTATCGCCCCCTAGGAAACCTTTTGTTATAGGCGATTGTCTTTCGGCCTTATCAATGTTGGTGCTACGTATCAACGAGCCATGATGGCCCTCTTTTATAACATGATGCATAAAGAGATAAAGGTTTATCTCAGAAAGCTATTCAACTGGATTCACAAATATAACTTGAAGCTGAATCCAGCCAAGTGTGCCTTCGGTGTCAAATTTGGCAAGTTATTTGGATTTTTGGTAAGCAACAGAGGCATTGAGCTAGATCCTGTAAGATTAAAGCCATCACTAAGATGCCTGTACCCCAAATAGAAAAAGAGATGCGGGGATTCCTTGGGAGAATCAATTTCATAATTAGATTCATCTCTCAACTCACTATAACTTGTGAGCCCATTTTCAAGCTGTTGAGGAAAAATTCCTCTGGAAAGTGGAATGAGAACTATCAAAAGGCATTCCTTGCTATTAAGAAGCAACTGATTGAAGCCTATATTTTGGTGCCTCCAAGAGATAAGAGTCCCTTATTCACGTATATATCAGTCAATCTTAATGCCATGGGGTGTATGCTGGGGTAGAAAGATGATAAAGGTAAGGAAAGAACCATATATTAGCATGAGGTTACAACATTACCTTTAGGGGCACACAACCTATCTCATCTCCGGCATGGATCCTCTGAAATACATATTCAGCAAGCCAATGTTAAATTATCAATTGTCTAAATGGCAATTAATCCTTCAATAATTAGATATCATTTATGTAACTCAAAAGTTTATCAAAGGTTACGGAATTGCAGATCAATTGGCCAAAGCACCATCATGGAATTTCAAACCTTTAGAAACTTATTTACCAGACGATGGAATAAGGACAATTCAACAAAACCCTAAAGAAGATATCGGCCAATTCTGGAAACTGTACTTCAACGGGGCTTAAACATGGAAGGTTCAGGAGCAGGGGTAGTTTTTAAATCTATTTTAGGAGAACAGTATCCCATGGCCATCAAACTGTAGTTTTTAATACCAACAACACAGCCGAGGATGAAGGCTGTATAATGAGTGTAGACACTAAAAATTTTCTGTACACCTATTACTAACATTGCAGGAGGACAGATTCGTCTTTTAAGAGGGAACCCTGGAAGACAGTTCATATCCAGTCTGGATACTACTGGAATTTCAGCATCAACCCCGGAGTATACACCGAGAGTAACAAATCCAACCTCAGAGATATCCCCGAGGCATGCAGATCTAATACCAGAACACACACCGAAAAAGACCGATTAATCTCGGAGATAACCCCGAGGTATCCAGTCTCAGTCCTAATCATGGGAATAACTACCAACCTTGGCGATAACCCCAAGGAATGTAGTTTCGGTGATAACCCCGAAAATGTTTGTTTCAAATGCAAGCAGCTTCAATCTCGGCACTCACAATGAGATACTCAGTACCAACCCGGATATAACACCGGAAGGACAGGCACGCCTCAGAGATGACACTGAGGACCTTCAACCATTGCAGCAGTCCAATCTCAGAGATAACCCTGAGCAACGTCTGCTTTATCAGCCCAAATCGGAGATAACCCCGGTGAGGGGCAAAGTCATCATCTCGCCACCATGACGCCACATCACGCCATCTCAACATTTCTGACATACATTTTTACACAACAATGTCCCACAAAAGCTCAGAAGAACCAATCCCGAGTGACTATTGCGCAGGATAACGGATAGAATTTGAAGCTGAAGACCGGAGGGCATCGTCCCATCTTCATGACTTCGTACAACCTTTAATCCCATGTCATTGCGTAACTCTCGATAACGGCAGTCCGAAATAGGTCCTATATACCTCAATTGCAATTCTAAAAGTTCGAGTGGACATCACGTTGCCCGCATACACGTACTACTAGACGACGCGACCCACGAAGCCCGGGGCACCCCGGGCAGCCTCTGGTACTCCTCTGGTACACCTGGTACACCTGCGGCTCCACCCTCTATAAATAGAGGGCTTCAGGTGGCCATTTTAAAAAAAGAGAGAGCGAGAAAGCCCTATCCAATTTGCTCCGTACTTGCAATATACTGAGTGTTTTCCCATTTTAAACACCTGTGAGCTCAAATATAGCTATTTTTGTACCTACAAAAGCCAGTGTTTATCTACTTTAAAGATATCGAAGTCTTCTTTGGCAGCCCACTGTAAGCCTTCTTACACATTTTAAAGCCTTTCTCTACATCTTTGAACACACCCTTATTTTAGTTGAGAGTAGTGTTGCGTTTGTTTGCCCGGACTTCGGTCCGTGATTTTATTTCAGTTTGTATATACATATATGTTTATATATATATATATATGGATTAGCATTATCGAGTTATGCCTCGATTGAGCCTAGACTTCGGTCTAGAGCGTTTACTTGCTTTTGTATATATATATACATTAATATATATGAATTGCGTGTCGAACTCTGTTCGATGAGCCCAGACTTTGGTCTGGAGCATTTAATGCTTTATATATATATATATATATATATATATATATATATATATATATATATATATTAACTGTTGTCAGACTTTGTTCGATAAGCCTGAATTTTACATTTGGTGCGTTTATTGCTTTAATATATATATACTTATATATATTAACTGTTGTCGGACTTTGTCCGATGAGCCTGAATTTTATATCCGGTGCGTTTATAGCTTATATATATATATATATATATATATATATATATATATATATATATATATATATATATATATTCACATTTTGTCCCACCTGGAGTTTACTTCGTGGTGGTTGACCGTTTTTACTGCTTTATGTACATTTCGTCCCGCCTGGAGTTTCCTCCGTAGCGGTTGATAGCTTTTATAGCTTTATTTACATTTTTGATCCCCCATGGAGGTGCTTCGTGGTTGGTGATCATGTCTGTATATATATATTTACGGCTTTTATATATATACCTGCTTACTGCGTTTATATCAATTGCGGCATCATGTGAGCCTAGGAATCATGTGATCACAGATTCAGTCCACTGAATCTAGATTCGGTTCCCATGACCTTTTCAGCTGTAAGCAGCTTGTAAATTTATCTGTGATGTCTGAATTACCTCAGATGGTTTTCAAACCCACGAGGAGTTCAGCACCTTTTGTACAATATTTTTATACAGATGCCTCGCATCTGTAAAATAAAATTAATCCAGCCGAATACGGAATAAAATAGAAGTATCAAAGGCCTCAATTACTATTGAGCACAAGGGTTTGAAAAACCTCTTTTACAAAACATCACTGCTATATCTTGTTTAAAACTGAATTTTTACACAAATTCAAGCCCTTTGTATATAGGTGCAAACGAGGCATAGCACTACTTCCGAATAACAGCACATTGACCCACACACACACATTTAGATAATAGTTTATTGAAAAGTGGCGGTCACTGTGGTAACACGGATGTCGGGGGGTGCCTAACACCTTCCCTCCGCATAAGCAAGTCCCCAGACCCTAAATGAATCTCGGTTTCACCGACCCGTATAGCAGTGTCACATCACTGGGTCAATGTGCAAACCTTTTCTCGGTTGTGTTGGTACAACCAGTTAAAAAACTAATGGCGACTCTTATAGTCCAATCGTCGACATTTCACATGTCGGACCTTTTTCACTTGTTTTTTCAAACAAATCTCACATAAAATGAGAACACAAAAAAATAGGTAACGAAAAGGGACAAATAAAAATCCCGACGTCGACAGGTGATGACTCTGCTGGGGACTCCAGTAAAAGGACTTAAGCCGCTACTACAATCTTTTAAAAACTATTATCTGCTTGTGTGTTGATGTTGCATTTACATTTATAATGAATGTGTACGAATGCATTTCCTTATTGCACTTAGTGCTTCGCACCATATCTGCTTGTGATATTTGTGCTTCACACATGTCATCATTTTCATACGGTGAGACGCGATGTATATGAATGTATGTTGTGTGGTCCCTCCATCAGGAGGCTATCCCGTCGGTGTTTGATTACTGGACTCGTAGGAAGACTAATTCCACGAGGCTCAGGAAAGGCACCACCCAAATTCGCTCTAGTTGAAAGACCGGATTTAATTTTCGTCGAGTAAATTGCGATGATTTGGGAACCTTCATACCAAAAAGCCGCGAGAGTAACCTAAGATAGGTCAGCCTCTGATAAACCCAACACAGAGGAAAGTCTCTTCATGCTTTTGCATTACTTACGATATTCATGCCATATTCATGTAATATGAACAAACGTGTATACACACATGTTTAAAATTGACATGCTATTACGAACAACTAACATCCGTTTTTGTAGGATAAAATTCCTAAAACGAACACATCACATAGCATGTTAATTTACATTCCCTAAAGACTAAACTATGCAAGTCTTTCGCAGGGAATCCATCAGACCTACTACCTGGTCAAAATCCAAAAAGGCCGCGAGCCTACAGCCAATTATGTCGTCATCCGACCAGACTGACCTTAATCCAGTTTCTCGCAAGGAATTCGACGGATTAAGCAAACAAATTAAAGATTTGGCTGTTCTGCTTAAAGAACTACAGCAATCTACGCAGGGTCCAAAAATACCCGTACATACTGAATCCTCTACACAAGGGGGATCCCAGGTCATTACAATACCTGAACTACAGTTGGATACGACCAACAAAATTCATGATGACACCCATCTCACAAGAGATCCAGATACCGGTGACATAAAAAAGAAAGTTCTTCAGATGGAAGAGACCCTTCGCGCTATCAAAGGCATTGGAGCACACGGGAGTGTTTCATATGCTGACCTTTGTATATTCCCTGGTGTTCATTATCCAGAAAAGTTTAAAACTCCAGACTTCAAAAAATATGACGGGTTAGGAGATCCTTATACCCATTTGAAGGTATTCATTAGAGAACTTGGATCTTATGCAGCGGACGAGAAGCTCAGAATGCAGCTGTTCTAGAAAAGTCTGATTGGAGAAGCCCGTTCATGGTATACCAGATTAGACAACTCCAAGATCCATAGCTGGGAAGAGCTAGCACAGGCCTTCTTCACTCAATATAGCTTTCAGTCTCAAATGGCTCCTGACTGGTATCAGATTACCAAGGTCAAGAAATAATCTAATGAATCTTTCAAAGAGTATGATCAAAGGTGGAGACGTCTGGCTGCCCAAGTTATTCCTTCCATGACAGAATCAGAAATGGTCATGACCTTCATAGACATACAAGAAGCTCCTTTCTATGAAAGAGTGTTAGCCGACATCGGTAAACTATTTTTTGAAATGATCAAACATGGGGAGATGGCTGAGATGGGATTGAAGTCAGGAAAGATTCATGACCTAGCTGCCCTTAAAGCAGTTGCTGAGCACATCCAGTTTGAAAATTATGGAAACAGCCCCCGAAGGGTCCATAAAAAGAAAGAGGAAGATGTTTCCCTGATACTATAGGGTCAAAAAGGCAATAAGAACATGCCTGTTCAAAGGTGAAGTTACACTCCCTTTTAAGCTCAGTCTTCAAATCCTCCATTGCCAAAAGGTGAAGAAGTTAAACGCCCTCGAGTGTTCACACCCTTAGGAGACTCTCTCGAGAATATTCTCACTCTTCTGACAACACAGAAGAAAATCACGCATCTTCTTCCACCAGCCAGCCCTAATGGATGGGGTTTCAATGCTGCTAAGAAATGTGCATATCATGCCGGGGCACCTGGACATGATACTCAAGATTGTTAGGCCTTGAAACACAAGATCCAAGACTTGATAGACAACGGGGAAATCGTGGTTACCAAACCAGATCAACCTCACGTTCAAGACAACCCTCTTCCTCAACACAAAGAAGAAGAGGTTAACATGATAAATTAGAGCAACGTACAGAGTTCCAATTTCAGTGGCGAGTCATCTCAAACCACCAAAGACGGTGTTGACAAATGGGATTATGCCAAGTTCTAATTCACAATGGAATGTAAGATGAAAGCTCTATGCAAATAGATCGATCAATTGGCAGAACTGGTGACCTACCAGCATCAAGTTACACACCAATTAGTAAGCTAGGAACATGCTAATCTCATTCCTCTTGTCAGGAATATTCCTTCGTCACCTTCAGAAAGTGAAACTTTGGAGGACAAAGTGGCAAAGAGAGCGAATGCCAAAGCTCGTCGTGATTTTGCCAACAGAAGGGAATTCACACATATGGGCCAACCCATGGAGGAAATCCTTCAGATGCTAATCAATGAAGGAAGGATCAATTCCCTTCTACCTCCAATCAACCCCAGTTCAGGACGGTACAATTCCGATGGAGTATGTCAATATCACTCCCATTCTCGCGGTCACAACACAGAAGAATGATGGGCACTCTGCCACCTTATCCAGAATCTCATTGACAGCGGTGTCCTGCAACTAGCAGACAATGATACTGTGCTACGTAGGAGTGAGAATATCTGTCCTACTAAGTGGAAGGGATTTATAGCAGTTATCTCTGCAGAGGCTGATGACAATATCAAGCCACTCACTATACCAACAATCCTTTGAAAGTAGCCGCTCCCGAGCCAATCAACTTACCATGCAGAGCACAATATCCTATTGTTAGCTTGCACACAGTTCTATGGAATTATGGAGAAGGTGAAGGATCCACCTCACATACAACTGCTACAGTGTCGAAGGAAAATCCACTGTATCTTCCCCAACGAGTGATGAAATCTACCATCAAATCAAAGGGGAAAATACACATGGAGAAGATTGAAAAATTCCTCCGCACTATGGGTCATCACGAAGCCAAGGTGGTTCTAAGCTTGAGAGAAGCTCCATACCAGATTTTAATTTTGGACTTAGTACTAACTTCTGAGGATCACCGGAAGATCTTATTGAAGGTTTTAGAAGAAGCCTATCTACCAGAATCAGTGGATACAGAAAAGTTTCAACACTTGGTGATAATATTTTTAACAATAATGTGATATCCTTCACTAATGACGATATGCCGCCCGAAGGGACCGGTCATTGCAAGCCGTTACATATTACGGTCTTATCCTCCGGATATATGCTGGCTGGAGTATT
The DNA here is from genome assembly GCA_016801055.1 of Panax notoginseng. Taxonomy (NCBI): domain Eukaryota; kingdom Viridiplantae; phylum Streptophyta; class Magnoliopsida; order Apiales; family Araliaceae; genus Panax; species Panax notoginseng. The sequence continues at coordinate 41,692,800 of CM029017.1, read as the reverse complement.
GATAGATGGAGGCTCATCTCTAAATATCTGTCCATAAGCCACATTGTTGAAGATGAATGTTAATCTCAACCGAATCCGGGGTAGCCATGCGGTCATCAAAGCTTTTGATGGAGCCCGCCGAAATTCTATCAGAGTAATTGAGATGCCAATCAAAATTGGTCCCCATACATTCTGTGTATCTTTCCACGTGCTCAAGATAGATTCAGGATACAACCTGCTCTTAGGAAGACCATGGATTCATATGGCTGGGGCAGTCCCCTCCACCCTTCATCAGCAACTGAAATACATTATCAATAATAGCCTAGTCACGATCAACGCTGAACCGGAGTGTCCTTAACATAGGGACATGCCATTCATCAACGCTAATGCAGATGTTGAGCCGGTCAATTTTTATGTCTTGGAAGTGAGCAATACTCAGTACCATGCTATTGGAAAGACATTGCCCGTACCCAAGATCTCTGCCGAAGTAATGTCGGTTACTCAGGAAATGATATTCTTGGGTCATCAGCCAGGACAAGGGCTAGGTAAAGATCACCAAGGTATTAAATACCCCATTCAAGTAGCCAGACAAACTGGGACAGCTGGACTAGGCTATTCTGCCAGTTCTAGTCAGTGGAATCCTCATAAGCATCCTTCAATTCCTTCAGCTTCAACCACGAGGCGTTTATCTTCGCCTTCAAACTCTGAGTCCGCAAAACCTCCTGTAAAGGTGCCAACTAACGTGATGACTATGCTATTTCCCAAGCTATTGCCGTTCAAAGCAAAAGAAATCTTTGTTCCCGATCCCGCAGTGGAAGAAGAGAAATAAAGAATTAAGCAAAACGTTGTCCGGATAATGTCAGGCATACGCATCATCGTCCATGATGAGCATACGAACAGATACATCCCAGACGATGATTGCCCAGACGTATTGGCCATCATTCGGGAAGAGGAAGATGATGACAACTCCTCTATCAATGCAGTCCACCCGGACTTTATCCTTGCCAATTGGAGCAGCATTCCTTGCATTGGTCGACAAGGGTAAAGCGGGTAGAAACTCTTTCTGCCCTGTAGATATCATAACTGCTTACTTTTCTGTACAATATTAGCAGTTTATTTTGTTAGTACATGCTAACACTATATATTATCAAAGCATTTTATATATACTAAGTGAAAGCATATTTTGTTTCAGGATCCTGAATTTAGATGTGCATGTACTTGCTGATACGGTGCCTCTTCTCCACAAGGATTGTACCTTTGATGTAGAGATAAATTCATCCTTGATTGAAATACATGAGGACATTGAGGTGCCTCCAGAAATTCAAGAATGGGTCAAATACAAACCTAAACCCAATCTTGATCAAACCACTTCCTTCAATCTTGGAACCTTAGAAAGCCCTAAGTTAATCCAGATTGGTTCAGACCTTACCCCAAACCAACGGAATGACATGGTTATGCTATTAACCCAATTTTAGGATGTGTTTGCATGGTCTCATGAAGATATGGTGGGTTTGTCTACTGACATTGTTCTTCATCGCCTTCCCATTAAAGAGGGATTCAAGCCAGTCAAGCAGAAGCTCAGGCGATTGAAACCTGAGTGGAGTTTAAAGGTGAAAGAAGAAATTGTGAAACAATTTCAAGATGGCATCATTATGGTGTCTACATATCCTGAGTGGATATCCAACATCGTGCCCGTGCCTAAACCTGGAGGAAAGGTGCGAGTTTGCATGGATTACAGGGATTTGAACAAAACTTGCCTTAAAGATAGCTTTCCTATGCCATTCATCCACATTCTCATTGACAATACTGCTCAATATAGCATGTACTCCATTGCTGACTACTTTGCAGGGTACCATCAGATCTTGGTTGCTGAGGAAGATCGTGAGAAAACTGCTTTCATCACTCCTTGGGGAACCTTTTGCTATAGACGGTTGTCATTCGGCCTCATCAATGCTAGAGCTACCTATTAACGAGCTATGATGGCTCTCTTCCATGACTTAATGCACAAAGAGATAGAGATCTACGTGGATGACATCATTGTCAAATCCCAGAAGGAGGATGACCACTTAAACCATCTCAAAAAGCTATTCAACAAGTTGTGCAAGTACAACTTGAAGTTGAATCCATCCAAGTGCGCCTTTAGCGTTAAATCAGGCAAGTTGCTAGGATTTCTAGTTAGCCATAAAGGAATTGAGCTGGATCCTACCAAAATCTAGGCCATTACAGAAATGCCCATTCCTCAGACAGAGAAGAAAATACGGGGATTTTTGGGAAGAATCAACTTCATTAGCAGGTTCATTTCTCAACTCACAGCAACCCGTGAGTCTATCTTCAAGTTGTTAAGGAAGAACTCCTCCATGAAATGGAACGACGAGTGCTAGAAAGCCTTCCTTACAATCAAAGAATACATAGTCAAAGCTCCCATTTTGGTACCACCCAGAGATGATGCTCCTCTGTTCATGTACCTGTCCGTAAGTGATAATGCCATGGGCTGCCTGTTGGGACAAAAAGATGATAGAGGCCAAGAACGAGCTATCTATTACCTTAGTAAAAGATTCAGCAGCAGTGAACACAAGTACACTCTGATCGAGAGGACTTGTTGTGCTTTAGCATGGGCTTCCATGAGGTTACTGCATTACCTCCATGGTCACACAACCCATCTCATATCCCGCGTGGATCCTCTCAAATACGTGTTCAGCAAACCCATGTTAAATTGCTGACTGTCCAGATGGCAGTTGATCCTACAACAATTTGACATCGTCTACGTGACTCAAAAGTCCATTAAAGGTCAAGGGATTGTGGATCAACTAGCCGCTTCACCTACAGGGGATTTCAAACCCATGGAGACATACTTCCCCGATGAAGGGGTCATGATAGTTCAGCAACACCATCAGTACAATACACTCCAAGCATGAAAGATGTATTTTGATGGAGCTATTAATACAGAAGGTTCTGGAGCTAGAGCAGTTCTAGTATCCTGTACGGGGGAGCAGTATCCCGTCATCGTGAAATTGCAGTTTGTCAGCACCAATAATACAGCTGAGTATGAAGGCTATCTCGTGGGGCTAAAACTTGCCTGTTCAATAGGCATCCGGCGGTTAACTATCTTTGGAGATTCAGAGTTAGTGGTCAGACAATCCACGGGAATCTATCAAATCAAAGTGCTACATTTACTGCCTTACCATCGGCAGGTTTTGAAGATGACTTTGGAGTTCGAAGAAATATCCTTTCTACATATTCCTCGTAATAGGAATGATTTTGGGGATGCATTAGCAACTTTGGCCTCCTTGATACACATCTCTAACAAGGGACATTTGCCAATCGTCACAATTGCCCTGCACAAAGCACCAGCTTATGGGAACTATGTTGGAGAAGTATCGGATGAGCTACGTCCCATCCAATATCCTTGGTATCAGCATATCAAGGAGTACCTACGAGACGGATCTACACCCGCTGAGGCGAGCCCTACTAAGAAGAGGCGGATCCATCGACTTGCTATGAAATTCTACCTGAGCGGAGATGCACTCTACAAGAGAGATGCAGGACTAGGTCTCCTCAGATGCCTAGATAAGGATCAAGCTCAGAGACTCATGGATGAGATCCATGGTGGAGTCTGTGGCCCACATATGAGTGGCCCCCTCCTTGTCAAAAAGATCCTCAGGACGGGACATTATTGGCTATCTCTCAAAACTGATTGTGATGACCACATTAGGAGATGTTATCAATGCCAGATTCATGGGAATGCTATCCACGCCCCTCCACGAGAACTCCACAATATGAGTTCGCCTTGGCCCTTCTCAATGTGGGGAATGGACATGATTGGGCCCATTGAGCCTAAAGCCAGTAATGGACATCGATTCATCTTCACCATGATTGACTACTTTACCAAGTGGGTAGAAGCAGCCTCCTTCCCCAGGGTTACCAAAGAAGTCATCATTGCCTTCATCAGAAATAATGTTATTTGTCGATATGGACATCCAGAGGTGATTGTATCAGACAATGCTAAGAACCTCAACAACAAAATGATGGAGAAATTATGCAGTAAATTCCACATCCAACATCTTAACTCCGTCAACTACCGTCCAAAGATGAATGGTGCTGTTGAAGCGGCTAACAAAAACATCAAAAAGATCATACAAAAGATGTCCACCAACCACAAAGGATGGCCTCTGTTAGCCTACAGAACATCAATGCGCACTTCGACTGGGGCAACCCCCTACGCATTAACCTATGGGATGGAAGCAGTACTCCCCATAATAGTAGAAATGGAATCTCTCAGAGTGTTGATAGACGCTCAACAGGATGAAGACCAATGGGTACAAGACATGTATCACCAATTGTCTCTGATAGACGAAAGGCGAACCGCGACTATCTTCAATGGTCAGTTATATCAACAAAGGATCTCCAGATCCTACAATAGAAAAGTCCGGCTACGGTAGTTTAAACAACATGACTTGGTTTTGAAGAAGATCATTGACAACCAAGATAAATCCAAGGGAAAATTCGCTCCTAACTGGGAAGGCCCGTTTGTTATCAAGGAAGTATTGACATGAGGTGCTCTCAGATTACAATAAATGGACGGCGATGAATTTCTACAGTTTATCAACTCGGACACCGTGAAACGATACTATGTCTGAAGTTACCATTAAGAAAACATCCTGGTGTTGGATCATCAGATCATCATTCATTCCGGTTCTTTAACCCTTTACCACATACAACTCTTTACCACACTTTGCCCCTCAGGGAAACATACCTTTCAAGCCAGCAGTGTGACGCCCCCAAAATAGGTAGACATCACCCATTCTGAGTCGCCAAATACATGGTACAGAAACAAATACAACTTCATTACTACAATTATCGTGCAAAATACGACAACACATAAACTGTGAGTTTAAATACAAATATTGTCTAATAGACAGTATTAAAACTCAAAAGGAGTACTTATTATAATTATTGATACACTATTTTACAAAAATAGTGAGGACTGCTAAAACTACTTTCTAAAACCATCACTCCATACCCCGGCTAGTTCCTGCTATATTCTCACCTCCTGAGAAGAAAAATGGAACAAAAAGAAAAAGAGTGAGCTCAACTAGCCCATTAAAGAATATTATGACTAAAATAATATACAACAAATTATCAATAGTCTTCAACAGGGAAAAATCTGATAGAATATAATAGACAACAAATTTTAGATCAACAACTACAGCGAAAACAATAATTCATTAGAAGAGTTAAGTAGAGAATGAAATCTACTATCATCTATGAATTTAAAAGTCCATCATCAATATTTTATCCCTATAACATCAATCAATATACATCTTGAATCAATTATTCATCTTTACACTACGGCCAAAGATATTCATTTGTATCACCAGTTGGTCATGTTCATCTCAACACCTGTTCATCTTTGTACTACGGGCCAAAGATATTCATCAGGTAATCATTCGTCTTTGCACTACAGGCCAAAGATATTCATCAAGTATCACCATTAATGACTGAGGATGATGAAAAATATTTTAGAGAACGAATCCCGTACGATAAAAGGAGAAAGTTTAGAGAATCGTACTTTAGATAATTCAAGTTTAAAAATACTCCATACAAAAACATAATGGAGAAAATTCAAGAATGACGATCAAAACATGGATATAATCAAAGATAGTAACCATAATAGACATCTGGGACAAAGAAGAGAAAATTTCATTTTTCGGTGAATAGTGCCATATTCGTGAATAGCCATATGCGTTAATAGTGCCGTATACGTGAATAGTAACCCCGACACCAAAAAGTTCTAAATTTGATAAAAAGTTCAGACCAATATTTCGGCATAATGATATTGAAAGAAATAATATCATTTACGTAAAAACATAACATCCCTTACCTCAAAATGATAGTACTTCTGATCGGAATATCGGATATGATGCTGAATGAAACTTGTACTGAATAGCAACTCTCAAAGTATCTAAATACTCACAAAATACGCTCGATAATATAGAGAAAAGAAAACTTATGTTTCTGGTGTGATTTTTAATTCTAAGTTAGCCCTTTATTTATAGAAAAATGTTAGCACGCCGAAGCAGACTTGACCTGCTATTTGATGGCCTTACCTGCTACTATTGCCACCCACCACATTTGAAATTCAATTTGAGCACATTTCTCACCAACCAAAAGTGGGGCCCACCAATTCTAGAATTTTCCACTAAAATGATAAATTTAGAAACTTCAACATTTTCTTAATCAGTCACCTCTTAAAATTCATAACAAATCATGCGTTAATTTTTAACAGTTCAAAATTTGTGGATATATACTCAACTTATATATGTATAACATATCCAAAAATCACAACGATCCAACGGTCGAATTAAAAATTATAACTCACGTAATAGAGCTTTAAGAACACTGTTTTGATTTTTAAAACCTCCATTTCGACAAAATACTGATAAAACCCCTCAACAATAATTCCTTCATTTATAACCACATAAATAATTCTATCATTTATATCCACATCAAATAAATATTTTCTTATCATATAAATCAATAATTAATTATTCACAAATAATATTACAGAATCACAATTATGACAACCAGACCATTCCCAGAAAAGAGGGGGCTTTCCAATAAAGATTTCTTCTTACTGGCGTGCAATTAGGTGACCAAACCTCTCCTTAGACAGAACTTTCTAAACATTACCAATAATGCTATCTAATAGTATTATTCAAATAATATAAATTATTGATCAGATAATAGGAAATACTGTGCAGTGACAATTATTGAAACAACAATAATATAAACTATCAACGCAGCAATTATTGAATCAATAAAATAAATATTGAACAATAACTATTGTAACAATTATTGAGTAGTGCCTTCTTACGTAAGGATCAATAATTCAAAAATACTGTGCAATACCGTGTGCTACTGTGCAATCACGCGTATTACTGTATTTTAAACACCAGGTATTCCAACAGTATTAACGGTAACAATTACGCCATTATTTATAAAAACTCATACTTTGTCGTTTCCCTTCATCCAACTGTTTTCCGTTATGTGGCCCACAAATGGCTGCGGCGTCGTACGAATATTTCCCGACAAAAAGAATATTCTACGACCAAACGAATATTCCTCGACAAAATGAATATTTTACAACCACTTGCTTATTTTGTAAAATTTACACATTTCACCCATTACCAAAGCATTATATCAAATTAACACCTTATTAATTTAGAATAATGAATAGAGAAAAATTTAATTATATTTATATAAAAAAATTCGGGGTCTTACAACCTCCCCTCCTTATGAAATTTTGTCCTCGAAATTGACGTACGCACCTGGTATTTCAAAAAGGTGAGGATACCTCGTTTTCATTTCCGATTCCAACTCCCAGGTCATTTCCTCCATAGCATGGTTCCTCCACAAAATCTTAACTTGTGGTATATCCTTTGTGCGTAGGACATGCTCTTTCCTATCTAAGATCTTGACAGGTACCTCCTCTTACGTTAAATTCTCGGCTATCTCGTCTAGTTCTAACGCAATAATGTGGTTCGGGTCATTCACATATTTACGTAACATCGATACGTGAAAAATGTTATGAACACGCAACATACTTAGCGTTAAGGCGAGTTTATAGGCCACAGTTCCTACTCGATCGAGGATTTCAAATAAATCAAAGGTTTGAGCTTTCTTCTCTTCATCGACTCTTACTTCTAGAATAACACCTTCTTGCACCTTCTTCTTTATATTCATCAGCTCTGGTGTGTAGCTTGAGCAACTTTAACTTTATCGATTAAAGTCGGTTCTACTCGTATATTTGATATCATCACATGGGTACTTAGAGTCTTTAACTCTATCTCCATCCTTTATAAGTCATATAAAATGGGTCTTTGTGTTAACAATATCGCACTGGTACCTGTATACGATCCTCTACTCAATGCATCAGCTATGACGTTTGCTTTTCCAGGAAGATATGGTCAGAACATGTGCCGAAATGAGTCGCCTCTTGAGCTCTTGGAAAATCTTCTCACATTCCTTGATCCATATGAATTTTGTATCTTTCTGAGTCAGCTAAGTTAACGGAGTAGCGATTCGAGAAAATCCTTCCATGAATCTCCAATAATAACCAGCTAAGCCCAGAAAGCTACGCATTTTGGTCACCGACTTCGGTTGCTCTCAATTGTGATTCATATCCTAATCTTGGTTAGCACGTTATAATGGCACCTATTATTTTATCACCACATAAATATAGAGTCTCCTACGGAGAGTCTGGCTTTGGTGCATTCCAGAAAGGAAGTCATCAGATAGAGGCTCGGGTACCAACTTCTATAGTTGGGTTTTTAACTCTTGAAGTTCAATAGGAGCCATTCGATATGAGATTATAGAAATGGATTTTGTATCGGGTTCAAAGTCGATACAAAATTCAATATCACACTCTTGGGGGTAGGCCAGGAAATTCTTCAGGAAATACGTCAGGAAATTCACTAACAATAGAAATATCATTCAAATCTGACGTATTTTTGTATAATCCATGAAATGGGAAAAGAAAGCTTGACATCCGTTTTTCAATAAACGAATGGCTTTATGGCTCGATATGAAAGTGTTTGACTTCAATGGTTTGGTTGCTTGAATTCGCATAATAGGTTGGTTAGGAATATGAAAACTAACAATCTTACGAAAACAATCAATTTTGGCAGGATGAATAGTTAACCAATCAATCCCTAAAATCACATCAAACGCAAGTATCTTTAAAGAGATAAGATCAACAGGTAATGTGATTGTGCCTACTTGGATCAAACAAGATTTATAAACAGTGGATGTGATAAAAGTTTTTCCTAACGGAATTTCCACAGATAAGTCAAATTCTAATTTCTCCGGAGTCAAGTTTAAACGTTGAGCACAAGCAGGGGAGATAAAAGAATAGGTAGAACCGGTATCTAATAGGGTTTAGACTTCACAAAAATTTATAATTAACTAACCCGTGATACTTTCGTTCGGGCTCCTCGCGTTTTGGGCAGTCACGACAAACGCTCTTCTAGAAACTGCCGACTTTGTTTTGTCCGTATCCGCCTTTGGTGTTGCCGTCCCAGCTGGACTTGATTTCTCTATAGAACAAAATCAAGCTATATGACCATCCTTTCTACAATTATAACATACCTTGGAAGTCTGTGAACAGTTTGGACTTATATGTCCCTCCTCTCCGCATCTGTAGCATCTAACTGGCGGTCGTTCTCCTCCCCTAGAATTTATTGCTAGTGCTGGTGGTGCTTCCGACGTCTTCCCGTCATCGTTAAATCTTCTCTTCTTGAAATTTTCACTTGACTCACCTCTCCTATTATCATGGCCAAGATGACCACTCGAGTGGTTACCGCTTTTGTCCGTATTTTTCCCTCATCGCTGGTTATCATCGCTCCGATGACTGCTGTCACCGGTATGACCTTGGTTGTGCTCCCTCGGTTGAACATACTCATTATCTCGCTCTAATAATTGAGCCCTGTTGACAACATCTCAATATAAAAAAAATTTATGAGAGATAAGATGTTACCGAATCTCGGGTTTTAGACCTCTCAGGAACATCCGTGTCATTCGTTCCTCATTCTCTACAAGATGAGGTACAAACCTGGATAACTCTGCGAACTTCGCCTCGTACTGGGACACCGTCATGTTATTTTGTTCCAGTCTAATAAACTTTACCTTTTTCATATGACGAATACTTTCAGAAAAGTACTTGTCATTGAACAGTTTTTGAAATGTTTCCCAAGACATATTGAGTTCGGCTGGCTGGGTACGCTTCACAGATTTTCACCAGTAATCTGCCTCACCACGAAACATAAAGGTGGCAAATGGAACCTTCTATTCCTCCGTGCATCCCAAGACATCGAATATCTTGATAATTTGCTTGACCCACGTTTCTGCCTTGATCGGATCCGACTTTCCAAAGAATTCTGGTGGTCCCAACTCCTTAAACTGCTTAGTTATGACGAACTGCGCATTGCTATCATTTCCACCCATATTTTGTACACAAGTCTCCCTCGTCTGATTTTGCATGAACTGCAAAAAGCTCCTAAACATTCCATCATTCATCGTTTGCTCTATAGTGTTGTTTACAGGAGGAATATTGCCTTCCTGTTGCACGTTCTCTTGGTTGGTGATTGATGGTTGTTCCACAGTCTCAAACACTCCATTGTTAACGTTCTCATGTGCCATTCTTAAATACTGTCATAAAACAAGGGTTATTTAAACAAATTAACATATCACATAATATCCCTATATTATGATCGACCAACAAATAAGCTTAGGTAGGACACACTATCAAAGGATTTAGTCGTCTCTCCCCTCCTAGTTCTATTCCCCAATCTCCGCCAGAGACCATATCCCTAAGCTCTGATACCAACTGTGACACCCACAAAATATGTATACATCACCCATTCTTAGTCGTCAAATACATAGTACAGAAACAAATACAACTTTATTACTACAATTGTCTTGCAAAATACGACAACACATAAACTGTGAGTTTAAATACAAATACTGTCTAATAGAAAATATTAAAACTCAAAAGGAGTCCTCATTACAATTATTGATACACTATTTTACAAAAATAGTGAGGACTGCTAAAACAACTATCTAGAACCATCACTCCATACCCCGGCTAGTTCCTGCTATATTCTTACATACTGAGAAGAAAAATGGAACAAAAAGGAAAAGGGTGAGCTCAACTAGCCCAGTAAAGAATATTATGACTAAGATAATGTACAACAAATTATCAATAGTCTTCAATAGGGAAAAATCTGATAGAATATAATAGACAACAAATTTTAGATCAACAACTACAGCAGAAACAATAATTCATTAGAAGAGTTAAGTAGAGAATGAAATCTACTATCATCTATGAATTTAAAAGTCCATCATCAATATTTTATCCCTGTAACATTAATAAATATAAATCTTGAATCAAATATTCATCTTTGCACTACGGCCAAAGATATTCATTTGTATCACCAGTTAGTCATGTTCATCTCAACACCGGTTCATCTTTGCACTACGAGCCAAAGATATTCATCAGGTAATCATTCATCTTTGCACTACAGGCCAAAGATATTCATCAAGTATCACCATTAATGACCGAAGATGATGAAAAATATTTTAGAGAACGAATCCCGTACGATAAAAGGACAAAGTTTAGATATTCGTACTTTAGATAATTCAAGTTTAAAAATACTCCATAATAAAACATAATGGAGAAAAATTCAAGAATGACGATCAAAATATGGATAGAATCAAAGATAGTAACCATAATTGACATCTGAGACATAGAAGAGAAAATTTTATTTTTCGGCGAATAGTGCCATATTCGTGAATAGTGCTGTATATGTGAATAGTAACCCCGACACCAAAAAGTTTCAAATTTGATAAAAAGTTCAGAGCAATATTTTGGCATAATGATATTAAAAGAAATAATATCATTTACGAAAAAAAATAACATCCCTTACCTCAAAATGATAGTATTTCTGATCGAAATATCGGATATGATGCTGAATAAAATTTGTTCTGAATAGCAACTCTCAAAGTATCTAAACACTCAAAAATACGCTCGATAATATAGAGAGAAAGAAAACTTATGTTTCTGATGTGATTTTTAATTCTAACTTAGCCCTCTATTTATAGGAAAATGTTAGCACGCCGAAGCAGGCTTGACCTGCTACCTGATGGCTTTACCTGCTACTATTGCCACCCACCACATTTGAAATTTAATTTGAGCACATTTCTCACCAACTAAAAGTGGGGCCCACCAATTCTAGAATTTTTCACCAAAATGATAAATTTAGAAACTTCAACAATTTCTGAATCAGTCACCTCTTAAAATTCATAACAAATCATGCGTTAATTTTTAACGGTTCAAAATTTGTGGACATATACTCAACTTATATATGTATAACATATCCAAAAATCACAACGATCCAACGGTCGGATTAAAAATTATAACTCACGTAATAGAGCTTTAAGAATACTGTTTTGATTTTTAAAACATCCATTCTGACAAAATACTGATAAAACCCCTCAAAACTAATTCCTTCATTTATAACCACATAAATAATTCCATCATTTATATTCACATCAAATAAATATTTCCTTATCTTATAAATCAATAATTAATTATTAATAAATAATATTACAGAATCATAATTATGACAACCAGACCGTTCCCAGGAAAGAGGGGGCTTTCCAATAAAGATTTTTCCTTACTAGCGCGTAATTAGGTGACCAAACCTCTCCTTAGACAGAACTTTCTAGATATTGCCAATAATGCTATCTAATAATATTATTCAAATAATATGAATTATTAATCTGATAATGAAAAATACTGTGCAGTGACAATTATTGAAACAACAATAATATAAACTATCAACGCAACAATTATTGAATCAATAAAATAAAATATTAAACAGTAACTACTGTAACAATTATTGAGTAGTGCCTTCTTACGTAAGAATCAATAATTCAAAAATACTGTACAATATCGTGTGCTACTGTGCAACCACGCGTATTACTGTATTTTATTCACCAGGTATTCTAACAGTGTTAACGGTAACAATTACGCCATTATTTATAAAAACTTATACTTTGTCATTTTCCTTCATCTAGCCGTTTTCCGTTATGGGGCCCACAAATGGCTGCGCCGTCGTACGAATATTCCCCTACAAAAAGAATATTTCACGACCAAACGAATATTCTCCGACGAAATTAATATTTTACAATCACTTGCTTATTTTGTAAAATTTGTACATTTTACCCATAACCAAAGTATTATATCAAATTAACACCTTATTAATTTAGAATAATGAATAGAGGAAAATTTAATTTTATTTATATAAAAAAATTCGGGGTCTTTACCTCCCCTCCTTATAAAATTTCGTCATCGAAATTGACGTACACACCTGGTATTTCGAAAAGGTGAGGATACCTCGCTTTCATTTCCGATTTCAACTCCAGGTCATTTCCTCCATAGCATGGTTCCTCCACAAAACCTTAACTTGTGGTATAACCTTTGTGCGTAGGACATGCTCTTTCCTATCCAAGATCTTGGCAGGTACCTCCTCGTACGTTAAATCCTTGGCAATCTCATCTGGTTCTAATGCAATAATGTGATTTGAGTCGTCCACATATTTACGTAACATCGATACGTGAAAAATGTTATGAACACGCGACATACTTAGCGTTAAGGCGAGTTTATAAGCCACAGTTCCTACTCGATCGAGGATTTCAAATAAATCGAAGGTTTGAGCTTTCTTCTCTTCATCGACTCTTACTTCTAGAATAACGCCTTCTTGCACCTTCTTCTTTATATTCATCAGCTCCGGTGTGTAGCTTGAGCAACTTTAACTTTATCGATTCAAGTCGGTTCTACTCGTATATTTGACATCATCACATGGTTACTTGAAGTCTTTAACTCTATCTCCATCCTTTGTAAGTCATACAATGGGTATCTGTGTTAACAACATCGCACTCGTACCCGCATACGATCCTCTACTCAATGCATCATCTACAACGTTTGCTTTTCCAAGATGATATGGTCAGAACATGTGCCGAAATGAGTCGCCTCTTGAGCTCTTAGAAAATCTTCTCACATTCCTTGATCCATATAAATTTTGTATCTTTCTGAGTCAGCTAAGTTAACGGAGTAGCGATTCAAGAAAATCCTTCTATGAATCTCCGATAATAACCAGCTAAGCCAGAAAGCTATGTACTTTGGTCACCTACTTCGGTTGCTCTCAATTGTGATTCATATCCCAATCTTGGTTAGCACGTTACAATGTCACCTATTATTTTATCACCACATAAATATAGAGTCCCCTATGAAGAGTCTGGCTTTGGTGCATTCCAGAAAGGAAGTCACCAGATAGAGGCTCGGGTACCAACTTCTATAGTTGGGTTTTTAACTCCTGAAGTTTAATAGGAGCCATTCGGTATGAGATTATAGAAATGGGTTTTGTACTAGGTTCAAAGTCGATACAAAATTCAATATCACACTCTGGGGGTAGCCAGGAAATTCTTCAGAAATACGTCAGGAAATTCACTAACAACAGAAATATCATTCAAATCTGACGTATTTTTGTATAATCCATGAAATGGGCTAAGAAAGCTTGACATCTATTTTTCAATAAACGAATGGCTTTATGGCTTGATATGAAAGTGTTTGACTTCAATGGTTTGCTTGCTTGAATTCGCATAATAGGTTGGTTAGGAATATGAAAACTAACAACCTTACGAAAATAATCAATTTTGGCATGATGAGTAGTTAACCAATCAATCCCTAAAATCACATCAAACGCAAGTATCTTTAAGGAGATAAGATCAACAGGTAATGTGATTGTGCCTACTTGGATCAAACAAGATTTATAAACAGTGGATGTGATAAAAGTTTTTCCTAACGGAGTTTCCACAGATAAGTCAAATTCTAATTTCTCCGGAGTCAAGTTTAAACGTTGAGCACAAGCAGGGGGATAAAAGAATAGGTAGAACCGGTATCTAATAGGGTTT